>VZSC01012004.1:18754-40363 GCA_013398225.1 Steatornis caripensis
TAGTAAGGTACATAGTGCAACTTGTCCTGAACAGGTTCTAAAAGGTAATGTTGTAAAAAACAGCACACTTAACATGCTCTTGACCTAACGTCACTAATTGAAAGTAATAATCACACTTTTACAACCCTAGGAAAATGCCAGAGTTCTCCAAGAAAGGGCAGTTGCTTACATCAACACAGATTCTTCTATAGAAGGTGTGTCTTTAATTTTTAAACTCACTTTACTTCACAGGTGTCAATTTTAATAATTCACTGTGTATTATTTATCGCATCAAGAGCTGGCAAACTTAAGAGTGATGATCAGAATAAGTGTAGCAAATACAGAATTAAGAAGAGAGAGAGAACAATTTAAATTCTCATGTTGCCTTCTTGTTGCAAATAGTGCCATCCATGAGCAGCAGCCCACATGCCTGGAGTCCAGAATGCTTCCTCTGGAGGAGTTTAGTGGTCTGTGCTAATGAACTGAGCAGTCTGAATATTAAACTCTCTCTTAACTGTGTTAGCTTTAATGTACAAGTACAGTTTTAATATATAACAGACTGCTCCTTGTTTTGTGTGCAGCTCCAGCTCCTTCCCCTGTGGGATTGTAATATTTTTGGACACTAATTTATTATGATCTTAAGACAATTTCTCTTGAGACCTTAGGCTTACATTTTGTGGGGGTGGGACCCACTGCAGTGCTTTGGGCCAGTGTGGTCACCTTGTTCATTTCTATGAGTAGGGACAATATGCCGGGAGTTACACATGTATTGTGGCAGGACTGTTCTAGTAAAATACGCACTGAATAGTGTTTCACAAAAAAACTGATCCACCATTATCCGGTTTACTCTGCCCTTCAGATTATGAGAAGAATCTGTCATACAGGAATGCTGCTTAGAAACTGAACCTTGAATTTTGGGCCCAACACTATGATCTAAATCACAAAATCCTTCTTACATTATACTGGGCTTTATTACAGGACTTTATTTACTGTTGTCTGTGCTGAAATAATAGTCAGTAGAGTCTTGTGAAGCTGTTCTGCATCATAACCTCAGTTATTTAGGGCATTGCTCTTCCCACGTTAAACCCAACTTATTTGGGCTTACTGTGTGTAATAAAATGGATACCAACAGGCATATTTAAGGACTTTTTATTCGTGTCAGCTAAGAATTTTGTCTGTCACAAAAGGACTACAAAGAAAGAAAAGTTAAACCCAGTTTCTAAATGCTCACTTGGAGCTGGGGTATCAGAGGGTTAGAGCTGTTCCTTCAATTATGCAGCCTACATGCTGTGTAAAAAGTAGAGCAAAATTTCACGCCTAGAAGATCTCACGGATGAAATAATAGCTTTACAACTGCTTCATATTCTCAGCATGGATTGTAACACATATTTTTCAGTTGGTTTGCAGCCAACATGCTGCTGCCTTAACAATTTTCTTCCAAATCTTGATTATTCAAACATGTCTCGTGCTTTGTGCATTAAAGAAAATGCAAAACTAAAACCACTGCAAAATAAATATGTAATAAGAAAAAGAACACCGTATTCGGTGTACTGTTTTAAGTATCTTGGACATCTGTCACCTGAATGAGCATTAAAATCCCCTGTAGAGCCATAGCATCCATGTACTCTGCTGATTATTTTGTTTATCAGCATACATTCTCCATAGCACTTCTTGTGCCACTTTTTGGACAGCAAATTATTACTATTCATTGTCCTTTAGCAATGAAAAGAAGAACAGTGGGTCATCCTTTTGAGCGTGTAACAGTTCTCAAATATACACTCTCCTTGGAAACATTCTTAACTTTAGTATTTTTTCCATCATAGTGGGGTTTTCTGTAACTGTGAGTCTAGTCCTCTTGTACGTACACACTGTGCAAAGGACGACCCAAAGGTCTAAAGCCATATCAAAACCTAACAGTATTATCTAAGAGCTTATGTTTTATTATGTCCAAGCCTTCTCATCCCTATTCCCCTCTTTATTGTTGTCTGTATTTGAGCACAATGTGTTTGCCCAGCTGCTGTCCAGTGGCTGCAGTCTATAGAGAAGACTGCTTTGCACTCCTGCGTGCCTCAAAAGTGACGTTCGTTTCTTCTCGATGAGGCTCTTGCTGCTGTAACTGACAACTTTGGTATGAGATGATTGATACTTACCTAGCTCAACTTAGCCCTCGGGCAGTGTGCAAGCCTCATGGCTGTAAAGTGTAGAAGCCACAGTGTAGTGGTAAAAGGGCAGGTTTAGTAGACAGTAGATGAAAACATTACTCTGTATTTTTGTTGCTTCCTATTTGGGTGAGACTTAGTTCTGAAATACAAAATGCCAAATATCTTGTAAGTCTTTTACTCTGAAGATGACCTGTCTTTTGATATAGTCTGGAAAAATATTGAAAAAGTCCTCTTTATGGTAAGAGAAGTAGCTGCATGGAAAGACTTCATAGAACATCTTGCAGGGAATATCCCTTTCCTCCCGCACTNCGAAGATGACCTGTCTTTCGATATAGTCTGGAAAAATATTGAAAAAGTCCTCTTTATGGTAAGAGAAGTAGCTGCATGGAAAGACTTCATAGAACATCTTGCAGGGAATATCCCTTTCCTCCCGCACTGTTCCTGTATACACCAACTTTATTTTTAACATCCTACTAAAAGTAGGATGCTACCATTGCCTTCTGTTTAACACAAGCTTCAGGAGGAGTATGAGTGACAAGCGCTTGTGGCTAATGAGGGATAGTTGGGCATATTTTAGAACTATGGGAAGGCTTAATTACTTTGCTGTGCATGTACCATAACCAATGTATCACTGTTCTGTAGTAGCAGTAGCTTATACAATGTGACCAAGTAGTCTATTTCTGTGCATATTCTGAGGCAAGATCTCAGTTCTGGCCTTGGGGTCAAGAATTTTGTCTAAGAAAAGACTGCAGGGTTTAATCCATTAAGAAGATAATGCCACTGGTATGTGAACGGAAAAATTCCATGTCTGTTTGTTTCATTTTCAGGCAACTACACATTAAGAGTTGACTGCACCCCTCTTCTCTACAGACTGGTGTATAATCTGACAAAAGAGGTACAGAATCAGAGTGTCTATTATTTGTGACTTTCTAAGAGTGTAAAACTTCAAGTTTATTGGACAAAATTGCACTATTGAATAACTGGATTTATCTTATCGCTGTGCTGGAAGAATCTTGATCCCACAAAAATCAATAGCAAAAGATCCCATCAGTGGCTCACAGCCCAGGCTCACAGTTCCTCAGTATTCTTAGAAAGATTGAAAGTGTCACTGACGTTAGTGGAATATTATTTGTAATATATAGTAAAAATAATAATAATAAATCCAAGATAATAAAACACTTAAGCAAGATCAGTTCTCTAAAGTGATAAACATTGAAGGAAATAAATTGTATTTTAAATTTCCATTTCATGTGCAAAAGAGAATCTATTCATTTTCACATTGGCTAGCTACCATCTTCTCTCACTCTGTTCCTCCTGAATCTCCTTCATATCTCACTGAGTCCCCAAAATACTGTGATAAATATTGACAGTTTGGACAGGTCTTGTGAGAGGCCAGATGTATGTATTTGCATGACTACAAGTGGTCTAATCACATCTCCTTTGCTTTCCCCTCTCAGGGTGAATTATCATAAGGCCAAAAGATTGTGTGCAAAAGCATGAAACGTTATTGGCCATATGCAGAATTAAGTAGATTAGGCACCTAGCATGAGCCGTTACCACAATCCTCAGATCTGAATTCATCTCAATTAACAGAAGACATCTAGTCCGACTTAAGTAACATAGGCCCCCTTTAAAGGCAATGGGTAGAAGTAGGTACCTTTAGGATGAGATTCATTTAACCAAATGTGGTTGTCTACTCCAGTATATATGGAACTCTCAAACTATTTTTTAACTCTGATATTAAGGGAACCAAAGTGACTTGGTCCAGTGTAAAAATCTACACTGTAACAGTGCTTGGTAGGATGACTCCAGCTACTAGTCTCCCATCCTATTAGATGCATTCACCCTGAGTTATTTTCAAATGCAGTACGCTTTCTTTTAACACGAAATGCCATGGATTTATTCTGGGGCATATCTGTGTTATTCCCATGTTTTTCTTTTCTTTTCTACATTTTATTTTCTTATCATCTTTTTCTATTTTACACTTTCTTCCTTGCAGGGGAAGAGGCTGTGCTTGTTCAAACCTCAGCTGTGATGCTTCATGCACTGAAGGGCATTCTGTTTCGCCTATAAAAATTTCTATGTCCCTAGTGCTGCAGGGTCTGGGACAAAATAATTTATTTTCTGTCCGCAGCAAGCCACTTACCCAGGGTTACATTTTTCTGCAAAAGATAAACAACTTAAAAAAATGCTTCGAGCTAAATATAGTACCTCACTCTTGATCTTAAGTCAACTATTCAACTATTGCTGGGTTTGAGTAGAAAACTTCCATCAAATTACCATACAAAGTAGTTGAGACTGGCATTTAAAAAGATTTTCCTATTCAGTGTTATTTAAGCTTTTAACATTAGAAATGTAATGTAAACAATAGAAAACCTGACAACTATTCCGTAATTCCATGCTGTCTCCCTGCTAAAAATCTCCTAGAAGTACATTATATTTGTCCATATTCTTTGTATCTCCATTTGTCAAGGGGATTATCTTATGGTAGAGAGCTGTCAGTGAAAATTTTCGGTATTTCTCAAACTTCTTAAAGCCACTGTTGAAACGTCTTAGATTTTTTTTTTTATCGTTCGTTTGTTTAAAGGCAAAATCCACAACTACTTGCTGCTCCACAGACCAAGATTCTGCCACAACATTCTCATTCTCTGCTGTTCTCATGACAGTTGAAGAGCACTTTCGCAGTTTTGTTGTATTGTCTCTTCCAAAGAATCTCATCTGCAATCTTTTTTCAAATTTTACTCATTTTTTTTGCTGTCTTGCTAAACAAATCCGAGACACTCCTTGCCACATTTTTCTAGAGGAGTGTTTTCCTCTTTTTTTACTGCTAAATCTAGGGTCTTCCTGAAAAATAAAATCATGGTTCAGTTTTTACAGTGATTCAACACTGTAGTTTTCATTTCCAAACCATCTTTCATTTACCAGTGTTGATGTGCCACCAGTGACCTGCAGTGATCCATAATCACAAGCTGTGAAACCTTGCTCTCGAACACTTACACTCTTTTGAACTTTTCTGTAAAATCATTCATAGAGATTGTTGGAATTTTGCCAAGGCAAAATGTGTTTTGATGGACTCTTGGAGAGAAGTCAGGGATACCAAAGGGTGTTTGCTGAAGGATCACTTCTAGCTAGGATGCAATTTTTGTTGGCATAGAAACATGTATACAGATGAGTGATAGACCCTGTAGAAATGTGGCACACTCTTTACTCAGCTCACTGCTGCTAGCATCACAGAATATAATTCATGTAAGGGTTCAAACTTCTTTATTATCCAAGTCTGTAAAAATTCCCGTTAATTGGATTAGCAGAAGAGGGAGAGAAACTAAAGATAAACAACTAGAACAGGGAAGCTCTGTTTTGTAGAAGGATCTGCTTAGTTTTATTTCTTTTTTTTTCTTCACTTGTATTTAGGTAACCTCTTATAAAGATAACCAAAGACTACAATCTGTACCTTTGCTAATCAGTTGTGTCTTTCCACTAATCTCAACCCCCCCCTAATTTCTGTAAGGGCTATAAGGACTAAGGCAGAGTGATTATACTCTTAGTTTTGCTATTTCAGCTGCAATNCATTTAGGTAGCCTCTTATAAAGATAACCAAAGACTGCAATCTGTACCTTTGCTAACCAGTTGTGTCTTTCCACTAATCTCAAAAACCCCCTAATTTCTGTAAGGGCTATAAGGACTAAGGCAGAGTGATTATACTCTTAGTTTTGCTATTTCAGCTGCAATGCATTTAGTTTTGGATGACATTGGGAAGCTAGATGTACACATCAAAGTCCCAACCCGTTAAGTCTTTGCATGTCCTAGTTGTTAGTTTCTTGAACAGGAATAGTGAGAAGTCTTGTGCACTTCAGGAGTTCTAGTTAACTCTTGGAAACAGTATAAATGAGAACAAAATGTTCCCTGTGCTTTGCATTAGGCTTTTGCATGGGATTTAATTTCATTCAGAAAGCCCAGTATGCGAAATAACATTAGTGCAGATGCGGGTGATTATGCATGTCCAAAAGAAAGTTATTTCTGTTCATATTGAAGAGTCTAGCACCAAACTATCCAACATCCTACGATCTCTTTTCTCTCCTTGTTTTTTAGTGAGCCACTTCTCACACACACACAAAAAAAAAATGTAGTGTGCACATGAAGTGTCATCTTTCAAGGAGTTCTGCGTTTAAGTGTGGTCCGCAGCATACAGATGGGACACTTAGCTCTTGAATGTCTTTTTTTGTCCCTGCTATAGGCTTTTGACAATTGGTCACCACCAGCCAGCATCTGCAATAGTCCAGCTCCTATTCCCCTGTCCTGGTCATCACTTCTTACTCTGTATTTATACTTAAAGAACTCTGCATCTTCCCTTGCGGTAGCAGTAAGCTTACGCTGATGCTAAATTTGGATCTAAGGCAGGGCAAATGGTGTGTTTTACTACGCTCTCAGTGTTGTATGAAAAAGCCGGCCAATGATTTGTACATGACCAGAGATGTCACAATAACATCTCTGCCAGAGCATAGAGTACTTTTACTCCCATATGTCCAAGTTCAACTTGATCTTATTAATGTGCCAGTTTAAATTTAGCCCTAGAATTTGTCCAAAGTGCCCTGAAAATGACGGCAGCCAAGTAGTTACTTCACAAAGTTGTTATTTTTCTGCTAGAAGCTGACATAATCTCAGAGGTCAGAACTCTCTGGATTTTCAATTTATAGTCTGTATGTTTTTCAGTGCAGAATTTAAGTCTCAAAATACTGTGGGACAATGTATCTAGCCATGAACATTTATGCTTTGTACTTTGGAAAGAAAAAAGCGATTCAATCCTCTGCACATCATAACCAGTCTTGTATTTAAAGGACCACGACTATTAAAGATTGTTTAAGTATAGATGGAGACCAGGGACAGAGTCTTGATTTATTTTTGTCTCTGACACAGATTTTCTAAGAGCCTTGGTCAACTGATTTTATACTCTTTCATAGTTTTCCTGGCTGTATGACGGCTGTACTAATACTTACCTTTTCCATCCTGGTTACATAGATTTTTGATATTTTTTTTAAGGTAAGGGTGGGACCCGCAGGGTCTTGCACAATGGTGCTCCAGCCTTGGTTGAATCCCCTGGGCACTGCTGTAATATAGTTAATGACTGGTTTTAACCCTTCCTTCTAGCACAATTCTTTTGTATTCTTTCTGTACAAAGAGCAGTCAATTTGCAGGCTCAGCCTGTTGAGAGAATATTGCTGCTGTGTGGGGCAAACCTCCACAGGGTTAGGGCTGTCGTCTCCCCTTGCCTGAAAGGAAAGCAGCTGGGGCATCCTGGCTGCTGGAGGAGCTCCACAATGTTATGTATGCCGTTGTGTGTGTACATACATAGCGCTATAATAAGGAGGTAAGAAGGTCCAGAAACGGCCAGGATCGACTTCCCCCAGGAGCGGTTGATTTCCAGCTAGCATCCTTGAGCCTTCAACCTGCTCTTCCCCACTGTCTGTGGTTGCTTTTCGTGGTTGCGATCCGTAAATATAGGTAACAAATGTAAACAGTGTATGTGTACTTCCCTGCATGCAGCAATGCTGTTGATTAAGAATGATGCAGATAGATAGATAGATAGATAGCTGTACAGGTCTCCTTTGAGAATAAATTGAGTTAGAGGTACTTCCAATGAGAATATATTATTTTCCTCTCCAGATTTTAAGCCCTGATGAGGGTTATGAAAATAAGTCTCTTTACGAGAGCTGGCTTGAGAAAGATCCTGCAACTGAAAATAATAGCTATCCCAGGTAAGTTGTTAGTCTGGTTTTTCTTTCCCAATATTTTCATCATATCATAGCATGGCTACTCTCCAGAATTTTTCAAGATGTGCTATTGATGACAGCAATACAAAACCTTTTAGTACAAGATTACTCTCTAGCAATATCTGTTAAAGTAAAATAAAATAAAATTTTATTACTTTTTTTAATGATGGTGACATCTATGCCTGCTGTAAAATGAAACCACACTTTTTAAAGGCCTTTTATTAGCAGAAAAGCAATTTGGAAAGCAATCAAAAAAGAGCAGAGTGGGGAAAGATTTCAAAATGTAGTTTAGTCAGCCTACTAGACGACATAGTATAAAAATTGTTAGGATAAGCAAATGCTCAGTTGAAAGAAACTGCCTAGAGCGGTAATTAAAAAGCTCTCATGATGGTTATTTTTTGTTTATACAATGGACGTAAATGTAATACATTACGAATCTGTATTTGATGGTATTAAAATTTCATATTTGAAGGTATTGAAACTCCAAAACACTCCTCGAGCCTGTGACTCGTAGGGCTAAATCTTATTCACAATGTGGCGTTACTCGCATAACGTAAATAGAACTGCCCCTTTGTGTGATTTGACAAAAATGTTCTGCATATCCTACCCTATCATTCAGGCCCTGGTAAGAGGGGTTTCCAGATTCATTAGACTCACTGAGATTTCTTCCTTTTGAAAAAGCTACTAGATCTGATCTTTCTTAGTTGACACAAATAGTTCCTTGCAGAAATTTTATACTAACAGAAGAACTTTAGGTGGAACAGAAAAAACTTTTTTCTTTTTCAGCTGAGAAACACAAATTATTCACCAGGCTGGACATATATCCTAAAACTTAATATAAGACATAAATAAATATTTCAAAATACTTAGAATATTACATCTGTCTGTATTATAATTTTCTTTTCCTCTGTCTTGCCACATCTACCCAGCAGATGGCAACATTGACTTGTAAGTAACAAATGCTACTAGTATCTGCTGCAGTGAAAATTATTTATCAGTCTTTGATTCTGCTGTGGAATATGCTAAGTATATAAACACTTCTGTCTTTACATATATTGCTGCCCAATTCATATTAGTTTGGAAATAGATGATTACTGTTTTAAGATTGCAGAGACATGTCTGTTGATACAATTTTACGGCTCTTGTGTACTTTTTTTTAGAAATGTAGTCAGTGTCACAATCAGGATTGCTACTTTTAAAAGATCTTCCTAGCACTATTGGATACTGAATTACTGTGGTCGAATAAAATCAGTTAGAGTAATTAAGCTTGCCGCTCATCTAGTCTCTCATCTTACTAGTGTCCCTGGTGTGCCCTTCAGAAGGACTGACCTCCATTTCTTTGAAAAAATCTGCATTTTGAGTAAATTATTACCATGCTATAAAGTAAGTGCTCTCACTAAGATGTTGTCTTTTCTACACGTAGGATAAACAAGCTGGGATCAGGCAGTGATTTTGAAGCTTACTTTCAGCGACTGGGAATTGCATCAGGCAGAGTCCGTTATACCAAGAACAGGGTAAGTCATCCGGATTGCTTGAAGAAGTTTGATAGTGCTTAGAAGTCATTTTTTAAAAGCATTTATTCATAATTAATAACAAAGCTTCAAAGAATCTGTGTCTGGTTTGTATACCAGTTCCATTTTTTAAATTTAGCAAGAAACCTAAATGTTTGGAGACTAAAACATACTACAGTGATGTGTACATTCTATAGGTTGTCAAGTTCACATAAAGATATTTATAGAATCCGATTGGAGGTGTTTATTTCATCCCACCATACTATTAGTAGCCCCCTTAATATAGAAATCTTACTTGCTTGTGTTCAGAAATAACTACACAAGAGAAAAAGGGTCCATGATTGAGCATTTCAGCTATCCAAACCCCAAAACTGTTTTTACTTTTAGTGAAGGCAATCTCTCTACAATGGAGGTGAATGCAGGTCTGTGTAGACAGAGAGAAGGAAGCCTGCTCACTTAATCTTGTGCAACAGTCCACGGATTCAGGTTGGTTTAGTTTCCTAAAAATGAACACACGAAAGTGGAAGGATAGTAAATTGTGTTTTGTAGCAAATAGCTTTTTTTTGATTTAGAAACTGTACAAAACATCATAGTCATTAAGTGATCAATACATCCCTTAAGTGCAGTTAGAATTCTGGGCACTGACAAATTTGCTTGCTCTTTTTCAGAAAGCAGAAAAATTCAGCAGTTATCCCGTGTATCACACTGTGTATGAGACCTTTGAGTTAGTGGAAAAGTTCTATGACCCCACCTTCAAGAAACAGCTGACAGTTGCCCAGTTACGAGGCAAACTGGTTTATGAGCTGGCAGATTCCCAGGTCATTCCATTCGACTGTAGAGATTATGGAGAAGCCTTAAAAGGATATAGCAATAAAATTTATAAATTGGCCAAGAAACATGAAGAACAGCTGAAAACTTACAAAGTATCGCTTGGTAAGTAATAGCCACAAGACTATTTCTTACGTGCATTAATTAGGATTATGCAAGGACATGTTATATCTGTTATAGCTCTGAAACCGAATTCCTTACCTTCCTGTTTCAATTCTGCTATCATAATAAAGAGCTTCTATTTTTTTCCTAAACATAACACCACTTTAACACATTATTGTCCAGACGAGAGAGTTATAACCATTTTCAAGCACATTATTAATTATGGGCATTATTACAGTGCTCATGAGCAGTCATGGACCACAATCAAATGCAGAACAAAGAGATACATCAGCCTGCTTCTCACTTTCTCTCTTGAAAAAGAAGACAAGTTAAATTTTTATGGCAACTACCTGGAACTTGAGAAACATAGGTTCCCGTTCCTCCTCAGCCAAAGATTTCATGCGATCTTGGGAAACTTGCTTACCATCTGCCTCAGTGCCTGGATACCACTTTTAGGCAACAGAGCACTTTCCTAACTCTTCTGTACAAATATGTCCATTTGTTGAGCACTTGAACACATTGCAATGAAGCAAATAAAACAGGTTGGAAGCAGCAGAGTGCTCTGGATCCCAGGCAAGGATAGCGATAGCTTCCACGGTAATTTTCTTTCTCTCCTTTTCTCTCTCTCTTCTTACCTCACTCACCTCTTGTGTTTCTGTACCAAGCAGGATTTTCAGGCAGTCCTAATTCACTTGCTATCTGCGGGACCCATGATTTAGAGACATGATCTGGCTTTTTGGAGATGCAGTACTCGTTCAGGTTGTGAAGGAGTTAGTTATGCTAGAAGTAACTCAAATTGACCCCTCACTTGGGGAAAACAACAAAAAAAAAGATGTTTAAAACTTCATGTAATGGCTTAGGTGAAAAATTCTTGACTGTTTTGAAAAGTCACCATTTTTTGTAAAAAGGCTACTCAAGACTGTAAGCGTTGTATGATGGGTCATCTCGTCTGAGATTTTGCATAACACAAAGATTTATTTCCATATGTTCTTGCATTTACTGCAACACATCTTGGAAGGAAACCCCAAGCCTGGACTTTCTTTTTGCAGTAGTAGAACACCTATGAAAATTTCTGTGAAATCATTAATTTTTATTGTTTGTGTTTCCTTCTCATTTCAGTGGCCAAAACTGCTTTCTGACCAATGCATCTATTTTTGTTTCTAAGTTCTAGAAGCAATTTTTTTTTTGCTTCCCCCCCCCTCCCCACCCCAAGTAACTCCCTCCTTAATAACTTTATAAATGTATCACTTTGACCATTTTTCTACAAGGCATATTTTTTAGTCTGAAAAGACTCTTCACTGATGCCTGGTCAGTGTTAAATTATTTCTTGAATCAAGCAATAGTTTTACATTTTTGTTTATTCTATTACACCAGAGTGCATTAAAATGTATAAGTAGTTTTCATAATACTGTGAAAATTAAATTTCATTTCACTCAGAATTTTCATAGACTTGCCTATTGACAACACTGAATGTCAGAAAATTGTTAATTAAGCCTGAATAAATCACATAATTGTCCTTCAAAATAATGGATTAAGGTTTTTATTTGCCTTTGGATTCACATTTCAGCTGCTCCGCTGCAACAATGAAGGCTGGAAACCTTTTTTCATTAAATATGTACTTGCAGTCATATGCTATCAGGAACTAAGGTTTGCAGGGAGAAAAAAAAAGCAGCATTGTGGTACTTTCTAAAAAAACCAACACTGACAGCACTGAATAGCTAGTGAACATGAGCCATGTTTCTTTTTTTTCTCTTAAATCCCCTCCTACTGCTTCTGAAATATAATCCGTTGCTGCGATATAACCATGATGTCAGCAGGGCAGAACTCCGTCCTCTGGCAAACTTATTACTATTGCTGCGGTTGTGGACAAGTGTAAATTCTCGCCCTCACAAGGTGACATGGGTCTGTCTATACTGCAGTCCGCAAACAGGGCACGTCATACGTAAAATCTGTGCCTCTGATTATGTAAACTAAACAAAAATATTAATACAAGAGCAAGCAAGTGTAGGCTGATGATGGATAAATAAGTTTGCTAGAAATAGAAGAGCACACGGGACTGCAGAACAGCTTTCAGTAGGAGTCCTGGGAACAGAAAGCCTATCACACTAAAGTACTGTGATAAATGTATAAACAGTGAAGGGTCAGAATTGCCAACAGAGGACTGGATTTAGGAGATGACCTAATCTTATGCCCCATATTCCTCTACAATCAAAGAGAGGATACTCTGGTTTATCTAAAGTTTTCTGAAACTTGTGGGCAAAACGTACAAGTTGCAAATCTTCTTTCTTTGTAAGTGAGTTGAATTTTGGTATGGCTAGAAGTTTTGTTCTTCATAACATCCACCTTTTACTTATTCTACAAAAATTGGTTGTAGAAATTCATAATTTTCCCAGGTCTGCATTAAATGGACTCTTCCACAGGAAAATCGTCACAGCTGATTTTGTCATTAAAAGAAAGGCCTGCTGCTTCTTTGGCTAAGTTATTCCACATGGCTTGGACATGCTGCCAGGGGCAGAGCAGGAAAAGGCAGTGGACTTACCCACCAGCCTGCCTACACATGGTCAGGCATAAGAGGCAAAATCCTGGGGTTTGAGTAGCGGCGCTGTGGGGTGGCGTGCAGGGGCATGGCAGAGACACCGCCCATGCTGTAACTCCAGTGCACGTGTGGAGCGAGCACGGGACTCGGCTACTTCAGTCTACCTTGTCCCTCACCGTGTTCCATGACAGTTGTGTCTTTTATGCCTCACCTAATCCTGTTCAATACACATACCACGCTCTTCTGTTGTGATACAGATAGGATGTAATGTTCCATGAGGGAAATCCTGCTGTCCATCCACACAGCCTGCTGGAAGAGCCGGTATTTTTCATGCAAGTCAGGCTTTTTACACCTAAACGCTGCAGTGCACTGCTTTGTTAAGGAGGAAACTACAGAGTTCTCCATTTGCAATGCCAGCTAGTCTTTTCCTTGCCAGGCAAGGTCTGTATTTACAAAGCTTTATCAAGCATTCTGCTTTATTGTTGGCCTTGTTGCACAAGGTCTTTGTCTGTTACCGCTAGTAGTGCAGCTCTTTAAAGCCTACGCTAGGGAAACTAATGAATTGTGGAAAGACAACAAAATTAATGCAGTTATATCAGCAAAACAAATGTAGTTGTTCACTGGGCAACTGAAAGGTATGTTGGGCTTAGCAGGTACTCTGAAGTTGCCCACAAAATCCTTGCTTTTCTAGATCCTCTTTTTTCCGCTGTGGTGAACTTCTCAAAGGCTGCTGCTGAATTTCACAGGAGACTTGAACAAGTTGACAAGAAAGAGTAAGTCTGAAAAAAAAAAAAAAATCTCTCTCCCTCTGTCTATATGTCTGCCTTAGGTACCCAGAGTGGCAGTTCTTTCTTTCTTTCAGAAATCCTAATGCGTTAATATAACATGTACTGAATATATCCATTTGCAAACCCTCATCTTTTTAACCTGTATACCATATTTGTCATTTCTTTTCTGTCCATAGACGATGAAACGTGTTTAAATGAAATGAGGAAGTCATCTTTTCTCACTATGTGAAATGTCTCTGTCTCCTTTTTCTGCAGTCCAGTTGCAGTGCGAATCATGAACGATCAGCTGATGTTGATAGAAAGAGCTTTCATTGATCCTCTTGGCTTACCAGGAAGGAAGTTTTACCGGTGAGGCAAAAAGTTGCTTGACCTGCTGTCTAAGGCACTGTGTTTTTGACGTGGACTTAACTGACTGGTCATTTGAACTGCTGTATATAGGAATTACAGCTTGACAGATTCTGGTTCAGGTATAATCCAGTGAGTAGTGGACTTTGTTTATAATCCCCAAGACTGCACTAGGCTTGTGGTACCTAATTCCTGTTCAGGGGTCTGGCACTCTGTTTTTATTATCCATCATACTCGGCAATGTTTATTTGCAGGTGTGTAGTACTAACTTCTGTTACCAGTTGCTCTTTTAAACCTGCACAAAGTGAGGAGCCAGTGGAGAATCAACTGTATGGAAAGAAATGAGAAACCAAGGTAGAGTAAAAGGGAGAAGAGGATGAGAACAGATGTTGTGTAGTGAGGGTCTGGTGAAGAGAGAAGTCCAGGAGAACTTGAGTAGAGTGACCTTTGAGCACAGGATAGATAAAGGTCCACGAGCTGTGCTGCAGAGATCCATCTGACCCAGATTTGGATGCTTCTATAGATGCTCCCGTTAGCTTAAATCATGAGCTAGTTATTCTTGAAGTTTTCTCTCTACAAGCACATGGGCCCAGAGAAAGACAATGTTTGGTGCACCACAATACCCTTTATAGAAACTCAGTGCATTTATTAGCAATGCTTGACAAGAAGCTGGCTTCCAGTGTCAGGTGTGTGACTACTTCACTTTACTCCCAGTATCCCCTTTTCCCTAATGACTGGGTATGTCTGACTCACTGATTGATGGCTTTCGCACCAAGCCAGAAGTCCCTCGGGCAGGTAGAACTGAGAATCACACTTCCATCCTCCTAGGATAAACTGTCATTCACGCTTTTGGAAGAATGAAGTGACTGTTTTCTACAGCTCTTCTTGTTGGGTGTCAGGTATCATTTAGAGTTGTCTAGATTTTTTTAATTTTTTTTTACTTGCTTGCATTTATTCATGTAGGTTTAGTGTTTATTTTGATTTGGGAGGACTCTCGCATGCTACAGATGTGCTTTGATACTTCATATGAACAAAGTAAATTTAAAAGCAGATCTGCAACTATTCATTATTTAAGAAAAAAAGCCCCACCAACAAACAAAAATTGATGTTTTTGTGCCGTTCTGTTCCAATATGATCACTTCTTCTCTGAAGAATTCATTTCTTCTCAAGAATTCTCCCATAGAATTTTTTCCCCCTCTTTTTCCATTCCTTTCCTAGATCTGCTGACCAATGTTCAACTGCTTATTTATTTTTGAGGTTTCTGTTCCACTTCTCATTGTACACCCATAACTTGTTTTATTCCCTGTTCAAGACTGCCACATCAGTTTGACAGGTTTGTTGAGCTCCCGTTTTCACAAAAATTAACACGGTTTCATTCCTAATTAGGAAAACACATTTCTTCCCCAGGAGAAGGCTCCCTGTCCTAAATCTCTGCCCTTTCCCATAGATTTTCCCCTTGGGGCTGCTTCTTCCTATCCTTTAAAAGACAGGTACAGGTAGATTTCCTGTGTATTTAGTAATTTCTGATCTTCACAGGATTCATAGCTGCTTTACGTAGCACACATACAGCCTCTTACAATGAAAACACACACACACTGTTAAAGCTTATTTTATTTAGTATACCTACGCTTTTTCCTTCTTTCCCCAGGCATGTCATCTTTGCTCCAAGCAGTCACAACAAGTACGCTGGAGAGTCCTTCCCAGGGATCTATGATGCCATGTTTGATATTGAAAGCCAAGCAGATCAGCATGAAGCCTGGGAAGAAGTAAAGAGGCAGATTTCCATCGCAGCCTTCACCGTGCAAGCAGCAGCAGGGACACTGAAAGAAGTAGCATAGGATGATGGCATCGAAAAGCTCAGTCAAATAGCAAAGTCTGAAATGTGCTGTAGCCAGGCTACTACAGTGACCCAGTCTCTCCTGACTGCCTGCTGTACCTGAGCTTCCAACCTTCCAAATGCCTGCAAGTGTACTGGTAGGGTGAGCACGAGCACTGTGTATCAAAGAACTCCTGAGCTAGAAATTGCTGCTTCTCTGATACTGACAAAGCTGTAGCTTTAAGATCAACCCTAGATGGAAGGAAATTTGGGGGTGGGGAGAAGGAAGAATCAGTTCCCCATGAGAGTTTTCTGAAAGATCCTCCAATTGTGCGTACCCATTATTTTGGATTACAAATTACATTATTTTGGATTATGATTAAAATTACGAAATCAGTTATTTACCAAGCTACCTGAAAATCTTGTCTGTAGCAGTGATCAACAGCGCACGCTTCAGGAGAAAAAATATAACAGTCCTCAGCACATGCATTTTTCTTGTTCTGATAATGACTTTTATCATACAAGACACCAAAGGCATCTCAGTATTTTAGAATCTATTCTGCAGGACTGGTGAGTGCTCATTATAGTGATTCACTTTCTTGTCCTGAAAAAATAAAATACTGGCCCTCCTGCCGATTGCTGAAGCAGTACTAGCCATTCTTGATAATCAGAGAAATCAGCTGCTTGTATGCAGAAATCCAAAAGCATTTTCCCAGGGAGTGAGTGTCCATCCCTCTGAGAGACACTGTGCACCTCCCTCCTTTATTTGCACTTCGGAATTTGGGGGGATCGCAGGGGATAACCAAAAGCTGTCCTCCCTGCTCCTTCTGGCGCTGCCACCAGTCCCAAACCCATGGCACAGTTTGTGCCTGTTTTTTCCTGGGAGATCTCTTTCACACAGATGTCTTCTTCCAGTGAGGGAGCTGGAGGACACTGTCACTATTAACATGGAGGTTATTCTGTCTTCAAATAAGACCTGAAGAAAATTTCCCATCAGGAGCTGCTTTTTCATTTAAAGAGAAACTGAAATGCTTCAGAGAGGTACTTGAACAAAACTGTTTAATTTGTAAAAAAATTATGCTTCCTTCATCTGCCCTTTAAATGCACTTCTCATCCTCGTGCTTTACAACTAATAAAATTGCTACAATTTTATTAAATCACGTCCCAGTTTGTGGGAGCAGATAATAACCAATTTCTTCCCATACGTCAAATATACTACTTTTTTTCTCACAACCATAAATTGCACCAGGTTGTGGGAATAAAATCCGTTTTGTTTTATGGGGAATAGAACAGACGTGCTACTAAAAAGACAGAATTAGAGAAACAGGACAAGTATTAGGCTACAGAAGGAGTTGTTCTCATCTCAAATGCCTTGAATTCAGCTGAGGGAATCAGAAATGACTATAGTTCAGTCCTTGAAGAAGGTGTTTTGTGGGATATATGCCACCAAGAAGAGAGGCTTTCATTAGCATCCCTTCCAATAAGCCCTCCCTGAAAGATGAAGGAGTGTGTACCTATGTGTGTTGTGCTCATAATTTACTGTTAAATTGCTTTTCACAAATCAAGCCTTAGGCATATGAGGAGGAAATTACACTCCACAATCCATGCTTTACCTCTTCTGTTGCAAAAACAGTGCTTGACGGGCCTTGTCAGCATGCACGTTAAGAGACGTGAGTAGTCAATGCTGAGGACACCAGAACATGGGCTACAGTTTTGTTGTTCTCTACCTCTACCTAACTGGGGCTGCTCACAGATATTAAGATGTTCATCTCCACATCCGTAGCTTGAGATGTTGCTGCAGGATGTGATAGCCTGTGAACGGTGACTGGTACGTAACTGCGCTGTTTTTATTTCCCTTTTCGTGAATCGCTCACTCTTCCTGCTCCATCATAGCTTTATGTCAACTATGATGGGCAGTAACTGTATGTGCCCCCAGGGAAGGGTCAGGAAACCTGGATGGTGGAAAAAAGCCACTAGTGCCTCGTCCTTGTGAATAGCATAGCAGTCAGCTTTGCAGCTGTCAGCGGTGACCGCCATAGGATCGCCAGAAGATTAGGCAAACTAGGAATTTCTACATAAAAAGGGAGTATCTATTGAAGAGAGTTTCCTCCTTCATTTACAGAAATCTCTTTAATAGTATAAGCCAGTGAACAAATGTTTCACCAGTAAACACAGTTTTTCTGTGGTAGCTAGCCTTTGAAGTTCTGTGCCATTACATCGCTGCTGCAAAAGAACATATTATCTTTTTTCCATGTGCAGCATGAAGCCGTAAGAGTAAATTACAGCTCACCTCAGGCTGAATGCACAGCTGGCATCGGTTGCTTTGTTCCTCTTCTCAACTTAATTGATGACTCTGTATGAATGTACAATTCATCATGACCCGCTACATCCTAAGAAGTTTACAAAACAGCTTAAATCTATTTCTATTCCTCTCTATAAAGTTCTGCTGAAGGAAAGTGATACCCAAACCCTTATAAATAAGGAAGGCAAACCACTTATAAATGACTTATAATAATTGATGTCCTTAAAGTCCCATACTCTTAGTATTGAAACCATCAGATGCTCAGAGCTGAGATGGCCTTCCCGGCTTCAGTCAGTAGTATCTCCTTTTCTGTAGATGGGCAACCAAGCAACTGCTGCTGTCTCCCAGCCCAAAGGCTGCTGTGTTTGTGTAGCTCTGCCTGCTCATAATTTCAAAGTGTATGGGGATTTTTCAGGCTCTCCTTACAAATGGCTAACACCTACTCTGTCCTTCCCTGATCCGTTTGCACAGTTCATTCACTCAACATGGCTGAAGCAATCTGTGAATCACATCGCTGGGAGAAACAGCCTCTTCAGCCTGGACTGAAGCTTGGAATTTTAAACTGAAGAACAGTAGATTTAGATGAGATATTAGGAAGAAACTCTTCATGATGAGGGTGGTGAGACCCTGCACACGTTGCCCAGAGAAGTTGTGGCTGCCCCCTCCCTGGAAGTGTTCAAGGCCAGGTTGGATGGAGCTTTGAGCAACCTGGTGTAGTGGAAGGTGTCCCTGCCCGTGGCAGGGGGTTGGAACTGGGTCGTCTTTAAGGCCGCTTCAAGACAAACCATTTTATGACTGCATAGTATTTTGCAACAGAAGACGACCTGAACACCTAACCAGCAGCACTCAGTGACCTGAAGCCCTTTCCTTGTGTGGAGGAACTATTGCTGTTCCTGTCCATGTTGCCTAATAAAATATCAGGCGGCAGGTTTAAAACAAAGGGATCACCCACACTAAGTGTGATTATACAGTGATGCTCATTGGTACAGGAGCTTGTGAAAGGTGAAATAGGTTAAAAAAGGATCAGATGCATGCAAGCAGTTCTCATGCCAGATGCAACTTTCCATTCAGAAGACCCTAAAGCACTTGGGAATTAAAGCATGTGTGTGCATGAAGGGATTAAAACACACCTGCTTCATTCCTTGCTTTAAACATTTGTCACGGAGACGTGATTGGGAAAGACGGTACTTTACACTCCCTCATTGTAGTGCTTTCCACTGAGTAGACAGCCCCTTAAGTGCTGCTGGTAGTCCTCCATTTGTGTGCACTTGATTGAAACCCACGAAAATTAATAAATTTATCTTTAAAAGGTTGCTTGTTCTCCTCTTTAATCCAAGATAATGATAAAATATGTCAATCACACATCTTTTTTAAAAAAAAAAAATTGCTTGAGAGCAGAAATAGTTTATCCTACAGCGGTGTCATTCAGAGTGTAAGAGGTGCTGTGCAGCACCTGCAGAGAAGAGCTACGGCAGTGACCCCATGCTATTCCTAAGGAAAACAGCAGCAGGATGAGATTCTGAAAGATCGTGACTGGGTCTGAGAGTCTCTGATGACTTTCTACACCTCCCAGGCAATGCTGCAGAAACCCTCAAGGAGGCAGAGCTGGAATCTCCAGGTGACACAGCACCAAAAGCAGCTGGGGATCTCCTTTCTGCAGCTGGTAGGAATAGGATATATTCAGCATGGCCTCTTTTTTCTCTCGCTTACTCTAAATTCCTCTATTTTCATTCATGGGATTTTTAACATACAGTTAAGAGTGTCATTAACAGCTGAATGATGGTGAACGTCATGGACTTCCCTACAGCAAAGCAGAGAAGACAACACTAACTAAATGCAATACACAAATCTTGCTTCTGCTATGCTGTCCTCTTTGGAGCCGAATGAAAGCGCTGCGTTCCTCACTGAGCAACACTTGCTGCACAGGAATTGTCCCTAGAGAAACCAGTAGGAGCTGAATTTAGTGAGCAGCCTTTTGCAAGGCAAAAGACTGTTTCCATTACACCACCAAGACTACAAGTAGCTCCAGTAAAACAGGAGTGGCTACTGTTTAACCCTGTAGTTTAGCTGCAAATCTGTAGCGCATTAGAGTTGAGCTCTTAGGCAAATTCAGCAGTCACTTCTGTTAATCCATGTCAGCAGGAGGAACTTAGCCTAAATGGTTTAGGAACTGTCTGTCCCATGGATTGCTTCTGTACTTGCTTGTGTCAGTTATAATCTGTGAAGTCAAGGCAGCACCTGTCAGTGTCAAAACCGTGTTTGTCCTGATGGATCCTACACCTTTAAACATCTTCTTCCTCATCCAAGAAAACCTATGAGCTATTCCCAACCTAAGGCACATCCATTTTCTGGATGAGCTCAAAGAATGGAGGAGGAGGAGGAGGACTGCTTTGTTCAGCAGTTCGCAGAGGACAGGCTGGACCTGGTTCAAGTAAATTGCAAACACATTACAACTTTCCATAAAGGGAAAGAACAGGAGAGATGACAATGGGAAAAGCATTTTCACAGGAGGGTATCAGATAAGAATAGACGTGCTATGTTTACATGGCACCTTCCCCAGATGTGCTTTGCTAGCTTGCTGACAGTAAGCTGCTGACGCATGCCTGGTGCTGTCATCCACATTACCTCCAAACTTGGCTGTATTTTTAGAAGGAAACTCAAGCCTCAGTTGCTGGACACAGCGACTGTTGTGACAACACATCCCTTATGTCACCCGTAAGCAGCAGGACAAGCAGCAGGACGTCAGGCTGGGGAAACATGGTCAGCTGCGAGCACTGAGCACTGGAAGATTCAGCTCCCTCTGAGATCACTCATCCCTTCAGATATTCCTGGAACCAACACACCCTCCTGAAGCACTGCTTTTGCTTCCTCAGCTCTTTCCGTCTCCCAAGCCATGTTTTCACACTCTTTCCAGCAGAGCCTGCATGCCCTGGCACCTCCTGCCTGCACTAAAGCACCATCTTCAGCCCGCAGCTCAGACAGAATTATCCTGGCACCTAGCCTTGCAGAAGTGTGGGCACTTGCGTGGTGTCGCACATTGCCTCGGCAGAGGACTAAAGCACAAGTGTCTTGCCTGTCTTATTCTGGGCAGAAAGAAACACACTTCGTAAGTGAAGACAAGTTCATTGTCAGTATACTGTCTTAACTGTGTGATCCAAGAATGCGTATTCTCTATTAATTACACAAAAAGAAAAAACAAAGAATACTATTACAGCCAAACAGTTCAATCACAAAGCAGTTAAAATGATTATGAGCTGTTTATTGTCCTGGGGTCTCCAGTACCATCCTCTGCCCCTTCTCTAACCATGCCATGCTCATGCTCCTCTACACCACATCCCATGCCCCAGTTTTCAAGGCCACTGCTTGTATCAGGCTTGTATTCCTCTGCGACGTGATGCTAGAATCATAAATATGTTCTACACAGAAAAACTGTTACTAGTACCTATATCATAGAATCATAGAATCATAGAAT
>VZSC01012004.1:40786-62373 GCA_013398225.1 Steatornis caripensis
CCTGTACTGGCACATGGGGTTGTTCCTCCCCAGGTGCAAGACCCTACACTTATATAAAATATACTTACCCTACACTTATAACCCTACACTTATATAAAAAGTACGGTTATATCATACAACTATAAAAGGAGAAACAAATGTAAAACAAACAAGGCAATAGCCACCCGGTCATGAGAAAACTTGTAAGAGCCAAACAAGCTACAACAAAGCTCCAGGCAGGCAACGAGAAGTTCAGACAACACCAGCCTGGGAAGTCCTGAGAGCCTGCAGAGCTGGAACGAAGCTTGTGCCCTGCTACTGGCTGTGGCAATACTTTATAGTTATTCATCTGTCAGCAGAGAGCGGCACTCACGGGCTACTTGGGGGACACCCCAAGTTTCTGAAAGAACAATCATTCAGGACAGCTACTTATACACAGTCATATACGTACGTAGTAGCTAGTCCTGGTGAACCTGAGAAATGGATGAAATGGACCTTGCTTTTCTTTCTACATTTTCAAACAAACCCCGTTCACATAATTCAGCCTCATCGGACTTTGGTTTTGCAAATATCAATCTTGTCGTCTGCAGTCTGATAAATGATAACCTGCCCTGAAGGACTAGGTATTTATATAGGATTCAGAGCGCAACTGCAGGACTCGGGACTTGCCTCTCAGGCAGTATTACACTCCCCTTTGTAAGAACACACTATTACCAGAATACGGAGAAGCTGTGGCAAAATCTATCAGCTCTCTCATGGCTACTGCTCATTCTGCAGACAACTATACTTACAATTTAAATACCTAGAATGTGTGGAGGGAAAATGAAGATGTACAACACTGCAGACTGCAATATACCCTTGACAAGTTATGTTTACTGAAGTACAGCTATGAGACTGTTTAAGATAAAACATGTGCATTATAAAATAAAACTGTGAAATGCAAAAACTCATGAAAACAACAGATGCTTTAGCTTAAGAACCATGCGCTCAACATTTTGGTAGTGCCGCTCAACCACGGTGAAGGTTTTGGCCACTTCTCACTGTGGTCCCGATCACACCACAGTCTTCAGGCAACGTGCATCAATATAAGGGTTCAATAATAAATGCAATAGACTTAATTGTCTGTGCTCTACAGTAAAATACTGTTGAGGAGAAGTAACAGCAAAAGAGGAAATGATGAACAATGCCTCTGTGCTCATATAGGTGAACCTTTATAAAGATATGGGGAAAAAATTATAAAACACTGTGATTTGAAAAGTTTCAGTGCTTCGGCTCATTCACAGTCAGTGCTGTTGCTTTGTATTAACCTTCAGTCTCAGCATGTTTTCTATGAACTATTTCATTTTTCTATAAACATGTGAAAGTCTTTCTCTTAAAAACTTATTTTCAACTACATTTTAATATTCTCCGTTCATTTTACCACCTTCATCTTCTTTACAGCTGTTAACTGCTCTTGGAAAGCGTAAGCATCCCATTTAAGTTATAAACCCATCAAAGGAACAATTTTTAACAGAAGTGCCGACAGGCTGCCGATTTGCAGAGCTACAATTAAAGAGTAATTCTGAACTTAACACTTTTGTTGCTGGTTTTGTTCATGAGTAGACACTCCAAATGCTAGCTGCTTTCACAGATGAAGGCGGAACATTTAAAGTTTGGGTTAATGTTTACGTATACAACAATGTAACTTGATTTCAAGGCGTTCCCTTAAAAAAATATTAAGTCCTTTGAGGTCTAGAAGCGCACATTATCAACTCTGCCTCTTGTACAGGAGTCTGATTTTCAATAAAGGAAGAACAAATCACGTTATGCATACTAGGCTGGAAGCACACTAAGTTAGTTTTCTCCCAAGCACTGAATTCAGCAGTAATATTGCAATATCGGTTTTTATCATAAATTTAAAACACGTTTCAGACAGCAAGACTCTGGACTAAAAATATTCCATAGATGGTTGTAAGGTAACAGCTCTGCCTCCAGCTAGTTTTGAATTACTTTTGTTGCAATGCAGCTTTCATTAATATTTAAGTAGGAACTAATTTTTCAAATACTTGTTTCCAGTAGGTAACAAAAATATTTTATTCAAGAGGAAGCTTCCTTCTCACACAGAAGTGCACTGGCAGCAAAAAAACCTGCACGCTTTCTGGATAGCCAGCATCAGTCGTCATATAGGTTCATCAACTAAGCTACAGAAAAACACATGGATGCATTCCACACACCTCCAGATCACAGGTACCTGTTCCTACAGCCCCCGCCCCGTTAGCCTCACAGCACCGACTACAAACGCGTAGCTGACAGTGGTCACGTACGGCAGTTCTTCATTCCTGGTCGTGCCAGCGTTGCGTCAGGAAAACAAAATGTTCACCAGTTCAACAGAAAAATGCTGACTTCACCAACACGGGTTGAAATCCATGCTGTCTCCAGAGAAGTCTTAAGGACCGTACTTTTTGCCCGCCCTCCCTCCTTACTGCCAGCCTCCAGCCTCCCTAACACCTACCCTTCATTTTGCAGACAAACTCAGAGAAACTGAATTTGCTTGACTAACAATCATTTGGCACAGTAACTGTGGATTAGTTTATAATGTCTGTGGCAGTACCTTGATTATCTTTGGTTAAAACATCTACCCAAACTTTGAGAAAAGCTGAAGTTTTTACTACCACAGAAAATGTCAGGCCCCAAGAAGTTAATCCTTTCTCTCTTCATTGTGGGAATAACAGAGGTTTTGACAGGTATCTTCTTCCTTTTTCCAAGAAACCAAGAAAAAATAGCAAAAAAGCAGCAGAGCTATAGTACCTTCAGCACTGTTAGAAACAGCCCAAACACTGTATTTGGAATTACTCCAGTTCCACTGAGTTTGTGACAGCTCGAAATTCTTGGCCAGAACAATTTCGGTGAATGAGACAGGTTCCCGTCAGAGTAGCCACACTTACTCAAATTGCAGCAACACTTACCTCGCTTGAGTGGGCTGCTGGGTTAGAAAGCAGCAGGCAAAGCGAGAAACCAAGGGCTGGGGGAAAAAACCCTTTGCCGCAGTTTCCCTCCTATGTAGACCAACCTGCGGAAAATGCCCACTTACATTTTATTTCAACAACCGTGTCGCAAATCCTAAGGGAAGTGCTCTCCTGTCACAAAAGAAGCAAAAAAAAAAAAAAACCCAAATGCAATCAGCATGTAATAAGAATTTTATTTAATACATTTAGAAAAAAACTAGAGCATGAAGACATGAGATTAATTTCTGCGTTTAAGTTTTATGAATGTGCAGAACCAAACAACCATGCAAAAAGACATCGTCCCCCTTCAACTGTAATTCAAGGCTCTTATAACGACAAAATTATTTCCACCTTAAAACAGTGTTCCAGACACATAACTCATTACTTTAAAAAGGATCTCGATCCTGAACAGAGATACAAAAATTTTAGTAGCAATAGGGAAAGACCAATGATTAACAGGTACAGTACGCAACCAATAGTCATGTCATGTTTAAAGAATGCAAGCAAAAAATGCACCGTTACATAGAACAAGTAGATTTTATTTTCCAAGGCAAAATTCCTAGTAAAACTAATCCCTAAGCTACTGAAATGGTGACTTGATAATGTACACGTTCCAGATCACCCAATGGAAGATTTTTTTTGTCAAGTGACACCAGTGCCATGTAAACTGTAGGAGTCAGAGTAGCTGAGCGGCCCAGTCCTTAATAGCATACCAACATTAAAAATAAATCCCAACTCCCCCAAGAAATGTTGTTACAGATACAATATGTAATGCTAGGTAGGAAAATGGGCTTATACACAAGGGAAAAGATTAAGACTTCTGTCACAAACTTGTACACTCATATAATTTTTCATATTAAAAAGGGATTGTGAAGGAAAAGTTTTATATGCACCTGGACAGCCAGTTCTGGGACATTAATATGCTGTCTACGTGTTACATGTAAACCCGTACCGAAATACACTACAGCTTTTAAAGACTCATTAGTTACGAAAATATAGCTAGAATGTAGCAAGTTAACCAAGCTGTTACATACAGCACAGCTTCTGAAAACATGAAGAAAGGGTAAATTTAACTGCAAGTATTCCAGTACATACTCAATCGTACTTTATTATTTAATTTCACTACTATTAGCGAACTAGAAGCCTAAGCGATCAAAAATCACCCAGCTTAGTTTTCAAATCTTGCTTTTGAGAAAGGGCTGTGATTGGTTTGGTACACTACAGTCGGTTTCACCTCCCCTCACAGCAACTAATCATAGTTACAGCCAAACCAGAACGCCCCTGAAGAGTCAGCTACCACCACCCGTGTCGAGATGCCATTTCATCGAATAACCAGGATCAAACACCGGTGTGCTGAAGACTGCTCTGAGCAACTGCTCAAAACAAACTCAGAACGTGCTAGAGCTTTTGCAGCTTGATGACGGATGCAGACAGATGGTTATAAAAAGCTGCTAAGAATTAACGCAGTTAAACAAGAGACTTATGGCAGTCTATACCATCTGAAAGTTTATCATTTGGAAAAATATCACAGGCCATAGAAAACTAGGCTGTTATTTGTAAAACCTACACCACCTTGCCTGATGAAAGCTGAGGGGTTTTTTTGTTTGTTTGCTTGCTTTTTTAAAAAGGTGAATTTTAAAAGTGGTTTTATTGTCACTGATGGGAAAAGTCACTATGGACTCCTGAAGCATCTTTAATTTTGTGCTGAAAGTATGAACAGGAGGAGTGGGAGGAATGAATAAAAAACAAAAGCAAACCCGAGGACAATTTTACAGCAGCTTTCTTCCACTTAGGACCAAGTTGATGCAGCCACCAGCAAAATGTCATTTGAAAGAGCGTAACAAGCACTCAGGGGGCCCCAACGCCTGCAGCATTAACAGCAGAAGGCCCATTCATGCACGTTTCTCTCCATTTAGCGTTTAGTATGCTAAGGGAGAATGTGACAGAAATTCTGCGTTCCCAAAAAATTCCATTTCCCTTGTATTTCTTTAAAACCAATTTCACATGATGTAAACTTAACTGCATGCAATGATGCAAATAAATTGAAAATATGTAAAAAATAATGTGGAAAACATAAGATATTTAGGGTATCGATATATCCATATGGATAGACACGTCTGAACTTGCTTGCTAAATAAGAACTTTATCCTGGCATCTAACCACTGCTCATTTTGCTGTCCAAGATCAGAATTCTACATACAAAAACACAGATGGCACACTACTAGCTACAGCTATCTAGAATTTTTCATCCACTGAAGGGATCGTTCTCAGTATTATACTAATAAGAGCTCCACTTGTCGGTTCAGATCACATCAGGGAACATCAGTACAATTTTTAGAGGACCATTTGCAGGCCTAATTTTCGTAAGCTTGTACATTATGACTTCAGAGCACCTGACATTTTCAAATTTAATTAAAAAAAAAAAAAAGCAGCATTCTTAGATGTTAATAGGCAGAACTTAGGGCTGGAACTTTTAACAGAGGCCCAAGGGAGCAAGCAACCACGCTCCCTCCAAGTCAATGAGGAAAAGGATCTTGAAATGAAGGTAAAGAAGCACCAAAACAAGTATTGTATATACAGCACTGGTGTTACTTCCTTGGTGTTTGAGGATGGTTTCTTTGGTAATGTACTTCCTACTACTCCTAAGCATGAAGTAGGATTTCAAGTACTGCTACAGATGGAACTCTGAGCTCAAGTGAAATTATACCTGTTGGACAACAGTGAGTTTCTTAGAAATGCGTGTTTAACTTCAGAATGCCTTTGCTACGTTCCGTGTTTCTCTTGGGGTTGTTCTGGATCTGTCAAGCTAGGTGGACGAGCACTCACACATTTCAGCAGTCAAGCAGACCACTTGTTTACATACCTACGCTTTGGCACAATAAATAATGGTGCACATTTTTCATTACTTTTATAAAAAAAACATTGTTTTCCTTTCAGATGCAACTCAAAATTAAGAAACCATGCATAAAGAGGAAGTAACATTACTGCACAAGCTGCTGCTTAGATAAAAGTTTCATCTTTACCCGGTTTTCAGCCACAAATCTTTACTGATGGAGAACTGAAAACAAAAATAAAGCCTTGATTTCTAATTACAGTGTTTTGCCTATGCTGTTCAAAAGAAATACTATTTTTAAAATATTTTAATTCAACGATACAATTACGATTTGAGACAGACATTTTAAAGCTTGATTTTTTCTTGTACGATCTGTCCTGTAGATAAATTTAGTTCTTAGATTACCATCCTCAGAAACAAGAGCTACGCATATCTACATGGAAACAATTTTCCTGGATACCTCCAGTGTGTTACTGGCTTCTCCTACCACAGATACCCACCCTACTCTGAAAAAAGATTAATAATTTTGGATGTCGTAGAACAGGACAGAACATGCAGTCTAAAGACTCAAATATGTACAGCACCTTGGTGATTTTACCATAGTCTGCTGTTTGAATATTCTCCGCAGCTGAGATGCTAAGTTATTCAGCCATTTCACTGTCCATTCACTTTCACATTTAACAATTCAAATGCCAAAGGTATGGGAGTTAAATAAATAATAAAAAAATACCCTCTTGCCAATTTTGTTTTTATTTTAATCCGCTCTCCTGGGTTTATACATAAAAGACAGCAAAAGAGTGAGCGAGTACTGAAAGTCTTAGCAAAATACTTTTTATTCCATCTCTCCACAGCCAACAGGTATCGAAACAAACCTTAGTTTCAGAAGACAAAAATGCAAGTCTACAAGTGTTCTTTCATCTTTATGTTACATAAACCTTTGTATTCTAGGTGTAGAATTGCATGCTAATCACTTCATAAACTCAGATTTTTGTATCTGTATTACTGTATGCTTCACAACAAACAGTCCTGAATTGAACATGCACGACCCAGTAGATCCAATCTAAAGTGAACACTTGAAAAATTAACACACACAGTGGACTGAGAACAATCTATTTGGATAGTCAGTGCATGGCAGATAAGGTTGTAGGCAAAGGGCAATAGCTCTTTTACTCTAAATCCCCACAGAGACACTCCAACTAGAATAAATATACTCATGGGAACAAGAGCAGAAACAGCTATTACCCTTCAATTTACACCCCCATTCACTGTGCGTCAGATTTCTTTGTGGAATGGGACATACGATCTAGCATAAAAAAAATGAATCTATATAGAAAGTTAAATATTTAATTACAGTAGCAAGTCACCACTTCATAATGGGTAATAACTTGTCTCTTGGAATAATTATTGATCTGAATTCTCTTTTTTTTGTTGTGTGTTGGAAACTGGTAATTCAAGACTCGCCCATAATAGGGGCTCTGCTTTTCTCATAGTAAGCTCAATCTTTGTAGCCGTCATGTTCACATAACTCCTCTTTACATCGATTACCTAGAACAGAAAAAATATTTCTCACTTCAATTTAAGAAACATACTGCTAGGTATTTGGGAATTAAGTTAGGAAGAGCACCTTATCACTGAATTTCAGTATCTGTTTAGGTAGATGGAGTTCCTTCTGCTATCCGGAAAAGTCATCTCTCTCTCATTCCCAAGCTACAAACATATTCCTATGCATATGTGACACATACACTGGTCTAACACATACGTTTAAGCATGAAATTACACAGTGCCAAGGGTCTTCTGAAGCACCACTACCATGGTGTTGTGATCTTAGGACAAATGGGGACAGAAAGGACGTCAGGAGGTCACCTTCTGCTCAAAGCAGCATCAACTACGATGACATACCTGATTGCTTGGCGCATTTAAATCTGACTCTAAATGTAGATTACTGAGTGATACGCAACTGAATTTCTTACTATAAGCAGAGTAACAAGCAAAACCAACTGTTTCGAAAGAAAGGAAGCTGAGGGTTTGTGTTTTGTTGTGTTTCGGGATTTTTTTTAGAAAAGAAAAATTAGTCTTATACTTACTCCCCATAATTTCACACTGCGATGAAATTCCTTTTCTCCTTCAAATACAATATGGATATTTAACTTAACAGGAAAAAAAAAAACCAAACAGAAAATTGTTAGCCTAATAAAACATCTGACATCTCAAGTAAGTTTAGGCAAAATATATCACATTAGGATTCAGATTCTACAACGAGCAAAGCTATCAAATTGTCTCTCAGAAATGGAAGTGAAAATCTACTCTAATAGATTCTGATACAGTATCACAGTCAACAGTGGCCATATATACATCCTGGAAGTTGCATCACGTTCTCCAAATGCATGATTAAGAAATCAGAGAAGCATTTTAACACTTATTTAATATTAGTAGCTGTGAAACTGCACGTTGTGAAGAATGATGTTAAATTACATTAAGCCAAATACAATTAAATTATGAATCTATAATTATTTATGGATATGGTGATGCAAATCCATCACACTTGGGTTTTAATTGTAGAACTAAAATTAATTTTTTTTACATATTAAATTGTAGCTTTAAAAAAACCCACTGAAGTACAGATGTCCAAGCAGAAGGGGGGGGGGGAAATAAAGCTATACATACTTGAACAAACACAAATGCCAAGAAAAAGCTGTCACTGAAAAAATGATTCTTATGCTACCTCTGCCTTGTAAATAAAGCAAAAGCCTCATTTGCCTAACTTCAAGCTGCTGTAAGAATTAAAAAAAAAAATTACATCTTAAGGTAGATACTCACCATTGTGCTATTTGCTTCGACGTAGCTCAAATCAGGAACAGAGTTTTTAGCATATACAGAAATAGTCACTTCTCCTCCAGTCTGGTGCCAGTCATGCCTGCATGGAACTACTTTCTTACCCTATATAAGGAAAAAGGTACAGAAAAACGACTTTAAATTGCATTCAGGAGTATTTTTATAAGATTAATCAGGATAAAAGCCCAGGACTATATTAATAGCCAATCAACATAGCTAATAAAGGCCTATATTTCACGTTCACAGGAGACTGCAAAACTCCACTTACATCTTTTTTTACTAAATATTTCAGCTACTGGTCCCTAACGAACATTAGAAGTGAGAAACATCAATGCTTATGACAGTGACTACTGTAAGAAACCAGGACATTGTGATAAAAAAAAAACCCCAAACAAGCCTCCCCCAATAAATTTTTTTTAAAAAGTTACTTGTTGGATTAACTTCCCTTCCAAGACTACAGTTATCCAGTAGCTAGTAGAAATGAACTGAACAAAGAAAAAACAAGCCATTGACTCCAAGAAATTCCCATATTACTGCAAAAAAAAATTGAATATTACCCTCTGTTCTCTGCTGCAAGAAAAATAAATTGTGAAAAAAACCCAATAAAAAGGTAAAGTCAAAAACCCCCTGTTAGCTAGAAGCCCATTATTTCAATATACACACATTTAATACACACATAGTTTCTAAACATCTAGGTAAATTCTTTACAAGAATACTCTCTGGCTTTAGGCTCACAACTTCAGCTTTATCTTTTTTAATCCATCCTTTCTGAATTTGAAAATACTTCTGAAACACAAACACAAATCTTCCAAGCAAGCAGCAATTCCACGACCTGAAATAAAAGACTTGTGAGGTAATTGCTATAAAATGAGGTAACAGAACCATGTTTTCTAGAACATATCTTTATTTTCTTCTGTTAAATGGTGAAGCCTATCTTGCCTCAGCAACAGACAATATATTCATAACAAGAATTTCATGATCATCTGCATTCAACATGTGACCAGCTAACATTTTTGAAGCAAGTGTTCAGTTTCATTATGTTCTATAACAGTCTCCTTAATCATTGAATCAAAATACTTTTCACCTTGTAATTCTGCAGTTTGTTCCCAACATTGCAATGAAATACCTACAAACTAAACAGATGCTCTCTCTGTATTTGTTCTACTAATAGCCAAAGCAAAACACTGCATTAGAGTCAGAATAGAAAAATATTCAGACATAAAAATAAGTAGAATTCAAATTAGACAGAGAGAGACTCTTCCATCCCCATCCCCCACTCATGGAACGTCATCGACCTTATCTACCCTGCCATCCCTACCTAAACAACTCAACTGCTCTGAATGAAGCTGGAAGTACGGTTATTTTACACAGAACACGTAAGGCTGCCTTCTTCATGGTCTTTGGGAGAGAAAAGACTTCTAATGATCTTATTTTAGAGTAATATATATGGAATATATTCTATGCAGAATACTACAGACTTTCTTAATTAACAAAGCAGAAAAGACTATTTTTTTCTGAATTTGCCAAAACCACTTTTACTATAAAATAGTGATACTACATGTATCACTAAAAAGGAAGGTTGTACTCTATTACAAGTGTACTTTTACTACAGATTACTTCAAACTCCATTTCTCTGTTGTCATGCTGTGCATAATACCCTCCATATTATTTCAGATACAGTGATCCATAACAGCTCGACTACAGCAACAACTCAATCAAGCTACTGCTTTTCAGTATTCAAGATTCAGAACGGACAGCTACAGAATTGGACAGTAATGCTACTTACCGCATCCTTTTTAGTCCATACATGTGTTCCTGTTGTGCAGCCTTCTTGAGCTAAAAATGTGTTGAAGTCAGATGTTTTTCTTTTACAACAGCTCCAATACTTCATCCTTGAAAGTTCACAAAGCAATTAACAAAGAATATTTAGGACACTATTTACTGTAGAGTACTTCAGATCTTTCCTTTATGCAGTATTACTGTTAATTAATTTAGTACACCCTCTTCAAGCATTGCCATTTTTGACTGAAGAAGAAATACAGAATGAAAACAAGGCAACATTTGCAAAGAAAGCACGAACATATAATAGACTATTTAAAAAAATTAAAGTTAACTGAATACTAACCCTTCATGGAATATAGGTACACCAGAATGGTATATACATACTTCTTCTGTGCTGTGTGGTCCTTCGTACTTCTAGTAAAACAAAGCATTTAAAGTGTATTACTGTTACAGGATGCGGAGCAACGGAAAAAACTAAACAAAACACAACCCACAACAGAATCACTGAACAAAGTACTATAAAGCTTTTGAGTAAATAACCTACATCTAACAGCTTGGCTCTTTAAAGCAACCATTCGATGTTCATTCCGAGAAGGTTCCCTGGCACTCCTCCTAACAAGCTATACTTTCTATCAGGTCAACAGCATACATCAGTGGTCACAGCATCTATGCTGAGAAAGGTCACTTGAGATCCCCAGAGAGAGATCTATCTTTAAAAATATTCTGAATATTCAAAGAAAATATGTATTTAACTGGAAAATAAATCAAATTTGTCATTCATTAAATATGTGGATACTCGAAAGGAAGTAAGTTAAACGATATATAAAATTCTGCCACTGAATATCATAGCAGTTCTTCCAAACACAACGTTTCAGTAGAAAATGCAAAATCTGTGAAATGTCCAGTGAAATACCTGCCTAAATTCTACTGTCCCGTTCCGTACAAAATAAGGCCGTCAGTGTAAAAAACTTTCAGTTTAAATGAGTATGTAATATAAAGACTAATATTGGTGCTGGAAGTGTTAAAACATTTTCTTTGTGGACTCTTCCGGCAGGAAGCATTAATTGGTAAGATCTGGAGATGCTTCTGACCTACACCCAGATTATCAATGGCAATTCAAGTGCTATCAGCAAGCCACCTCTCACCAATGTTATTTTTAAGTTGAAACATGTCACTATCGAGTTTGGCAAGCTTACTAATTAGAAATTCAGGACAGGCTTAAAAAAAAGTTGATCTCAGACTTGCTGCATCCACAGTACAAAACAACCCACGTTCGTCCATACTAGAGTGTGTTATCAAACGTGCATTTGTTAAGCCTGATGGACTTTGTGCCATTTCCAAATCAATTTGTAGCACACAAAAAAACAGCCAGGAGAGGACAACAAAACTGTGCACTTAACAGTTCAGTGGCTGAGTTGAAGAGCAGAACGGAACCACTTACTTTCGAACAGCCTGCATTTTTACATGCCGTCCCAATCTTGATTTCATCACTGTCTTCCTCTGTAAACAGAATCATATTATAGAAAATAGCAACTGAATTGTATAATGTACTAAATATTTTGCTTTTATTGAGAATTAAAACGAGCTAAGGAATAGATTAGGAAAAAAACCAACCCCTGCCCCCAAGCTGTCCGTTTTCTGCCTGGTACTGAAGTCTGCAAGAAAGGTACAAAGAAACAGAAATTATACAAACATTCCAAAAGCTGTAATGCCTATGCATCAGATTCTAGGTTCTATACCTTTACAGTGTTTTAAGTGGGGCAAAAAAAAAAATTGATGAAGAGGATTATTACGATCATAGGGGAAGAGAACAATCACTCATCTTGTTTGGTTCTGTAAAACTAGGGATGTAAAAGGCTCCAACTGCTGGCTATGAATACGTGCAAGGAAAGAAGAGCTAAATGACATTTTGACACAGAACAAGAGGGTATGAAATAGCCACAAACGTAGGCTGAAATTAGAAAGTGTTTCTTAAGGAGCAGTGTATCTCTGGAAACAAATTCCAAATAAATTGTGGGAAGAATAAAAAGAGGAAAACCAGTCGAGGGAGAACCAACTAGTCTTCAGAGAAATTTCACAAGCTTATGAAAGGCTTTAAATGACGTCATCTTTGCAATAACATAGGAGGAGAGTTCATTGCTTGGGAAACTCTTTCAGTCATATATTCAGAAACAGATGTTCCCATCACGTCCATTCTAACCAGGAAATCTCACAAAATAAGCACTTCAAAAAATTTTAATGGGAACATACTGCTTGTAACACTCAAGTCTCCACTTTGTCATTCCCTAGATTAGAAGGTAGTTCCTAGACTATTAAGGACAAGAACATACTTACATGAAATGATTACTTCAGAAACAACAACAAAAAAATAGCATTTCATTTATTTGTGTGACAATCAGTGTCATATACCTACAAAACCTCACTATACCCTTACCTTTCTTCTCTTCATTTTCCGATGACAGTTTCAGCTTATCTAGTGCTTGTTTCAAGGAAGCTGACACTTTCAGCTGCAAATTCGTCATTGGCTCGTCTGGGCTAAAAAAGCATCCATGTATTCATGTCAGCTTCATTAAAAATAATTTACAAAAGATAACAATGTAGTGATTTTCAATCTTGCTATAAGGCTCTTCCTTTCCAGCAACAAACAAATTAGATTTGTAAATGCCAATTCTTACTGTTTACGGAAAAACAGACTAGAAATTTAGAAGGCAGTCTTGGATTTCAACAGGAAATACTAAATACAACAAAAAAAATATCAGAGAGATTAAGGAATCTAAATATAAGCATCTTGAAATTACTTTTTATGACTCTCCAAAACACAAACCACGACCAGTAGTGGCATTCTAAGCTACAAGGCTTTAGACTGCAATTTTTGTTTCCTCTGAAGATGAATGCTGAGAGATCCAGTACTACCTTGTCCTAAGCAGAATTTTTTTATCTCATTTTGAAGCTTAAGACAACATCATCACCGCTACCAAACACTGCCCTTTTCAAGTTAATTTGGGAATTTTTACACTATGAGATGTGTAACACTAAATAACCAAACAAGCTTTAACTTGGCCAACTGACTACAAATCTGGCAAAACTGAGTTTCATATACTGTACCTCGGCCTTTTAATTGTTTCCAATGGTTTTGGTGCCTGAATTATGTGTTCTTGAAATTTGGGTTTCAATTCAGCTAGCTCCTTTCGTTCAGAGGTAGTTTTGACTTCTGGTTTAACAGGCTCAGGAGGTTTCTCACTGTTATGGAGACCCTTTGTACAGCCCTATTGTGGAAAGCATACGGTTATATACATGCAGTGTAGTTTGCGTGCACAATTAAAAACTACTAAAAACCCCAACAAGTTTTCTTGATTTATTTCTTCAGCCCCATATTCTCTTTTAGCCCAATCTGAAATTAGCTGCAAAGGAAATTCTACCACTAAAGTAGAAAGTATCTTCATTTGAACATATGTTAAAGAAAAATGCGTACTTATCACAATCAAGCAAAGTAACAAAAAATATTGACCTTCCTTCACTGTTAACAAGCTTCTAAATAGGTTTCAATAGAACTAATTATAACCAGTAAGCTTGAAAATGACACTTGACTTCAACATTACATATAAGCATATATATATTATATATATATATAAGAAAAAATATATATAAGAAAAATAATGCATGCAAGATTTAAGGCAGTTTCAGCAAAAGCACACAAATTTTAAACATGTAAACCCATGTATCACTTAATATTTATCACTGTCATTTGACAAGTACAAAAATTGTAAATAATCATCAGTACATACCACAATGCTTAAGAAGTCAGAAAAGTCTGTTGTTCTTCTCTTACAACATGACCAACCCTATAAACATTTTGGAATAAAAACAAAACATGCATGACTACCTTACTTGGCAACAGCTTATAAAAAGCAAGACTAATTATATTCCTTTACAAGATATGGCACGTCATGATTAAGGAGATTATTCTCTTCCCTTCTTTGGACAGTACTGCCATCACCTGCATTTTAAAAAGTCAGAGACACACGTTACAGCTGCCATGTCTAGCTCACTCATGCTGCCTTAATCAGAAAGTTCAGTAAATGTGAGGTGGTATTTCCATGAGAAGTTAGGTGCCAACTCTGTACATCAGAAAACAGAAGTGTTACTTTATCTTATAAAGTAACATGTAAGCAAAATAAATACTATGCCTGAAACTAGGCTCACCTGTGGCAGAATGAACAGGCCCCTTTCCTAAAATAATTAGGATTTTTTCTTTCCTTGAGCACTAGTCAAGTCTTTCAACTGCCTATTTCCCACCACAAAGCTGTTATCTGCATTGCACAGCCACCTATCCAACTACATCAGTCAAGAGCACTTTTTATTATATAAACCAGAAATCAAATTTTAGAGAAAATTACATTGCCACTGTGAATAACATCTTAGAACTCAAAGAATCTTATTAAAGGTAACAGTTTGGCTAATAAATGCACCATCGTTTTGAGAGCTTAAGCAGTGTGACACAATGGGTAGGTAGTTCTAAAACACCCTCAAAATATAAACTATTTCCACCATTGAGGAGACAAAAGGTTCACCCTGCCCACTTAGAATATCTAGAATTCATAGCGGGAAGAAAACTGCTCATACAAAATTAAGATAAATTTTTAATTCGGCCAAGAGATAGGAAAAGCAGAGGGAGTAAAATAGTATGTGTTTTAAAAATGGTGCATATATAAGAGAAAGAGTGAGTAAACACAAGCTTTTGAGGTAACTGTGTAATTTCTGTCTTTATAATTAGGTAGAAGTTTTAGGTACTGTGTTATGAGTACAACTGTAATTTAGTACAAAACAAATTGCGATAGTCTAAGTAACTGCATTGTATCTGATCTAACAGCATCTGTCCTAATTTGCAAGTGGCACACTGTGTCCAATTCTGAAGTCATGTACTGCAATATGAAGCAATAGCTCACAGAAAATATATTACCCTGCACATACACACAAGCTTCCAGGAGCCCAAAAGATACCACGTTATGGGACAGGGTTGAAATGCACTGCCAGTAGAAGCAGTTTCTAAATACTAAGAAAAAAATGCTTGCCCCAAAGCTCAGTTAAATAGCAGTCTGGTGTCCTAAGGAAAGTCACTTAGGCTACACCTGTATTAATACAGTAAACGTCATTTCTGGACACCAGATTTCTGGCCATACACTATTAAATTGTTAGAATGATTTCCAGTACTGTTTTGGCAGTTGTGACTCAATAATTCCCTGTAGGCACCTCAGATGCATCCAGTAGATCCTCTAGTAGGAAAACAGTTTAATGTAATGAATATGGGCTATGCGGTTGGCCTAAGCACTGCAGACCAGCCACAGGTATATTTAATTCACTACTGAAGATGTAGCCCAAGAATCCTGGACAGCTGCATCAGAGGCACGGGTGACCAGTTCCGACTTAATCAACAAACTCTTTTGCTAGATTAACAGAACACAATTATTTTTACAGGAGGTAAATGTCACATACACATTAGTTCACTAGCCACGCAAGACCATGAGTGGCTGGTCTGAATTCCAAGCAGGTTAATTACCGGAAAAAGAATGCCACTTCTCAATGCATCCAAAGACCTATTCAGAGGACCTAATTAAACTGCTGAGACACCTAAAGTCCACCATTAGGAAACATGTTTCATACAGACTTGTGCAGCATTTGGACCATATGAGTACAGTTTTTTAATTTCTTCTTTCGGTTTGAGTAAGTGTGCTTTTTCATGGGGTTGCTCAAACATGATAGGCTGGACATCAGTTTCTAAAACCGAAAGATTTTGAATTAAAAGGAAAGCAAGCATATTGTTTTACATATATGGAAAAAAGGTAAGACTTAAAAGGACAGTTGCATACTCACTTTCAGAGCATCATGAAACACTGGCACACCTGGATGATATGTGCATGAATCTAGAAGAAAATGACTATTATTAATATTCAGGCATACCAAGAATCTTTATTCATCTGATCACAGACGCAGCAAAAATTTCACACTTACAATTCATGTATGCCGTGAGCTGTCCCACTTCTTCAAGTGCATATAATTATGAAGGAAAATACAACCTCCACAGACCAAGCTTTCTGAGTGCATATATTAAACCTAAACGATCAAGCATTTTTTCTTCTGCATTATATAACACAAACCAGAAAGCAGGCATCTAAGACAAACTTCTACTTCCACATGGAGCAAGTAAACTTTCTATGGACCATTCTTGCCTTCATCAACAATCAGTCCTTACCGGTAACTCAGTACAGGTTAAAAGGTGGCCCTAGGGCCATCTGACAGACATAAAATGCTGGTTTACAGCATCAAATACATCTATTTGTAATGGATCAAGGCTTTCCATCTAGAAACACTCTGTGAAAAAAATCTCCTAACACAAATCTTGAGTTCATTATTTTATCCATGATAACTAGCTTGTTTTTTTTTTTTCCAATGTTTATAGTATCCTAGGCCACTAAAGGACTTGAACCCAAAGGCTAGTCTTCCACATACCCAACTTAGACATGTCAATACTATTAGTTATTAATAGGTTCTATACAAATACTACACTGAAACATTAAAGGAACTGTTTATATTCATAAATGTTTATCAACATTACAGCTTTTTATGCAGCAACAGTTCTTGTTTTACTTCATGTATGTATTTTTTTCAAGTATAATCTAATTGCTCTGATTATATAACTTCTCTTTGACATATACTGCATGGATAGTATTATAATGACCTGACTCTAAAAGCGATGGGAAACACTAGCTATCTTTCAGCCTTTAAAGCAAAATTTTTGCTGATGTTAGAAACAGTTATAATTAAAAGTGACACAAACTGTAACAATTTTTATAATAAGCCTCCATAAAACAGAAGAGTGAAAAATATCACAATGCACACCACAGGAAGTAAAAGAAAAAGTGATAAATAACTTTATTAGTAATCTACCTACAGATACTAAATAAGCTAAAAAACTCCAAACTATGTTGTTTTCATTTTTCATAAACATGTAGATTTTTAAGAAATCTTGCTTAGTATAATTTCCTTTAATCATATATACAAGTCACACAAACTTAGAGGCATTTACAATGAAATCCTGCTGAATTCTTGAGGATGAAATGAGATGTATCTGTCTATATACAACTTGAAATCAACCTGCTAGCCTGTGGAAACATTCCAATACTTTGCAAGATATGTTTTACAGCCCCAAAGCAATGGAAGGTCATTAAACCTGATGAAGTTCATTGAGCACCTTGAGGAAGTTGATGCATTCAAGTTGCTGCTGAAGCTAGAAAGCTAATTCCACTGAATTTCTCACGGTGTTGGGAAAAAACATAGAAAACAGGAAAACATGGTATGGCAAGAGCTTATAAATAGTTCAAAAAGAAAGGCTCAGCCTGAGAAACAGAAAGCTGTGAGGAAGCCAGAGAACTAGGGGAGTCACTTTATAGGAACAGAGTTTGAACTGTGGGAACCAGACAAGGTTAAAGAGAACTGAATGCGGGCAGACAGGCGCCAAAAACCTAAGGTACTATTTCTTGCAAATACATCTCTCTCTCACGTCACCTCAGGAATACATAAAGTTTTCGTCAGCTCTGTGATCACATTTATCCTGCGGGTGCAACATCACCAAGTTTGATCTAAGGAAAAAGGGTATAAACAAACACAAAAGAGTATGTGCTTCCGTTCTGGCAATGGACCAATTTAAACCAATTACAATAGATCCAAATTATAGTCTAAACCAAAAAACAGTTGCAGTACTGTGAAGAATTTGAGAAAAACACGTAACATATACAATTTCAGCATGTTTTTGCACACCGTATTTTCAACTGTCATTAAAAAGCACTGCTTTCAAACCTATGCCACAGTGTGCATGTATTACCTCATGCCACAGTTTTAGTGACAAAATTTGACCTGGCCTTGAAATGGATTAGAAGTATTCATATGGCCATTCACAGGTTAAAAAAAAAAAAATTACAAACCTACTACCACTTTTGAAGTTAGGTTCTACGTTCTCTGTCAGATGCTGTACAGGTCTTTAACAGTATGAATTAACTAGTAGTTAACACATGTAAAATGCATGTGAAATTTGCAGGCACGTCACAGATGAATTCGTAACTGCACTCAGTCACAAGTGTGTAGACATACCTTTAATGCCTTCCCTCAGGCTGTTTTTATTGCCTCTCTTTAAGAGGCATACAGCCCTTGTCAGCCAGTTGTCACTTGCTCATTTTTTGGAAACAATGAGAGCTTCTACAGAAAATACATGCATATATTATTTCAGCCATCAGATTCTGAAGAGAAGATTAGTGGTATCAATCATCACTACAGGAATTTCTACACTGCAGGCTGAATGTAGACCAAAAAATCTAGAAGATCCAGAACCGCTTTGGGGACAGGCGGCCTATTTTCAACCTGTTTTCATTTAAGAAAACTTCCAAGAAAACTTGGTGTTTGTTTAACACATGTACTAGCTTTAATCCCCACAATGTTTCAGAGGTAAATCCAAACACAGTTCTGAAACACAAACAAACTTTTGAACTTGATAGCCATACACAGCTAAATGTAGATTTACATGCCCAAGTAGTAATCATCTCATCGACCCTGGTGAAGTTTAGGGATGCCAAAAGTTATAATCGCTCTACTTCTGCAGAAAATGTCACACTTGGTTTTCTGAAGTGTTTTGTGAATAACTACATTCACCTTTAGAACAGCTTAGCCTAGGACACAGTAATTCCAGTAAGTGTCCCAGTCACTTACCAAAACAAACTTCATCTCAAGAAATTCTTTTCCCCGATCCAAACACCACACAGCTAGCCTAGGGCCAGGCCAACCAGATCAAGTCTACTATGACCTGATCACATAAGAACACATAGTAAAGAACTGTTGTTTTAATAACAAGTCCAGGTGATGAAACACCAGTAAGAATTTTTAGTATAAAACCCCCTATCTGCTTTGTCTTTTGGAGCAAAGGGGTACAAGGGATGGTAGTGGAAGAGGTCACTAAATGGAAACATTTCGTCCAGGAGGGTTTTGAACCTCTCCAGAGAAGGAGACACCACAGCCTCTCTGGGCAGCCTGTGCCAGGGCTCCGTCTCCCTCACAGTAAAGAAATTCTTCCTTGTGTTCAGGTGGAACTCCCTGTGTTCCAGTTTGTGCCCACTGCCCCTTGTCCCATCGCTGGGCACCACTGAAAAGAGTCTGGCACCATTCTCTTGACACCTACCTTTTAGATATCGATAAGAACTGATCAGCTCCCCTCTCAGGCTTCTCTTCTCCAGACCCAGGTCTCTCAGACTCCAGTCCCCTCATCATCTTTGTAGCCACTTCCAGCTTCCACTGGACTCTGTCCAGTTGTTCCCTGTCTCTCTTGAACTGGGCAACCCAGACCTGGACACAGTACTCCAGATGTGGCCTCACCAGGGCACAGTAGAGAGGGAGGATCACCTCCCTCGACCTGCTGGCCACACTCTTCTTAATGCACCCCAGGACACCACTAGCCTTCCTGGCCGCAAGGGCACATTGCTGGCTCACAGTGAGCCTGTTGTCCACCAGCACTCCCAGGTCCTTCTCCACAGAGCTGCTCTCCAGCAGGTCAGCCCCCAACCTGTAGTGATGCATGGAGTTGTTCCTCCCCAGGTGCAGGACCCTACACTTGCCCTTGTTGAACTTCATCAGGTTCCTCTCCACCCAGCTCTCCAGCCTGTCCAGGTCACGCTGAATGGCAGCACAGCCTTCCAGTGAGTCAGCCACTCTTCCCAGCTTTGTATTGTCAGCAAACTTGCCGAGGGTACACACTGTCTCTTCATGCAGGTCGTTGATGAATATGTTGAACAGGACTGGACACAGTACCAACCCCTGGGGAACACCGCTAGTCACAGGTCTCCAGATAGACTGTGCTACTGATCACAACCCGCTGAGCTCTGCCATTCAGCCAGTTCTCAATCCCTCTCACTGCCCATTCATCTAGCCCACACTTCCTAAGGTTGCCCATGAGTATCTTGTGGGAGACAGTGTCAAAAGCCTTGCTGAAGTTGAGGCAGACAACATCCACTGCTCTCCTCTCATCTACCCAGCCAGTCATGCCATAATAGAAGGCTATCAGACTGGTAATCATGATTCATAAATACTTAGCTCAGAAAAATAAACACACTTTATGCCATGGTTCTTAATCACAGAATATGCACATGCTAGAACATGCTAGCCTACTTCTAATCTTCTGGGTCCCTAAAAATTAAGCTAATGCAAACAGGCCATTCTAGAAATTCAGCCAACAGAGTTGCCTTATGAACCGGCTCAGGGCAAGCCTACTGAAAAGTCACATTACCCTTTTGCAGCCTCTGTGGAATTACCAAACCTAAAATGATAGCGCTTTAAAGATTCAGATACTGCATTCCCAGTATACTTAGTGCAAGAGCTCACAGCACGTGGCAAAGCAGACATACATGTATCATAAGGTACATTTAATTACCCGCTGCAAGTCCACGTACTACAATTAAAAATAAAGGTAGTTGCTAACTGCTATGTATGCAACACCCACAGAGACGTCTGCTGCTCAAGGCTGCCAGTTTCCACCTTCAGCACATGTGACAGTAATGTGCACAACTGCTTCTTATCGCCTCTTTTCCCTCACACTGCTGCGAACAGTTTTATTATTACGAAAGAACCTCGGAGCCAGGCTTGCCGCCGGCCCCGCACTTCTGCACTAAGGGGACAACTTCCAGGCCGGGCAGGTTTCGCTGTCCAGCTGCCGCGACGCCCGCAGCGCAGCAGCCCGCAGCACCGCCGCACCACAGCGGACCGCTCTTAAAGCCACAGAGAGCACCGCATGAAAACACGGATTTCCCCGGGGAGAAGCGAGCCGGGACCAGCACCCTGCAGTCACAGGCGAAGGCGGGAAGGAGGGACACACTCCCCGCCCCCCCTCCCCGTAGGCCGGGGTTTTCCCTGCCCCCCGCGCTGACCGTGCCCAGCGGCCCCATCCTGACAGCTCCGCACCGCCCCGCGGCTCCAGCAACCGGGGAGGGCACAGAGAGTGGCGGTCCCGCCGGGCACCTCAGATCGCCCCTCAGATCTCCCCTGCAGACCCCTCGTAACCCCCCCTCACATCCCCCAAACCGAAAACCGGCGGGCAGTGGGATGAGTGAGGCGCCCCCCTTCCCCCTCCGCCGCCTCTCCCC
>VZSC01012004.1:62517-76488 GCA_013398225.1 Steatornis caripensis
TCCGCCGCCTCTCCCCGCCGGTCTCACCCTCCGTGTTGGTTTCAGGGTCAAAGCGCTGGCCACAGCCCCGGTTGTAGCAGAGCAACGACATGGCGGCGGCGCCTCCTGCCCCACCGCTCGGGAGAGCGGAGCCCGGCGGAGGGGGAGGCGGCAGGCGGAAGCCGGGCAGCGCTGGGGGCCGGGCGGCTCCCTCAGCGGAAAGAGCCGGCCGGAGCGTTCCGGAATCTTCACGAAGCTTCGGGGGAAGGGGAGAACAGGCAGCCGCGATTGCGCAGGCGCCGTCGCCCGGCGCAGGAGCCGTTGCCAGAGCGAGAGGAGGAGGAGGAGGAGGAGGAGGAAAGAGAGGAAGGTGCCTGCCGGCGGGACGCCGCGGGGCGCATGCGCACGGCGAGGCGGATAGGAAGAGGTGGGGAGCGAGGGTCGCGTGCGCATGCGCAGTGAGGCAGGGCTGTGTGGCGCGGGGGGTCGTCTGGTCCCCGGTGAGCCTGCGGCATCTGGGTAGAACTTCTCCGGAAAGCCCTTCAGGTGCAGCAGAAGGAGGCGGCTTGCCGACGGCCACCAGTGGCGCTCCCTGTCCCCAGGGCCCTGTCGCGCCGCACCGGCCTCCTCACGGCCCCGTCCGGTGGCAGGGCCCGGCGGGGAGGCGGCGGGCACCTCAGCCTGCGCCCCGTGCTGTAGCTGGGCTGGTGGGGGCGATGCTCAGCCTCTGGCGTGTTTTAGACTTTTTTTTTTTTTCTGAGAACGTACGTTGCCTGAGTCACCTCAAAATACATCTGGCTGTATAAAAAGGCTGTAGTTGGGAAATGCTTACTTCCTAAATGTCTATCATACATGCGGGTTTAATTTTAAAAAATTAAAGAATTGTTTCATCTGCACAGAAACAAAGATACTAACATCAGGAATCATCACAAAAAAGGTTTTTTTTTTTTTTTTGTTCTCTCAGTTCCCTGAAAGTTACCCTGAATGCTCCTGTCAGCTGACCAGTTTATGTGTCGTCTGTAGTGTGCTGACTTCTTCGGTGTATTATAATAGGTTGTATATAGTAACTGTCACGATCTACATTTCTGTAGGCAAGTACAAATTGATTTCTTCTAATTAAAACATCTACTGCATAGTTTTAAAATAGAAATGCTGAGATGTTCATATGGCATACGGCAAATCCTGAAGCAGGCGTGCATGGAATGAGCAGATTGACTGATCCCTACAAGTGCTTTAAAAGGAGTTTAAGGAGGCAAAAAGGTTAATCGGGAGACTGTGTCTGGTGTAGCCCTAAACTTGTGCAAACTTTTAAGTTTATGTAAAATGCACTCCACTCGCTTCTTTATCTGTATATCTTACGTAAAGATACGCATATTCTTGGTCAGGAAACACATGTTTACTTGAGCCATCAAATACCAAGTGCGTACTTCTGATCCCACTGAGGCCTGTTGTAAGAGTGGCAGGATAAGCCACTTAGTTTCAAGCAGAAAAAAAAAAATCTTTTGCTATTTGCCAGGAGCATTTTAAGGTATAAATACATGTGGTGGTATCAGTTTGAAAAGAAGGGGGACAAGCGAAAATATTATTAAGTTTTATGCTTCCCTTTTTATATAGAAAGCATTTAAGTTGTTTCTGTTTGTTGGGTACCTTGTTTTATAAGAAGACTGACAGGAATGTTGCATAATTAAAGTAGATGTATTTGCATTGTTATCGTAGGGCCAAGAATTGTTAAAATATGAAATTCACCTTATTCGCTGTCAGTGAAAGTACCACATAAGAATAAAAGTCTGATTTATATCCATAAAATAAGTTTTGTGCTATTCCTGTGGCTGTGGTTGCATTTCATCTGCAGTGAGCAAGCATACTTCTGTTTTAGATGGAGCCAACATTTTTTTACTTTGTGCAATGCAAAAAAGTTATGCTTCTGCAGAGACAGCATCAGTTTCTGTTCTGAGAATATTTCTAAAAATTCAAAAAGCGTTATTTTACCAGAATGATATTTACTGGATTGAACAGTAGCATTCCTAGTAATGGAGTTTGGTTAAAACAATCACAGAGAAAACTTGTGGGGAGAAAAATAAAATTTAAAATCCATATAGTTCCCAAAAAGTACCATGTGGTGTTATTCCACACCTAATTACTATCTCACTGATACAGAGACATGCCTTTAGATCTTCTGGAAACAAATCTGTCAAGAATTTATTTGTTTCGTAGTTCAAAATTCTGTAGTGTGTCACATTAAGGAAAATGAAAAACTAATCTGAAAACTTTGTTTTTAAACTGAAAAGTTTGTTTTTAGCTTTAATACACACATAATCAATTCTCTGAAGGTTACTGACCTGTATCTGTCTTCTTTGTACATGACATCAAATGGAATGAGTTTTTTGTTTCACAGAACAGCGTACAAGCAAACGGGTTTGTAATTAAGTGAGTCTTGAAATCGCGTATATTGTGCCCACACAAAACATGACAGATTCATAGTACACATTAATTATCTCACAGAAGTCTGCATAGCTTCGAAAACGCGGTTGCCATGCTTGATAGGAAGGTGTAAGAGATTTTTCAACCCAGTTTTGAAAATTCAGGGAGTAACTGTTCAAATAAGATTTAGATAATCATCTTGTGTGCATAATAATAAAGCCTCATTTATTCCTGTATATTTTGTATAGAAACACCTGTTTTTAACTGAGATTCATAATAATATGGAATAACTGTCTAACAGTCAGTAACTGGATTTTGGGTCCCTAACAGTTAAAACATTAAAAGTACGTATATAATTTTTGATAAGTTTTGTCCTATATTTTCAGTTGCAAAGTCTTCCAGAGAGTTAGGCAAACTTTTATGATATCTTTAACAACTGGATATTGTATTTGGTGTTCTGAGATACTATATCTGAGAAATAGTGAGACATTTGTATAATGTTCTTTTTTATTTTATTTACACGTGCTCTATTTTTCTCACATCAGAAATTCTACACTTAATATGGAAGCAGTGTTCTACAATGAACAGATACACGAGAAAATGTACTGCTGCTCTGGACTTGTATGTATGCATTTCTGTAGATTTAAAAAATTGGTGGGAAGTACTTGTCAGTTCCTGTCATACTGATGGTAAGAACGCAACTTCTTTTGCTGATCATTGATGTTTACAAAATGTCAGAAATGTTGTGATTGAGGGGGATTTTGAAATAGTTCTAGACAAGTTTAAGGCTTGATCATAGTTTGTATAATTCCATGGAAAATTGCCATTTTTGATACTGGGTCAGTGAGGCTAACAGAAAGGGATAAGAAAAATCAGTGGCTGGAAAGGGAAGCGACACATCTGCAATCCTGAAATCAGATGCACAGTAATGATGATTGATGGGATAACTATTCTTTTTCTATCACGGAAGCTTTAAAAGGATTATTGGTTTTGTATGATATCTGTTGGTTTTATGTATCTATATACAGTATATATATAGTGTCTTTCAAGCACAGATTATATATCTGAAGCAGGAGTTGCTCCAGAAAATTCCTGTGTCTTGTTATTCAGGAGGTCAAGTTAGATGATCAGACAGTGAAAATTAATTTCTCTTGTGGTGAAAGAGTTCAATCTCTTTTTCTCACAGAAAATCCTTTTTAATTTGAGATTCATTATCTGCAATCAGGACCAGAAGATTGAAGTGTCACAGCAACACATTCATTGTAACAATATTTTCTTCTCCTTCTAAATCCTCTCTCCTTCCTCAAAAGTGGTAGTTGAACAGATTGAACTAGTACAACCAGGAATGCGTGTTGCCTTTTAGAGAGCAGAGCTGCTGTTCGCCCTGTGGTCTGGAGACCCATGAAAAATGTTTGCTTATTACCTGCTGGAGATGGCCACTGTCATGTGAAGCTTTCTCATCCTTTACCCCCGTCTAACGTGAAACATTATGCCTTGTATTATTCTTAACGTTTATGTTCCTAAAAACAATGGTTCAATAGTTTCAGGGCTTGTTATAGAAGTTTTCAGTTCAAGGCACTCTGTACCAAGTTGGAAGCCTCTACCAAGAACTATGTTTGCTGCTTTGGACCAAAGAGGTAGGTGATATGAGCGGAATGTGATGTTGAATTCTGTCAAAAGAGAGATTGCAGGGCAGTTCTTTGTCAGAGACAGCTTTCGGCAGGCGGAAGTGGTGTCTTTTTGTTGTGCTCTAATCTTGAAAATACGTTATAAAATCTGCTGTGGTTTAGTAATGTTATCCTCCGTCGGTTCTCACTGCTAGGTAGTGTGTCATGACACCCTTCCCGTGGACAATGAATGCTTTCTGTGTGTCCCGACATGCTGTATATGTTTTCTGGTGGATAGCAGAGGGGTTTGCACAGAGCTAGATTCTGTGCAAAGATTTCCTCTGCCAAAAGCCACCCTGAGTTTTTGCCAATCAAAAGTTTTCCTATCTCACCCATGCTTAATGGAATTTATACATGAGATAGTCACAAATTTTCAAGCATTTGAAACATCAGAGTTTCACTGTAAAACACAAAGCTGTGAAGAAAGAGCATGTTTCATTTCACTTTTCGAAATGCAGAATCTGCTGGTTTTCTTGCCAGTTTGTTTGGTGAGAGACCTTGGGTCCCACTGTCTGCAAGCCAGGATATTGTTCATGTGGAATTGCTAATCCTAGGGTTACAAAAAAATCCAAACTAACCCAGTTTTGAATAAAACTGACAGAAGGTGGGGAGAAGATTGTCAAGACTCTAGCTCCAGACTAGGGCTGCTTTGTGGGTGGCACCTGAATGTTCTGGCTTCTCATCAGTGACAAAGGGCATTTTGGGCTCCCTCGCTTCCTTGGAACAGACAGGGAGTCCTTGAAACTTAAAGGGGTTGTGGGGGCTCATTGAGAGTCAAGGCAGGTAGCTCTGCTTCTGATCTGGAAATATCAAAATGTGAAATAATTGAACAAATCCTTTCTTTAGGAAGCTTAGCAGAGGTTTAAATACAAATGTAAATCCCTGAAAAGCTAAGAGAGTCAAAAGCCTGCAGAGGTTGCAAGATACGGTCCAGTTCAACTGAATATGCTCAGATTTGATGGGGAGAACATCTGAAGACGTCCATCTCATGGAGAAGCAGAATGACTGGCTTTTTAGGAGAGAATGCTGTTCTCCCCCTTCTGTGATTGCTGTTGCTAACATTTTTTAAATGCCGTTTTTTCCCAGGAGGTAAGAGAGATTAAACAGCAGCCACTTCTAATAATCCACCTGAGTGCTTGCTGCTAAAACATGGCCTGAATTTGAGTAGATGCTTCATTAAGGCTCACCACCTGCCTTTGATATCTGGCTTTAGCATAGGCTCGCTGTGTGATCGTAAGAATTCATTTAAGGCAGAATTTTCAAAGGTGTCATCTAAGTAACCGAGGTGCCTGCATTTCATTTTGAGAGAGGCTTAGTCACTTATGGCTGGATTCTCAAGGGGCCTTTGAAACCTAGAAAACATTATAATTTTTAATCAGTTTTCAGAAGTCTGCTTTCAGGTCCTGATAAGGAGACTGGAAATTTCATTATTGAGTTCAATAGGATATGGGTTAAGTCCAAATAATACATTGATTCCTCCCCATTCAAATTTTTCTACGCCTTTGACCTAGCTGCAGAGAGTAAAACCTCTTTGATACAATCTGTATAGCCATTCTGTAGAGTGGTACTTTGTAATAACTTGCGGTGATGCATGTATTATAATGATCTTTTTCATCCTTCCTGCAGCTGAAACAAGGATGAAATACAACAGAATGTGTGAATAATTAAACATAAGTGCTGTGATGACATTTAAAAAATTGAGCTCCCTAGATGAGAGAAAATACTCAGATAATTCCTGTAGGTACACATAGTGCACTAATGCTGTGACTCGAAGGAATTTGAAAATAAAGTTGATGGATTACATGAATAGTAGTGGAAGAAGAACAAAAATTAAATAAAGATCAGTTACTTAAAAGAGTGTAGTAACATGTTTGCTTTTGTTTGGTGGATGCTTTCACTACAATCAAACTGGCTGTTTGAGCTTCTGTTTGCCCATTCTCCAGCTTTTTGTCCTTTTACCTTCTTTTATCCTGGAGGGAGCTGACACAGCTAAATCTGGTTTTGTGCATGGTGAGGAGGAGTTCTGACCCCCTCCTTCAGCAACAGCAGCGACTTATATTAGAAGTGATGGGTCTTAGTTATGGGAAATAATTATGATCTTTACTCCTGTACTCTTTTCTCATGTGATTGCTCCCACTGGTCGGCATTGCCAAAGTCATTCAAGGTGCTCTTTTGGACAGTTCCCCAAATCAAACATTGTTTTAAAAATAAGTTTATTTAAAATATTTACATATGAAGTTCTTTTTGTTTGTCATCGTGTTTCTGAACCTTTGACCTTATGCCTTCTGGCGTTTCTTCAGCCGCAGACTGGATAGTTGCCTAAAAAAAAAAAAAAGGCAAAAGAAAGATGTGCTGATTTTGTTACATAACTCGAGAAGTTTTAAGAATAAATTGTGGCAACGGTAGAAAAGGTCACAACACAGCTAACAAGATTGTGGTCTGGATTACGTTCCTTTTTTCATTCAATTTACTACAAGCAATTGTATTCCCGTAAAAGCAGCCATCCAGCATACCAATCATCTTTATATCTAGTACTGTGAATTTAGTGGGGCTAAATCACATGTGCAATGGGAGAAGTGTGTAAAAGACTTTATGAGACTGCACCTTTTGTGAATTATTGTTTTAGCAATGCAAACAATTGTTTTCTCTGTTTGTTGATAACTTAATGAAATAGCTTGGATTGAACCACGACACTCTTTTGGAAGCGATAAGAACTGGAAAAGACCCACGTAGTTGTATGTGGAAAAGTTTAATTTCAATTATGATAAATTTAAATCTTCATCATTACAAAACAATTATTTCCAAATCCTTTAAAAAAACCCAAATTAAATATTTAGGCTTTTTTGCAGTTTGTTTTTTTCTTTTTGCCCAAAAGGTTTGCAAAATGACAGTGTAACTTTTTTGTGTGTGTATTTCCTATTTCTGTATTAAAGAAAGTGGGGTAGTAGCGTGTGAAGAGTACAGACTGAAAAAACGGCTAACACGTTACCAACTCAGTGTACGCTGGTTAAATAAGTGCTAAGTATTTCTGTCAGCCAGAAGGTGGTAGCAGAATTCTCCTGTAACAGCTCTGAATTGCGTTCCAGGAGGCATTCTCAATACAAAGTGATTTTGAAATGCAGTTCAGAAAACATATTTTTTTAAGTAGCAGGAACAAATAGCATTGACTTTTTTTTTTTCATTTGGCAGTGTCTTTGAATAGAAAAGTGTCTGCACTTACGCCTGAGATGTCATGCTTTGGGAATGCATGTGGGATCTGTTACTTGGATTTTGTCTGTTTCTTTGCAATTGTAATTATGGTTTTTACAGGCTTTTTAATGCCAAAGGGAGCCATTTATGGGCTGAAATGACAAGAGATTTGTTTTGCTCATAGTATCGCAAGACTGGAAGATGTCAGAACCATGAGAAGACCAGATAACACACTGTTTCCATCCAGAGGAATTCTGTCATTCTTTCACAGATACGAACACAAACGCAGAGAGCATTCTCCATCGGCTGGGACTGATGCAGCACCCCAGTCATATACTATTAACATATGTAACAACTTGAAGATGCAAAGGAATAAGTTTGATTACTCTATTTTATTATTTTGTGATGCTCCTGTGACCCACTGATAAGTCAGTTTACTGCGAATAGCCATTCCTATTTCAGCAGGGACACTCTTCATCACTGTGAGAAACTTGTGAGAAATTCAGGCTCTGAGAGCCTAGCCAGTCCCTCATCTCCCTCTGAACCATTGTATCATGGCTCTGACAATAAGCAGTACTCCTCTGCAGACTTCTTCAAGAGATTGTTCTGTGTCTTAGAGCTAGCTTCTATGGTAATTATGGTCGTGGTGGTTTTTTTAACTTAGTAGACAGGTTGAAAATGGAGGGAGCAGTGTTTTAATGTGACATTAGGAAGAGTCACCATGATAAAATAAGCTAGAAAAATAAAGCATTCTGTGCTTGATCTATTTATAAGTAAACTGAAACCACAGTTCAAGAGAGCATCAGTCTCACTGCCTGGATTATAAGGCAAGCAAGCTGGAGCTGCTAGAATCACACAGGAAAGCAGAGAAAAAGGAAGAGCCCCAGAGCAAGCCCTGGCACCCTTATAATTTTGTAACTGGTGTTATTTTTAAAACTAGCAGCTTTTTAGAGTGACTGCAGCTTTCATAGTCTTTCCTTGCTGAAGTTCTGTCAGAGAAAAACATTCACCCAAGATTACAACACCAGAGCATTATTTCATGTGTGCTTCTCTCCCCATTTCCTGTTCTTTGCAGTATAAATATAAAACTGGGGTAGCCTGTATAGGGCAGTATGTATGGAGTTGGTAGTGGATCCACAATAATTACTGTGATGAAGATACTCAATGAGCTGATTTAGAACACTGCAAAAGATGGCAGGAAATACAAATAATGGGTAGATATAGATATCAGTGCAGATAGAAAATATAGATATTAGAATACAGATATAGACAGCATGGTTAAAAAGACCCAATATGTAGGTACGATATGGAAAACATGCCAAGGTATTGGAGTAATCACAAAGTTCAAACATCTGTTTTGCATGTATGCAGGGAAAGCATATTCAGGGGAAAGATGTCTTTTAGGCAAAAATGTAGGTGCTGCAAAGATGCCAGAGGTAAAATTAACTGTCACCGTAACACCTAGGCATTTGAAAAACCCCAGAATAGTTTTGCCAACAGCCATGTTTTTTTTTCTGTTGGGGCAGAAGCTAGTAGAGTGTTAACCTAAAATGAACTTAATCAGTGAAAATACAAATGTTTGTTTGGGGGAACCAGAACAACCATATGAAATCAAAGATGGAGGATGGTGCAAAGGAAAAGATGCTATTAGTGGAGTGCTCTGGTGTTTTGTCAGTACTGTTACGAGCAATATATTATCCTTCTGTTTCTTTGCAATACAGGGGAAAAAAAGACCACATCATTATCCAAAAATGCTTTGCAAATATGGAGTTCTGTTCAGCACATTACTGATGTGCACAGTGACTGCACTTTCAAATGTGCAGGGTACGAAAGCATAATTTCTAGATAGGCAGAAGTGAATTTTTCAGAAATAGTATATAACTTATCTCCAGGTCTGTGAGAAATCTTAATGAAACCCAAAGATGTTCTCGTTTGCTTTAAATTGGTATTTGGCGTCTCCTTTGAGGTTATTGAATGTTATTTTATCTTCATATAATGCTGAATGACTATTCACTGAAAATTGAGGTTCTTTTAAGGTGCCTTACGTTGGACACCAAATTAATTGGGGTATCTGAACTCTATTAGTCATCTGAAGCATCTTGGTCTGTATTTCCTGCTCCTACTGACTTATTAATGTGGTTGTAGCAGGAGAGTAAGAGGGCAAAGAAGAAAATATCACTGTAGTTATTTGCGGGTAATGCTTCCATCTGGAGAGCAATGAACACGGCTATTCTTGCGAAGAGGCTAAAATGTGCAAACCTTCTGTGGAGCCGCTTTCCTAGAAATGAAGTGAAAACCCTCTTGCAATAAAAAGTGGAAAAGACCACATTCTGTAGAGTGTCCTGTGCTGGCCCCTTTGAAATTTCCCTCCATTGCTGGCAGTGAGAGACCGAGCGAGGAATGAGGAGACCCAACTGCTGCTTGTCCTCCACACCACTTGCATTTCCCTTTATGCTGTCACACTGACGGAAGTAAAATCTGTAGCCTGTGTCTATTTAACTGTAAATAAATGGATGTGTCAGTCAGTGAGGAAATTTTAAAAAGGAGGAAAGCTGTGCAATTGATCATATGTAACCAGTATGAGAAACAAAGCACTGAAACTGCTGACGTTGATCATGTTGTCAGGCATGAGTAATTAGGACTAGCAAAACCAGGGTACTTGTAATTTAAGCTGCCTGGCTGGACTTGCGGTTCTCCAAAGCAGGATGCAAATAGTTGTGTGACCAGCTGTTTAAGCCTAAATCCATAATAAAAATAATGAGTTATTGCATAAATTATATGAGCAGACAACAATTACTAGAGGTCTGAAACAAAGTATCAACATTTTTGTGTAAGACAAGCCAGAGATCCTTGTCTTCAGACACTTGTGGTTGGAGAGTAGACCCTGGTGGGTGCAAGTGCATTGAACGCTGAACTTGTGCTGGCAGCAGAAGACCACGAGGGCTTTGGAACAGCTCTTCTGAGTGGATGCTCAGCTGGAGAACAAGTGATATGATGGCCAGGCCTGCTGCGGGATGGTCTCAGCACTGTAGGTCGAGCCCTAAACAAGAACAGTGCCCTGCAGTAGTACATAGTGGTGGGTATGCTTCTGAGCAATGGGTATGTGTGAACTACGTGGTGTAGTCCCAGCACAACAGCGCCTGCCTGAGGATGGGCTCTTGGTCTGGGAAGGCTGACACACTCAACATAGAAGGTGAAGACATTACACGAGATTAGACTGACAGTAAATTTTCTTAATTTTCAGTTTATTTGGTGAAATTTTCTGGGATTTTTTTCCCCATATTGTTTCCCAGATCTCTACAGTTGATGGCAGTTTCCTTTCCGTGTCATTTGCCATAATCCCTGCTTAACATCCCCGCAGAAAACTATGGCAGTGAGCAAAATATTTATCTGCACGGTAGAGGCTGTTTCTGAGCTTAAGGTGATAAGATGTGTGTTTTCCTTACAATCCTTTAGTAATTTGAGTCACTATTCCACATCATAAAAACAATCTCATCAGTAAGAGGTGTGAGATTTCCCTGTTTTCACAGTTATATGAATGCCACCCTTCCTGAAGTAATAATCACTCGTTAACCTTACATTCGCTGCTCTTTCAGATTTCGCAGCCAGAACTGACACCACTGACAGCTTGATAAACTGTTTGCACTTCTGATGGCTTTGCCTCTTCCAGGAACACTCTTTTCTGCATCTACTCACTTTGAAGAACCACCCTCATTTTAGTCTGAAGCTTCTGTGCAGATTAGGCAGCCTTTGCTGCTGCAAAATTACCAGGGGTAAAAAAGTGAATTTCTGGCTCAAGAAAATGTTGTCTATAATAAAGGAACGGTTTGTGTGGAAGAATGCTTCTGCGGCACTGATAATATGGGTGCTCCTTGACGTGGGTTCTAGTTTCATGCATGAGTCTTGGCAGTAAAGCAATACTGGTATAGTTTGCAGGTTTTCTCTTAGCATTTCATTCCATGGTCTGCTTTGATAATTTTCTGTTTGCTTTTTAGATGACTTAATGACAAATGTACCGACAGGTGGTGCTGCTGCACTAAATCCGCTGTATTCTGTCCTCATCTCGGAAAAGAATGCTGGCACTTAGAATCATAGAATCATAGAATGGTAGGGGTTGGAAGGGACCTCCAGAGATCATCTAGTCCAACCCCCCTGCTAAAGCAGGTTAGCCAGCAGGTTGCACAGGAATGCATCCAGGTGGGTTTTGAATATCTCCAGAGAAGGAGACTCCACAACCTCTCTGGGCAGCCTGTTCCAGTGCTCTGTCACCCTCACAGTAAAGAAGTTCCTCCTCATGTTCAGGTGGAACTGCCTGTGTTCCAGTTTGTGCCCATTGCCCCTTGTCCTGTCGCTGGGCACCACTGAGAAGAGTCTGACCCCATCCTCTTGACATCCACCCTTTAGATATTTGTGAGCATTGATCAGATCTCCTCTCAGCCTTCTCTTTTCCCGGCTGAACAGACCCAGCTCTCTCAGCCTTTCCTCATACGAGAGATGCTCCACTCCCCTAACCACTTGGCACCTGTATTTCAACATCCCAGTGATTTCTCAGGCTCTAAAGAAAAATATTATGAAATATTACTTGGGTATAATCTTTTTGATGTATTCCTGGGAAGACAATTACAATAATGAATCAGGATCTTTTATTATAAGAATGTTATTGTGCTTGTATACCGAATCTCTCAAAACAATTAGGCTTATCCCACATGGGAAAGATCTTGGATTATCTAACTCTTCTTGCTGTAGTCTCTTGTAATATGCAACAAACATTTTCTTAATGCTTGCTGAAGTAACTAACTATTTCCATACATAATGCTTGGGAAAAGAGAGACAGAAAAATTGCTTGTCTGAGTCATGTGGAAAGTCTTCATCAAGGCAAGGAATTAAACCCAGGTATCCTGTGTCAGACCTAATTTACTTGCTGTTGGTCAGGTGCTCGTTCCTTCGGAAATAATTTGCGAAAGGATGTCTTTCTTCTCTGACAGTGACGGAAACATCAGTGTAGCATCAGAATGAGCAGGAATCGGGTTATACTACCTCTGTCCTCTTTTCCAGAAGCAATGAGGCATAGCTATTTTATTACATTGGTTGTCGTTAGTCAGGGCTACTGCTTGTTTGTCTGAGGCTACCAATAAACACAACGTGATTCATGCAAAACTGCTTGAGGGATGGCTTGACTCCAAAAGCACAGTTTAGCCTTTATTTGGCAGTTGTTTGCTTAATGCAGAAAAATGTGTATGAAAGCTATGAAAAATGAATCTGTGCTGTAACACACAGCTTGTAAAATCCACTTGATTTATCCTGCAGAAGATATTACAGTGTAAAGGAATAATAAAGACAATGCCTACCTTAATTTTCTTTTATTTTTTGGTTATGCTATCGTCTTCCGTATTATTGCAGTGGATTGTGGCCTACATAGAGTCATCATAACTAATAAAATGTCTTTATAATCAAAGATTATCTGTGATGTTGAGCGTTGAAAAGGACATTTTTGTCATCTAACTGTAATGTGGAATTTTCTTTCCCTTGTATGGTTATTCTCATTACTTTGTGTTTAGCTGTGGGCCCCCTGATATAAGAAGGACATGGACCTGTTGGAGCGAGCTGGGGTTGTTCAGCCTGGAGAAGTCTCGGGGGAGACCTTGCAGCCTTCCAGTACCTAAAGGGGGCCTATGAAAGAGCTGGAGAGGGACTTTTTACAAGGGCATAGAGTGATAGGACAAGGGGTAACGGTTTTAAAATGAAAGAGGTAGATTTAGATGAGCTATTAGGAAGAAATTCTTCATACCGAAGGTGGTGAAACACTGGCACAAGTTGCCCAGAGAAGTTGTGGACGCTGCTTCTCTGGAAGTGTTCAAGGCCAAGTTGGATGAAGCTTTGAGCAACCTGGTCTAGTGGAAGGTGTCCTTGCCCATGGCAGGGGGATTGGGGATCTTTAAGGTCCCTTCAAGACAAACCATTCTGTGATTCCATGATTCTATGATTTAAACCTGAACCGTATGGGAGAGATGCAGTGGCATGGAGTAGCAGAGCATTCGAAGAGGTATCGTTACCTTTCCAGAAGTAGGGCATCAACCGTGAGTACTGCATTACTACTGTAGGCTGATTATTGGCTCTGTTCGTTGTTCTGTGGGTAATCTAAAGCAATGGTTTCCTTCAGCTCAGTGGGTTGTAATCAGTGGTGCAGAGTCTAGTTGGAGGCCTGTGACCAGTGGTGTTCCCCAGGGGTCAGTGCTGGGTCCGGTCCTGTTCAACATATTCATCAACGACCTGGATGAAGGGACAGAGTGTACCCTCAGCAAGTTTGCTGACGATACAAAGATGGGGGGAGTGGCTGACTCACCAGAAGGCTGTGCTGCCATTCAGCATGACCTGGACAGNGCCAAGTTGGATGAAGCTTTGAGCAACCTGGTCTAGTGGAAGGTGTCCTTGCCCATGGCAGGGGGATTGGGGATCTTTAAGGTCCCTTCAAGACAAACCATTCTGTGATTCCATGATTCTATGATTTAAACCTGAACCGTATGGGAGAGATGCAGTGGCATGGAGTAGCAGAGCATTCGAAGAGGTATCGTTACCTTTCCAGAAGTAGGGCATCAACCGTGAGTACTGCATTACTACTGTAGGCTGATTATTGGCTCTGTTCGTTGTTCTGTGGGTAATCTAAAGCAATGGTTTCCTTCAGCTCAGTGGGTTGTAATCAGTGGTGCAGAGTCTA
>VZSC01012005.1:0-28795 GCA_013398225.1 Steatornis caripensis
GTCCCAGCGGTGGGATCCCCATCCTGGGACGTGAGCCGGAGGCAGCCCCCGGGGTGCTGCAGGGAGGGGTGAGCCCGGCGCGAGCGGTGGGCGAGGGGGAGCTGTGAACGCTCACGGCACCACGGCAGAGGAGAAGAAACTTCACAGCAGTGGCCTGACCGTGGGACAGGGGTTTGGTTGAGTGGCTGTTTGTGGCCAGCCTAAACAAAAGGAAAATGGTGTTTGTTCTTCTTCTTTTTTTTTTTTTTTTAATTCTGTGGGGATAAAACCCTAATACAGCAATAGCCGTAGGTCTCAAACAGAATATTTTTATTTAATTGGCATCTTTCTGCCACAGGAAAGGAAATCTGTGCCGAATTGCAGACCCTAATAAAAGCCTTGTTTTCAGGAGTGATTCATTAACTTTACTGGGAGCGCGTTTAAAAAATAATTCAAGAAAGAAAAGAAAAAAGGGCCAAGATTTCCTGTGCCTGCCTGTAATATTAAACCTGCTTAAGCTACAAGGAGACGCCTGTGGATGTAATTGCACGTTTCCAAAAGCCTGCGTCCGCACAGCCGGCTCCAAATGGCCTCTGAAGCTGCAGCGGTTTCCCCAGCTGCAGAAGGGGCAGGGAAGGGGAACCTTCCGTACAAGACAGGCCAGCTCTACTCTGTCTCATTAGTGCCTTAACGCTTGCTATTGCTGCAGCCGCTTCCTTCCGCCGGTAGCTTCTTTCTCTCTCCGGCTCTCCAGTTCTCACCGTCAGCCGGGTCCGAGACTGAGGAGGAACAAAGCCACCTCGGGCAGAAAAGAAGCTTTCAGCTCAGGGNAAATCTGATGGGCAGGCATTTCTGTCCTTTTTTATTTTCCCAGTGTGTGTAAGACGCACAGTCATTCCTTTGCCCGCCTCTCTCTTTCCTGGATTCAGATTAAAACAAGCAAACGGCCGCAAGCCCATATGGTCAGTGGTCCCAGCGCATAAGGTGCTTATCCAAGCTGAAGTTGCTTTCCCTCAAGCGCTGCAAACCGGGGGCTTCTGTGGTTCAGGGTTTCGCTAGGCATCCCCAGCAAATATTAATGAGGGTGAAGCGATGAGGCAATCCCTGATGCGGTGGCGTTAGGTCCCAGGTCCCAGGGACGTGGGGCACGGGAAGGGCGGGTGCCAGCCCGGCGCTGCCGTTGCCCGCCCGTCGTGGCTCAGCCGCGGGAAGGGCACGCGGCGGAGCTGGGCGAGCTCCTTTTTTCAGCAGAATTTTTCAACAAAGCCAGGGTGGGGGGGTTGTTGTTGTTGCTGAAAAATGCTGATGCATGGAAATCAAAACCTTTTGTGGAAATGTAATCATTTCAACAAAAATTTAGTGAGTGAGGATTTCCTCGAGTTCAGGACGGAGTTTCTCAGCAAAACGAGTGAGAATGGCTCCAAAGCCCTGCTCTGCCCGGCTCTCAGCATCTCCAGCTGATGCTGCCATGGCCGTTCCCACCGTGGCCCGGTGCAGCGGGACGAGCCACGCGGCAGCATGTCCGCGCAGGAGGCTCGGGGCAGGGGGGGCGAAACGGGAGCCAGGCAAGGGCAGCGGCTCCTCTCCACGGCAGGAGTGCGGGCAGGGCTGCGGGAGGCGACGGGCCCGGCGTCCCTCCGCGCTGCGTCTACATTTCCCTGCTTCCACTTGAATGAACAATTGCGCTCGGCTGAATCACTGGAGGGGAAAAAAGAAGCCACTGACACCCTGCAGTTAGCAATGAGAAAGCTAAATATAGCTCTTACTACGGCTTGTGTGACGGAGAAAGGAAAAAAAATGAGTAGGCGCGATGCTCAGTCACTTTGGTTAATCTGATTACACCTGGAAAGATTAAAGGAACATTATCCATTTCCCCGTGCTCCCGCTCGCGCCGGGATGCTCTGCGGGGTCTGTACCAACCCCGCCGGCACCCCGGTGTCCAGGCCGGGTGCCCTCCTCGGGTCTCCTGCCTGCCGGGTCCCGCTCCAGCAGCCCCCGCCTGCTGCGGTGTATTCCCGACCCTACAACGCGCGTTCCTCATGCGATGCCCCCAGTCCTGCCTTCGCTCTTCCCCGCTAAGAGGTGGGAAAGGATGGAGCAAGCTCCATGGGAAGCGAGATACCCTGGGCTGAGCCATAAACTGAGATATATATATTTTTTTTTTCAGAGGCACTTCAAATCCATCAAATTTGGGGCACATTTCCACAGAAAAAGCAAAAGGCATATCTGTGCGACCAGAGCTGCTGCTTAGAAAATGCTGAGCATCTGCTCCACGTCATGGGAGAGCAAGAACTTCTCAGTAAGATAAAATAAATATAATTGGAAATAGAGTTGTGTTGGTTTTTTTTAAACAGCGCTACATGGTGTTTTTCTGTACCCGTGTTCGCAGAAACGGCTGTGCCGTGTGGAGCGGATCGTTTCCGCCGCTTCTGCCTCGGGCAGATACCAAACATGGGAAATTTCAGCCCAATTGAATCAAGTCTGGCAAAGCTCTGCACGAGTGACTGCAGAGCCTCCTGATGGGAAGTGTCAGGCAGACTTAATCACGAGCGGTGGTACCACAGCAAAGATAGCGCTCCAAACCCCGGAGAGCTGGCACGGCAGCGCAGCGTGCGCGCTCTCTCCGTCACATTTGGATGTTGCAGAATTTGTGTTTTTTCGCCGCATTGTTCCACTCCTTTTTTTATTTTTTTTTTTCATTCTTTCTTGTCTTTTCTCTTCCCCACCCCCCTCCCCAATTTCTGGCTCTCGCGGCTGCTTGGCTGGAGTGAAGCACGCCAAGGTTTGGATGACAAATCGTCTCGTAGCATCTGCTGGGAACTGATAAGAGAGGAGCCTGATAAGCCCAACGTGCTGCTCCTGCTGGACACGGGAAGGATGCCTTTGTCTGGGAACGGGGGACTCCTTCCCCCCGCCGAATCCAGAAGCCGTCCCATCCCGGGGATCAAGGCTGGGCTCCAGCCAAGCGTCCCGAATTGGAAAATCAGGACGAGGGTTTGGGAGCCTTGGGCAGCCTCTGCCTTTGAGTGTGGTGGGTTTTTTCCAGGCTGTCGACTATTTCGCGAGGTTAAACGCGTATGTAAAAGCAAACCACAACCCCAACTAGTCATTCTGCCTTGAAGAAGTGTCTGCAGTTTTTTGGAGGAGATAACAATGCTGTCTTTGTTTCCTCCTCGCTTCCCTCCCTCCCTACCTCGCTTTTTTTCGTTCCCTCTCTCCTAGCATGTAAACCATCATAGCGACAATATTTCATTCCACAAATAGCCTGGGAAATGGGGCCGAGCGCGTGGGTAGGGTGATGGGAAGGCGAATACCAGTTTGAACCAAGGAGACGGGAAAGTCTGCCGCACGCAGGATGCCATCGCCCCCCCGGGCCGTCTCCAAAGCGTGACACGAGCTGGTGTGGTCTCCGTGTGAGAAGGCGTAAGGACGGCCACTAAACAGCGTATTTTATTCTCCGAGGTCTTGTTTTACAGGGAATGTCACCGCGCTGTCTGCCTAGATTTCATCTCTTCCTATTTTCAACCGAAAGATCGATATGGCATAAAATAATGGCAGTCTGGTGGAGCAACTCCCGCTGAATTCTGCGGGCAAAGCTCTCCTCCGAGCCCAGCTGTTGTCCATAATAATCATTATTTCTTAGAAAGGCCTCTGCATTGCTTGAACGTGGTCCAGCGTTCTCCCTCGATGACAAAACTCGGTGGGCTGCGTTGTCCGCGGCGCCTCGGGGTCGGCGCGGCAGCGGGGAGGGGGCTGACCAGCCATCGCCAGCCCGAGAAACCGCTGTTGCGCAACGCGGATGGGGAGCACGTAAAAAAATACTGCCCAGCTGGAATCCTCAGATGCATATGAGCCTTCCCAAAGAGCTGTCGCTCTCAGGAACTGGTACAATATCCTATACCGCTGCGTGAGCAGCAGCGTGCCAGCCGTTGCCGACACATGGCAGCGTGGACCAGCTCTGACACGGGGGTGCGTGACCTGTTCGGGACACCCCTAACTAACGCAGAGGTGATGCTGTGATTGCTACCCACAGGCAGAGATGGGGACATGAGCTGGACCCCACCTACGCTTGGTTACGACCGCGCTGATGCTCGCTGAACCCTGTTGCCCGACCACCTTCTTCTCAGGGTGTGGACCTGCTGCGTTAAAAACAGCCTGGCACCCTTCAGCGTCTGCAGCGGCTCCGGCTCGTTCGGACCTGGGCTTTGGGTACTCGGGGTAGCCCTCTCAGCCCAGCGCCTTCAAAATTGCACTTTGGCTCTCCAATGCAGACATACAGAGCTAGCATACATTTTAAGAGCAGACGATACTTGTACAGACGTGTATTACCGCACAAAATATTGAATAGAATGGCAAGGCATGGGGCTGTAGAGTGAGCAGGGTAAGGAAACGCTTCAGGTCGCTACGAGGGCTCCTTCGCCATCCCTAGAGCCACCCTAGGGTCAGTCTAGACCTGACCAAGGTCATGCTTAATCCAGAGCTGAACAACCCCAGAGCCCGGGGGCTAAAGGCTGTGTCTCAGTTTGCGTCTAAATCTCTTTTCTATAAAAGCGGGACGCTCGTCCTTGCTCTGCAGGGTTGTGGTGCCATGGGGACCTAGGAAGGGCGTGAAAGGAGGTGCGAAAGGCTGGATCCTGTCACTGGAGGCACGCAGACGGATTTTGCTCTGTATCCTGATCCAACAGAAGGACAGAAGCCTAACGGAGAAGGATCCCGGACAAAAGATCTGTTATCATCAAATGAAAATGTCAGTAAGCCAGGAGCTGCAACTTTGGTCTGAAATAAATCAATCAGTTCCTGAAAATAACAGCAATATTTCAATGTGTCTCATTTAGTGCAATTTTTGACGTGTATCATGCCCCCGCCTTTGGAGGTCAGGCTTCATCATTAACCGCTCCCTTCAAATACGGTGCTGTGAGCTCAGCCTTGAAGCTTACAGCCTACCGTTGGCTAAACGCACCCTGGCCGTGCCAATGTATTCTCTCGTGGAGCAAACCGAGGGGACTGCCCCATGCTCGGCTGCTCGCTGGCGTCTGGATTCCTCTGGGGTCAGACCAGGCTGAAGGGGAAACGGCCAAAGCCCTGGGAGACGAGGCGTTGACAGAGGAACGTGAAGAGGGCCACGGGGACCTCAACACCCCCTGGCAGAGCATGAACTAAATTGGGCCAGGGATTTTCAAACAAACCGTCCATCCCGCGAGCCATACCCTGCCGCAGTATCCACCCTCCCCGCCGGCCGGCGCGGCTGATCCCGCTGGATCCCGGAGCTGCTCCGGAGCAGCTCGCTCCTCGCCACGCGTTTCTGCTCCTCGGCATGCTGCTGGCCTGCAGCGTGAATCCTGCCGGAGTTGTTTTCTTGGTTCACACTCTCAATTTCATGTGATAGAAGAATAGTTAATATTGGGGTTTTGTATTTTGTGTACTTGTTTTATTGGTGCTCATCGGCGCGCTCCGATACCGCTAAAATCAAGCTTTTGCCTGCAGCTAGACCAAATTAGTTTCCCTTATTAAAATACACTTTTGGTTCACGTTGAAAGAAGTTCATTGGGATTTTTATTTTGCTGGGAACTTCAGCTTTTTATGGAAATCCGGAATAAATAGTGGTATTGCCTGCAGACTGAAAAATCCGGTCAGATCTAGCGTACCTCTTCCCACACCAAATAATAATCTCCTGCGACTGACCAGCAGCATCACGGTCGGCTCTAACGCATAAATGCATCGAAATTGCTGCAGAATGAACCCAAATCACCCGAGTTTGTGTCACAAATGCACAGCACAAAACCAAATCGAGCTGCCGTACGTTTTAACCACAGTAAAGCAGCCCCGGGCGGGACCGCACTGGTTTAAATTCTGTCAGGTGTTTAAAATCTGCGCCGCTCCCGAGGGTCCCTTCGGTGAACGTGGAGGCAGGCTGGGGCGGGCGCGCGACACCCGGGATGCTCTGGCGTGGCCGGAGCGGGGACGGGGGTACTGCCGGCTGCGGGGCGGCGGACGGGGACCCCCGGAAGAGGCACGGTACCCGACGAGGGGTCGAGGAAGGGGAAGATGCTCGGGAAGCTTGGGGAGGAGAAGGAGGAGCAAAGGGCTGTCACCGCTGCAGAGGGGAAAGCAGACTCAAGCCGGACTAGCAGCCAGTGCGAGGTCTGTGCCGGTGGTGCCTGCACGGGGACAGGAGCGTTGTTCCAACACCCAGAGATGTATCTGATACTTTATTTATTAGAAAAGAACCTTTTTCCATTCCCCATTTCCCCGAAAAAAAATAAAACAGCATGAGAAAAAAAAAACCTCTTAGGCTCGTTAAAGGCAAACGTTCCCATTTAGGAGAAACTGAGAGGTTTTTTCACCCACCGCTTATAAGAAACAGCAGACAGCCGTGTTCTCCGCATCCCCGTGCCCTCCTCCCCTCCCGGCACCCCCTCGGTGTGCCGCACACCCACCACCCCGCAGCTCCACCAAGCACGACGGCGAGAGAACGCACAGCGGCTTGGCCGTTTCAGCACGTTCGGGCTGCGGTGTCCACAAAAGTACCGGCAGAAGAGGACGCTACGGCCTCTCTGCGTCCTCTTTGTCTGGAGAAGCTCCGAGTTACTGAGTAACGGGGGGACAGAGGGGGTGCCCCATTGCTCGCGGCTCCCGAGGACCCTTGGCCGCCACCGGGCAGAGGCGGAAAGAGTCCTGCCGCAGGGAAGGGCAGGGTGATGCAGGGACCCAAGTATTTGACCGGCTGTCCTCACATTTCAAAACACTGACCCCCGCGGAAAGCCTGGCCCTCTCGGGGGCTGAGCTGGTTTGCGACATCTCATGTTGAAAAAACGCCAGTGCTCTCTTTGGGCCATAGGAGCAAACGTGGAATGAAACAGCGACTTCAAGCTGCCCAGCCTGGAGGAGCCCGGCGGGGCTCCCCGTGTCCGGGTGGCAGCACCAGGGCTGGATGCTGAGCCGGCCCGCGGCTCGGGGGTGAAGCCCCGTGGGTTTGGTGGGGCAGCAGCACCCCTCGGGCAGCCTCCGGCCCCCTCCCCGCGTCCCCCAGAACTGAAACCCCGGGTGAAGGGGAATGGGGGCTCGCAGGGAGGAAGAGCGGTGCTGGGAGGGAGAAATTACGAGATCCCTGTTGGCAGCGGGCGAAAGCGGTGACGTAGGAGAGCTGAGCCGAAAGGGGCTGAGGGGGAAAGAAGGTGTTCGGGAGCAGTCGGGNGGCTCGGGGGTGAAGCCCCGTGGGTTTGGTGGGGCAGCAGCACCCCTCGGGCAGCCTCCGGCCCCCTCCCCGCGTCCCCCAGAACTGAAACCCCGGGTGAAGGGGAATGGGGGCTCGCAGGGAGGAAGAGCGGTGCTGGGAGGGAGAAATTACGAGATCCCCGTTGGCAACGGGCGAAAGCGGTGACGTAGGAGAGCTGAGCTGAAAGGGGCTGAGGGGGAAAGAAGGTGTTCGGGAGCAGTCGGGAGGAGCAGGACGCAGCCAGGGGGGTGGATGGGCGATGGAAGGGAAAGGCTCCGGGGGCATTTAAAAGAAATCTACCTCCACGGGGCATGAAAATAAGCTTTGTTTTAAAAAGCAAATAAGCAAACACATGTTCAGCCCAGCTAAATGCAAACTCTCAAAGTTATTATTTATTATTTCTACGAAGGCAACATTCAGGGACTTCTTTAAGATTGAAAGGGTTCCCTGTGTTCAGCTTTGTAGCGATACGGAGCAGGAGACAGCCCTTTAGCAGGAGATCAGACACGACAAGTAAGAGTAAGGAGAAAGAACGAAGGGTGGGAAGACAAAGGAAACAACAACCAGGCTGTGTGTTTGCTCTTGCCAGCTATGTGCACATCAAGAGGGGCTTGAACGCTCCGCGCTTTAGCAGCTTTTAAACTTTTCCCTAAACCCAGCTTTGAGCGAGAATAAAGTGGAAATAAATAAAAACATTTCCATTGATAGAGCTGCACCACTCCCCTCCTTAATGTTTCTATCCAAGCGCTCTTTGCAAGCAAGAACATCTCTGCTGCGTGCTTCATGCTTGCATACTAATGCAGCAGTGCCGTGAAATCAAGAGCTCGCACCACCTCCGACTCAACATTGAAGTGTGATTACGGTCAGGAAAGTGATTCTGCAAGGGGAAAAGACATACTATCATCGCTGTAACAGCTCCTAGTTCCACGCTGCTTCCTCCTCGGCGGCTGGTGCGTGATAATGTGCTCCGGAACATGGTTTCCCTGTCTGCTGCCTGCCCCCAGCTCGGGTCGATGACTGAGAACCGAGGTGGTTCCTCACTCCCCTTCCCATGCCATCCCGCTGCCACGGGGATAAAGACGTGGGGACGGCAACCCAAGCCAGCCGCGGGGAGAGATCGCCTCCGCGCCGGCTCCTCTGCAGCCCCCAGTCCCGGGGGAGACAACGGGAGCCGCGGCGCCAAGGGCGGTCCGTGCGGTCGCTTTTCTGCCCATAACCGCACGCTGTGCAATCCCGTTATCACCTGGAAACGCAAGCCGCCAGCTTTTGATGGACCATCAGTGATTAATAGAGAATTGTTCTGCTCTCCCAGGTTACAGGGTGAGAGAGTCAGAGCGAAGAGGAGGGTGCAGGGGGAGCCGACGTGGTGGTGTCTTGCCCTTCCGCCCGTGCAGCAAAGCCTCCCACCTTCAGCACTGGTCTAGTTTTCCCTGTGCCTGTAGCAAAGCTCCCAACGAAGCCAAGCAGAGATTTTTTTTCTAAAAAAAAAAAAAAAAATCCCTGCAATTATTATTTGTTATTTACCTTGCACTTCGGGGCTGATGAGTGCTGTACAGAGCTCAGAGGCAGGAATATTTCTTCCAGGTCGACACCCGGCCCTGCCGAAGTCAAAACGGATTTTAGTACCGACTTCAGAGGAGCCAGATTCTCACTCAGCGTCTTCTCGGTCTGCTTCACACCAAGCAAGAACCTTCCGGCACTCTGGAGGGGTCAGGCTCCTGCTGGGACAGGTATTTTTCTCAGCAGGAGCCTGCGCTGCTGTCTCTGGCTCACGGTTTTGCCTATGGTTGTTTTGAGGAACGAAGAAAGGAGGGAGCTTCCACGCGCGGTGGGTGGCACGGGGAAAGGGTTTAAGGGGAAGGAGAGCAGTAATGAGAGAGGAGCACGGGGCGCAGCGGGATGGGGAGGATGCTGGAGAAACACAGGTGGTGAGGACCAGGCTGGAGACCTGAGTGCGATGGGGAAAGTGAAGACCTGCTTACGCTCTCTGTAGGTTGAAGTTTTCCCTACGATACCGGGTTTTCCTTCTTATCAGTGACCTACCAGTCCACACAGGCACTGCTTGCCTCTCTTCTCCCAGAAGCGGAAGGTATGCGCTACCTCAGCCTTTTTTCCAGCGCTCGCCCTCGACGCTTGGGCACCGTCTCTGAGTCAGACCCTGGCTCGGGTCTGTGCATCCATCAGACCTCCGCCTCTCACTTCATAACTCCGAGGAATGACCTTGCCTGTCCATCCACAGCTGAGGCTTCCAGGCTGTTATCTTTTCATGACTTGTTTCTTGACACGTCCTTTTCTCAAGCCTTAACAAATGGGAGGGTAGCCCGCTCATATCCATCCAGAAGGCTCTTACCAAGATAATTTTTCTGGCCCTCCACTGGGACTGCAGCCAACCATAGCTTTCCTTTTCCTCGCTGGATCCACCTTTTCACTCCCACCCAAAAAGGTGTTTGTCTTCATCTATCAGCCCCTCCTAGAGCCAGCTCCCCCCCCCAACACTCTCTCAGACAGAAGTGCAGGGTCAGCTCTGCCTCTTCCAACCTGCGATAATCTGCCTTTATCATTCCCTACCTGCGTTTGCAAACAACCCCGAGCTTCTTCGTCCGCCCTCGGGTGAGGGTTCACGGAGAGATCTGGCCGTGCTTCTTCAGGTCCCTCGTTGCAGGGCTCCTCGGCTGCCCTGGCTGTGCCAAACACCGGTGCGGGGATCCCTGACCGCCGCCTGGCCGGCGCAGCAACGCTCTCGCCTTGCTCCCTTTCCCACCTACGCCCCGCTGCTTCGTACTCAGAGGGCAATAACCTGGAGGTATCAGCCATCTTTTGCTTTGGGCAGCCCCAGGGTCAATGTCGTCGCAGCGCACGATGCGGCTGCGTGCTATGATAAAGCAGACGGTCGCAACGATAATAATTAATATGACATTCCGGGCAACGGCAGGGAAATGACAGTGCTTTGGATGAACGTGAGGGTTTGGTTTTCAGATAATGTCCTCTTTGACAGCAGAGCAGGCAGTCAGAAACGTCACCCACGCTGCACAGCGAGAGCAGGCTGCAAAGCAATCACAACTTTGGCAATACCTGTTTGGGAAACGCGGCCGTGTGAGTTCCGCCGCCCAGTTTGGCATCTCCGCGGCGGGTCGGCTTTACACCTCGCAGCGCTGCGTGACAGTGTCGGAGCTCCGTGTGAACGCGGGGCGACAGCCTCCTGCACGAGGGCCGCGGGGCTGAAGCAGAAAGCAGAGCCTTTCCCCGGGGCCGCGGGCAGGAGCCGTGCCCTGCAGCAGCTCCTGTGTGCCCACGGCCGGCGACAGCTCTGCACGGCGCGGGGGACAGGTACCAGCTCCCCACCGGCCTCCCCAGGCACGGGCAATGAAAGGGCAGGGCAGAGCACATCTGGCGGGTGCAGCACAGCAGCACGGCGCTTTGCGGAAGGATTGTGCTGGTTTGGGAGCGTGCGAGAGCCCGTCCGGGCTGGCAGCACAGCTTGCTGGAAATGGGGCTTCACACCCGTGTGACGTGGCTTTCTCCCATGCCTTTCCTCAGGCTTTATGCCAAACGTAGTGTTTCAAAGGGCAGCAGGGACAGCGCAGAGGTCCTCTGGATGGTATCCTGCCGCTCTATAGTTTCTGAACTTTTCTCGTGCCTAAATCTTTTTCTGTTATCAAATTATTTTACTTAAAGTGGTTTGGCATCTGTCCCTTCCCGCCGTGACCAGCATTTCCACGTGCTTGCAGAAGGACCGGCTGCCCTTCCGACACCCCGCGCTTGTCCTCGTTAACCAAAGGAAGCCTCAATTAAACAGGATTAGCGACAGCACTGAAAACTTGGGAACAGGAAGCCTGATGCATAAACAGAGCCATAAAACCTCACAAAGCGCTCACAAACACGCGCTCAAGGAGCAGCCTCACCCCGAAATCCTCAGGCTGGAGAGATGCTCGTGTGAGTCAATGGGAAAGCTGCGGGAATTAGCACAAGAAACCCAAGGGCAGAGCCTGCCGCTCTCCCTCGGCTCGCGCAGCGCCTTCTTCTTTCGAGCCACCCCATTGATTTCACTGGGGCTCTCCGCGGAGTAAGTCATCGCTAAGTATGAGTAATTGGTCTGGCACGCGGCCCTCGGGGCGTGGGTGATGGATGAGCTTTAACTTTCACAAGCAAGATGAGACCCAGACTGGCTGAAACGAGAAAGGTACTCACTTTCCTCCCGCACCTGGAATTGAAATGGAAATGAAACTGTTTTCGAGACCGTACAGCCAACTTCATTCTCATTTTTGCTACACGTTCTGCGTCTGCACAGTGCATGCACTCTGCACACATTTCAGGCATCTGCCTCGTGGGAAGCATTCCCAATTATCTGCTCTCTCTGCCTGCCCCATTCCTCACGACATGACTCATGCAGGCGTTTGCAAAAGCTGTTCCCAGAGGAAGTGGGAGCGTTTTCACTGGGACGCTTTTCTCCCTCCGGTTGCTGTGGGACTGCGTTGAGCTCCTGGGTCTTTAGACCTCCTGCGTCGGCACAGCGCAACCCTGCAACGCGCGTTAAACGAGCGGGCTCTGCGGAGCATCTGCCTCGCCCAGCCCCCCAGCCGAAGGTGCCTTTCCGTCTCCCTGGAGGGAACGAACCCCCTGCTTAAAAGTTCAAAAGCAAAGGATCAAAACCCAAGGGAGAAGTCAGAAAGCGCTGGGGGGCTCAGCAGCGTTCAGGGTCTCTGCGACACGCCATGGGCTGGCGGTGACACCCCCGAGGGACACGCCAGGTCCCTCAGCCTGTTCTGTTGTGTTCCGGCTTTGTCACTGAGCAACAAGATCACAGAATGGCTTATAATGTGCTGGAGTTTATTAGATGATAAAGCTGAGCAAAACACTTTAGCCTCATTGAAGCAAAATATTTAGAGAAGGCTTTTCAGTGTTTATAGTAGGAGTTGGGAATTTTTATTTCATTGGAAATTTGGAGCTGCTCACGCTGTTGCTCAAATACGGGATGAAAGAAAACTCTGAAACAGTGATATTTTTGGCTGAATGGGAATTTTGTATTGCAGCCAGCTCTAATAGTCTTATTTTCCTCCAAACAGAAGACAAACGAGAAATCTTTTAACTTTCCCAAAGAAAGCTAGAAGAAAATCTCTAGCCTAAGTTTTCAGAGTCTGGGGTTGTGGAAAGAGAAGACTCTTCAGCTGACTTCCAAAAATTTGCAGCGATTGAAGCGTCTGAAGCGATGCCGCAGGTGATTTGCGTCTCACCCGTTCCTGCGCCGGGCGATGCTTTCAGAGCAGATCCCAGCCTTAATGAGAGAAAGCGGCAGGTCTGAGGGCAGCTCCGCAGGAGCCTGCGTGTGCACGTACGTGAGCGCACGCAGGGAGGTAAATGACGACTCGTGGCCATTAGGGCTGGTTACGAAGCGCGCGCGTTCCTCCTTCCTTCCCCCCCCTCCTGCCTTGAAAAGAAAGATGTACTGGGAAAAGCTTACGCATGGCAATAGCTTAGTTTAGAACTGCAGCCCGTGGGAGCCGCAGGCTGAACACGCCAGCCGTCCCGTCCCGCGTAGGAGCTGCGGTGCCTCGCACGGCTGCTTCGCGGTGACCAAGTGGCCACCCCGACCCCTTGGTGGGGACGGGGCTGCGCCGTGGGACTCCTGGCTCCAGGGTCGCTGCTGGACAGCCTGGAAACGCCAACGTTTTCCATGCTAGGCTGCTGCCTCTGAGGAATTGATCTGTCAGACACTGGCTCGGGAGCATGATAAGGTGCGCTCGATTAACTTTACTTGTAGGAACATCCCCACTGGCTTGAGCCCTCGCATGCGCTTGCATTGGGGTCATTTTTTTAGCTTTGGAAGAGTTCATTCATTTTCAAATTTCCCTTACCACATCTCTTCTCCGCTGGTTTCTAGCGATTGCCTGGACTTGACAATTTCAAGACTTTCATTGAAACGGTGTGGAAAACTCTGCTGATGGGCAAAGACAGGAGGAGAGCGGGGTGCTCCCTCCGGGCGGGTCCGGCGCGGGGGGCAGCTCCGGGTGCGGGGCTGCTGCCAGGTCTGGGCTGTCCTGCAGCTGCTCCGCCAGATGCGACCCAGCCCTCCGGGTGTCAGGGCCAGGGCAACTGCGAGGGATGGCAGCGAGAAATAACATTTCCCTTCCCCTCAGCTGCGGCACTGCTGCTGCGAGAGCCGTTAGATGCTGGAAATGCATGGGAACACAGGTGGAAGGAGGGAGGCGAAGCCGTGAGCTGCAGTTGGGGGATCTGTCTTGTTCCAGGTGTCGCAGGAAGATGGAAGGGTTTCTCTTGTCTCTCCAAGGAAATAACGATCCCAATGAGCTCATGTGTGTCCTCGTTTTGGAAAGTTCCTACCGGGACGCACGTCTCCGTAAATAGCAAAGGCCTGAGCTCAGCTCCTTCGTCTCAGCGGCTGCTGAATCAATACCGCGTGCCCCAGGTTAATGCAGACAGCAGCTCAATTAAGGGAAAACCCCGTGGGAACGGGAATAAGTATGGTTCTTGGTGGAGCGAACAGCAGGTCCCTGGTAACCTGGCTCACAGAGCAATCGAACACAGGCCGTCGTGCCTGGAAAGCACTCACGGAGGCAGGTGTCCTCGTGGGAGCCATCCGCACCCCAGCTCCGAGGCAATCGGCTCTGGGAATGGCCGGGCGAGCCCTGCAGCAGGTTCTCAAGGCCCTGGGTATCGCGGCGATGATGGGGTGGGGAGGGACGTAGGAGCCCCTCCACTTCAGCGTAATGCAGCTGCGACAAGAAAAATCTCCAGCTGGAACATGGATAGTTTTGTCTGTGTCGTGCATGTTGCCTACGGAGCTCTTCGTGCCTCCGTGTTCCCGCTGCATGGGTTGGCAGAATAAAAAATGAAGTAGATTAATACAATCAAGGTAAAGAGGAGGATTCCTGTCTCTGGACTAGGCCCGCGAGAAGGGGTGGGAGGAGGACGGAGGGATGATGCACGGTAGTCAGCCCCCCCTTCCTTTCTCTAATGAGCTTTCGCAATTAGCTTGAGGTGATTTTGTAAAATTCACGTTGACTGTGCATGTCTCGGTTTCTTCATCCCTCTGCGAGGACGTGAGAAAAGGACGGCACTGGAGAGATCCGCATCCGCTGCTGCAACCTGGAGTCAGACGGCCGGTCTGCATTCAGCAGTGGTTTGTCCGAGGGGCAGACGACGAACAGAAGCGAGTAACGCGTGCAAGGGAAACAAACGCTTCTTCGTGACGGGGCAGAGAGGAACGTGAGAGGTGAGTCTGCTCCTTGGTAGCCGCTTGGCTAAGCTGGCAGTTAGAGTCAAGAACATCATTTCTCTAATGCACATGGCTAATAAACGTGGATTGGTTTTTTAAAACCACTTGGCAAAACACAATTACCGCTGGTTGCAGAGCTTCCTATAAGAGAAGGCGCTCTGGGTGCAGACTCTGTTCTTGCTCAAAAAGCCACAGGGCACAGTGGAGATGCTGCAGTTCCTGGTCCAACCCCAGCAAAGGAGCCAAGGGGTTTTCCTGCGCTCACCTTCTGTTGGGAACTCGAGGAGGTCTTCTCCTGCGTGGTTCCTGCTCCCGCGTCCTGCTGCTCAGCACGAAATGCTGGGGCTGAGCATCCGATGGGCAGCACTCCCCAAGCTGGGATCCCTTCTTCCTGGTGCTGCTTGGCCGTGGGAGCGACCGGGTGCGCCCTGGCCGCGAGGCTCAGCCCTGCTCAGCACCAGCACGGAAGGGCAAGCAGTGGGTGCGCGGGGTGGGCTGCAGAGCTAGAGCCCGCTTTGAGGTTTCATTCTAGGCTTACACAGTAAACAGTTTTGAGGTTAAAAACATACTTTTGCTTACTTCTCCATTTTGGCACATCTGCTACTCACTAAAGCTTTTTTTTTTTGGCTCTAAAAGTGGTCGTTTTAGAGAGATTTAAGCAGGTCAGCAGTGGATTTTTCTGAAAAAAAAAAAATTGAACTGTAAATGAGAGGGAAAAAAAAGCCTGAGAGAAGTGGCAGGGCTTGGGGACACCGGCGAGGCAGCGTCGGGGTGCACAATGGGCAGGCATCCACGTTTGGGGGTGTCCCTTTTTCGAGCCAGCTCACGAACCCTGGGACATTTGTGGGTGCGATCCTACAGAACCCAGTGTCCTTCAGCAGGGGAAATTACGCCAGATGAATTTTCCTTGACTTACCCTGGTGGAAAGTAAAACGGAGGTGAGTCCGCAGTGAGGAGCTCTTTCCGATTTGCGCTCAAAGCAGAGACAAATGTCTCTACGTTCGCACTCTAAAGCCCGAATTCCATCTCCAGGCTCGGCTCACGAAGCCTCCGCCAGGCAAAGGAATGCTCTCTGGTAGCCTTCGAGGTCGAACAGTTATTTTGTTAGAGGAAACACTTAAAACTAAAACTTTGCAGAATTTCCCCTGAGGTTGTGGTGTTTGTTTAGGCTTCTCCAACCAAAGAATCTCAATCACTAGAAACTCGAGCCTCCCACACACATTCATCCCTCTCGTGTCGCAGGCACAGGCCGTTTTAAAAGTTTATATAGCAAGCAAGAACACAAGAAGAGCTGCTCCCTCCATATATCAAAACCTCCAGGGGAAAGCGGAGGAAGACGATGCCGGCCAGCCTGGTGCGCTGGCCCTGGGAGCCGGAGCGGAGGCGAGGAAGAGGAGAAGTGTGTGAGCGACCCGGCGCCGAGAGCCCCGCCGCTGGGACGGGCAGAGGGGAGAGCTTGGGGCGGCTGCCCAGCCCCTCGGCAAGCGAGGAGGGCGAGCTGCCTTGGGGAGGCATCCGTGGGAGGGGGTTACCAGCGGGTCAGGAGGATGATGAGGGGCAGGGCATGAGTGAGAGTGCGGGAGGGCAGCGCGGGCCACGTCTTCCTCCCGTTGACAAATGCAAAACATTGACTCAGACCTCATACTTTTTCCATCTAAAAATAACACATTATCAGCGCGACGAAGGCTACAGCGAACCACAATTTATCACGCCAAAGGCAAAGTTGAGGATGTGCATTTGAGGATGACAAGGGTCAATTCTGGACCATGCTCGGTGATCGCCTGTGATTTATAAAAGAGCTTTTTGGGGACAGAGAGAGCTGAGGATGGATGTTGGCCCGGAGAAGGTTGCTGCTTGATGTGCGACGGCTGTGCCAACGCTAGTTTGCGCTTGGGCGTCCTTAACGCCAACCAAACCTCGCGCCAGCATCGGCTGGGGACGTTCCCTCAAAACCCGGGGAAAGCACCGGTCCGCACCAGCCGAGCAGCGACCCCACAGCCCTACGGAAGATTTCGCGTGTCCGTAAACGCTGGCCTGCCTGAGCCGCTGGCCTCTTTAGGGATGCTGCTTCCCAGGCTCAGACGCATGGAGCAATTATCCTGCTGTTGATCTGCTCGCCTTCGCGGAGCCGCGTCTTTGCTGTTGGGGTGCCAGAGTTCTGGGTAGGAAGGACTGGAGGCAAGTCAGAGCTAGGAAAGCAATCAATTGTTAGTTAATGGAGTTACGGTAAAGATGTTATCCAAAACCACCGTGGCTGCCTAATTATTCATAACATCCCTCTGGAGATTCTGCTTTTGGCAAACTGTGAATCTGCTGCTTTGTTGTCGTAATAATAGCAGTTTCAGAGCTTTAGATGAGAGGGTACAAATTACCATGTAGCCACTGACAATATGGCAACTACCGAGCATTGGATTACATGGTAATTTCCGTGCAATATCCGGGTTATTACATGGAAAGTGCCATGTCATTACAGGCTAAATGAACGATTATCGCCACTGCTTGACAAATTCACCTGACAAATCTTGCTGCCTTCTCGGTCTCTGGGATGTCTGGGGGCAGAATGCTGTTTCCATGAGAGCAGGCGCAGGCGTCTTTGGGATGGTCTTTTCCGTCCCTGGACGTACCCAGGTCCCGCGTGGGCCAGCCCCGTTAACAGCGCTGGGGCGGATGGGACACGCGCATGGGGCTGTGAACGCTGGCTCTGTCTGCGCGTGTGCGTGTGCGTTTCAGGCACAAAACGTTGGTAGGAGACCATAGGATTTTTTGACTATGCACGCCAGTGAAAGCAGCTTGAAAGTTCCCCGAAAGGGAGCTGAAATGCTCAAGCGCAGCTGGAGGAACCATTTAAAACTTTTGAGCTAACACTAGCAGAAAATTATTTACAGTCTCATCTCGGCTTTATCATTTCTGTCTTGAGTATTACAAAGCAAGTACGCCCCGGCTCTTCCGTTCACGCACCGTGAAGTAACTCTAAATGGTGAGTGACGGTTGCTTACTTTATGTAATCTAAGGCCACTTAAAACTGCCACAGATCTGATCCACAGTTTTCTGACGTCTTTAAACTGACTTGCATTAGGCTCGATGGAGCCTCGCGGATTTAAGGAATGGTTACACGCTTGTGCAGAGCAAGAATTTGGCCGCTCAAGTAACTCGTGTCCTGTGAATGCCCTCGATCTTTCTGCAGGAAGCTCTGTAGCAATCTAGATCTTTCCATAGAACGATCAGGACCAGACTCGCGATGTTTGATGGATGTTAGATACACCCAGCGTGAATAGCACAGGGAGGGATGTTCAGCCGTGGGCAATCAGCATCGCTTCCCAAATTCAGAGCTTTACGCTGGAGAGTAAACAGCCGAACAGCAAACGAAAACATTCGGGGGAGGGCTGTAACCCAAGTGAAACGTGGTTTTCATCCTGTCCCCGGTAAAATGATTGGAATGGTCTTAGCAGCAGCCCAGACAGTGAGGATTTCAGCCCAGAAGAGAAGCGCTGTGCGCCCGCAGACCCGCGTCGCGTCCCCACCGCGAATTGAGAAGTTTAAAATCTTCTTCATCACCCTCTCTGGCAGCTGAGTGCTGGCCATTTTCTCAGCCTTCGCTCGGACCCTGCTGTGCCTCGTGCTCGCTGTCCGCCCTTTCCCCCTGCAACTCCGTCGCTCTTCCCCTGTGCCGACCAGAAACGAGCCCTTACGCCGTACGCGCAGTCCCGTCAAGCCCTTTAAGCCCTAACACTTCCCTGGCCTTCAGAGGTTACAGCCCCCATGATGTTGTATTGTTCGCGTTTGGATTGCGCTGGTGTCCTCCCAGACACTCAAACGCCGGATGGGTCCGAAGCTCCGCGTCTCCACCCGTGCCCGCTTAACGCGTTTCCTTCCTCTGCCCTGCTTGTGCTGAGAACTGACAACCTAGATTAAGCGGTGCAAATATTTGTCTCATGTCTCTTCCCCAGGCAGACGTCAGAGATGAAAAGGGATCTCTCTTTGATATTTCAAAATATCCCATGTGCATATCGCACCGCGTTTCACACCTGGATCACAGGCCTAGCAGGTTTCTTAGCAGGACACCCGCGTTTCCGTTAGGTCCACTGTTCAGCCACTCATGTACAAAACTGCCTTGTTTTGGTGCTGCCAACAGAGCTGCAGAGGCTTCGGAAACCTCTTTCTGTCCTGCACGAGGAGAGATACCAGCTTCAACACTGCATAGCTATTCCTGGGTAATTAGCTCTGTGTTTTTCCTCTCCACCACGAGAGAGTACGGTATCATGAGATTATCATCAGCCTCTTGACATGATGATAATTATCCTTCAGTAACTTTAAAGATAATCATAATCCACAAGGACAAGTAATTTTCCCGAGTCTTTCGGTGGTATTTGCAAAGCTCACAGCTGGCTGGGAGGGGAAAAGGTGGCTGCCTCGCACAGGGGGACCCTGCACCAAGCGCCCGGCCCGAGCCCTGCGGGTGATGGGGGCACCGGGCTGTGCGGGAGGAAACCCAGCCCGTGAGGGCCGGGAGCTGCTGAGCTGGTGAAGGCGTGAAGGACGCCCCTCGCTCCTTCCCTCTCCCCCCGAAGCAATGGGTGCCCCCCAGACCCTCTCCCATCCTGAGAGCCTTTCTAATGATTGCTGCGAACAAAATTACTGCCCGGCGTGGACCGTCTGCGCTGGAAGCATCCCAGGGCAGGCTCTGACGCCGTCAGCTCACCCGGCCGCCAGCTCTTTCTCGTTTAGAGCCCCGTTCGTTCGTGAAGATGCTGCTGCAGCTGCTCGGAGGGAGAATTAGGCTTCATCAGGCGGTGCTGACATTTAGCATCAAATCCCCCCCTCCCATTCTTCTGCGCGAATTTCCTTGATCGCCTTTCAAAGCGAGAAATAAATGGTGCATTAGAGAGAAGGAGAGAGAGATGAGCTTTATTAGCTGTTTATGGAAGAAATTAAAATTGTTCATTAGTAACCACGGCACCAACAGTGCCCCTCCTCCCGACACCATGCTCGAGGCCCAGCCAGCGTCGCTGGCAGAGCCCCGATGAGTCCCTGGGGACCACTCGCCTCGTGTTTATTTGGGCTGGCACCTGCCTGACGCCTCCCTGCCCTTCTGCAGATGGGCACCTTGGGGACTACGGGGGAAATGTCACCGCTCCGCTCCTAACGGGAAGCATCTTTTCCCTTCCCACAGCCTGAATCATTCAGCCTGCTGGCAGGCGGCTTGGCATTACCGCCGGGAGGTCCGGGGTGGTTTGCCATGCTGCAGAGCATCTGGGGCCTGAGACGCTTTGCTGAAGAGGATTTGAGAGCCGAGCGAGCGGGTGGCGGTGGGGAGAGGGCCCGGTGGCCGTGCACGCCAGCCGTGCCGTTACGGGGTGTCCCACGCCAGCTGAAACAGCCTTTGGGCGCAGGCGGTGTGTCAGCACGGCGGAGGGCTGGCTCTTCCCCTCTAGCTGCTGTCACCTTCTGGGCAGTCCGTTGTACCCGTGCTACGACTTCATGGCGAAAATTGCTCAAACAGAAGGGCTCGCTAAGAGCTTTGCGGGGCTGCGTGGAGCCGGTCGTGCCAGCTCATCCCGGCCGGCTGGTGCACGGCACGGTGGTGAGCCTGGCCTCCTCCTCCTCCTCCTCCTCCGTGCATCGCTCCGTGCTCTTCCCAGCGGCCCCGCCGTGCTCTAACCACGGGCTGGGACGTGACCCCACCGTAGCGAGGCCGGGGGGAAGGGGGGAGCCCCGCTGCGCCGAGCCGGTGGCACGGGGGGGCAGGCAGGAGGAAGCGAGGCCAGGACGACTTCAAAGGCTCTGTATCTCTTCACGCAGCTGCCATAAAAAACAATCCAGGTTTCCGCTCCCAAGTCCCAAGCTGCCCTCGCGAGGGACATCTCTCAGGGCAAACGGATAAATCTTTCATCTCCTCGGTCTGCGTTTTATTAAATGCCTCGCACATACATGTAAAATACAGAATGCTGATAAATACCGGCTAGTTACAGGGAGAGGCACATGGAGATTAACTCAGTGTACTAACTGAAAGTCTATTCTTTCGATTAAGATCGAGAGCTCTGAGATGTGCAGGGATACGGAAAGGCTCGTCCAGACGGCAGAGCCCGGGAGAGCAGCGACGTGGCTCTGGGAAAGGCGCCGCCGCCTCTCGCACCCTCGTGGGCTGCAGGGCTGGTGCAGCAGAAGCTTTGCGAGGCTCGGCATCGTGGAAAGGCTCTTTAACCTTGCGGCGGGGAGTCCTGCTCGATAGCAGACGCTCCTGGGCAGCATCCACGGTAAGTGGAAGTGGAGGGGCTCTGCATCACCTGGCCCACGGCATCCACGCAAGGCAGCCTTCAGCAAGAGCCCTGCTTCGCGTCACCCCCAGCAGACCTGTACCGACATTCCTGCAGGATCCCTGGGAAGACAGCAGGGATTCGGGTGAAGATCGTGCCTCCTGACACCAAAACCAGGCACAGCTATTTTGACTATCATCAAGCCTGTGAGAGAGGCACCGGGCACTCGAGGAGCGTGAGACGTGCTGATCAGAGGGAAGGTGCTCGGTGGTTAATTTTCCCCAAGCTATAGGTATGCAGTCACTCCCTGGGGAAATTCAAGTCCCACTGAGAGGGCTGAATGGCCCCGCTTGTTTAATCAACAGCAGCACAGGCCGGGGAGCGGCGGGCTCGATGGTCTTCAGAGGTATAAAACAGGGCAGCGAGAGTACAGGAGTGGCCTGTTCTCCATGTCTGCGGCGGAGGAAGACAAGAAGTGATGGTCTGACGCCGTAGCGAAGGAGATGTGGGTTCACAAGCAGCAAGGCTTTCTGCAGACGGGGAGGTGACTCCGCGCCGGGGCGGTGGGGGAGGCTCCGTCCCAGCAGTGCGCAGAGGCGGCTCGGACAGACGGCGAGGGCTGAGACGGGAAGAGCCCATCCCGCTGCATGCCCGAGGCCAGACCCGGCAAACTTAGAAAGCAGTTGCCCCAAAACATGAGATAAAGTAAAAATAGGACCAAGAAGCCCAGGAATGAACTTAAAATGCCCTTCGGGGTAGCCAAGCGCTCAGGGCTTTTCTAATCAGTAACCTATCCGTCCCCCTAACCCCCGCAGTTGCAACAAACGCTTCTAAACAGACAGATTTTCCATTAAGCCTGGAAGAAATGGCAAGCTGCCTTAATGAATGTCAAAGTTAATGCCACGTTTGTTATAGACTGAGACTGCAATGTGATGGTTTTATAAACCCACTCCTTCATTACCGTTATCAATATTATTCTTAGTTGATTCCCGTCTGCAAGCCAGATCCGTATCCAGGCAGATAGCTTTTGTCTGTGGCTACTTTACATGGGAGCTGGCTGCCTGCGGGTCTGTAAGCCGTCCTGTACCAGCGCATTTTAAAAACAGTAAAAAAGGGAATAAAATAAAATAAATAAGGCAGGTTGAGCGCATAAAGCGTATGTCTGAGTGAGCGCTTAGTGCGAAGCATCAATGAAACGGCTGGGACTCTGATTGAAACCAGACTCAGGAAAGAAGGGCTGTAAACGTTTTTTCACTGCCTGTCCTAAGAAATTTATGTCTCACCCACTCCATCATATCCTTCAGGGCTGCCTTTTTCGCAGCTGTCTTCAGAGACCATCCGCTGAGCCCCCTTATGAAGTCCACTCCATGATGTCACCCGGAACAATAACTCACTCACCTCCCAGCACTGGGCTCTGCGGAGAGGTACCCTATAAATACCGGGCTGAGGATGGGGGGATGCCTGCGAGCAGCCCTGCTCGAGGGAAATCTTCCTGACGTCGGAAGGGGAGAGAGAGAAAACATGCCCGTGGGTTGGGGGGGCAATGGGGGGGCCCACAGTGAGCTTCGTTAGTAAATGAACGCAAACCCACCACTGCGCAAAGCAAATGGGGCAGAAAAATCACTGTCATTATTTGCAGCAGAACCTGCTCAGGAGAGTTGGAGTTAAGGCGCAGCTGCCCGGACATCCATTGTACCCACCGGGGCTCGCTGCGTCCTCTGAAGAAATCAGAACCGTCTGGAAGAGCGCGCGCGGGCTCTCCGCTGCCCCAGCCCAGAAGGCCGTTAGCTGCGTGTGATTAAAATGACTCAGCAACTGGGATGAGTTCTTCCTTCAGTAGCACCCAATGGGTCACGACTAAAATTTGCTCTGACTTACGGGGCTTTCTCGGGGCCCACATCCTGGTCAAGTTGCTGCTCACCCATCAAATTTCTAGAGAGCAGGTGTCCACATCAGAGAGCGCAAGGCCCCATCGAAGGCACATATCCCCACAGTTGTGAAGCTGAGCATAATTGTTTCATTCTGTCTGATAACATGTGGTTTGGTGATATTTATAACGCAGCGCTATTAAAAGGGGGAAAAAAGAGATCAACTCAAAATCCCTCCACCGCAGTTGGCTCTAATTGTCCCTGTCCCACCACTTCCCCCGTTCCCAGTCCTGCTTGTGGCCTGTTTTGGCAACAAAGCAAAAGCCCGAACGAGCTGTTGAGATGAAGTTTACCCTTCAGCGCGACGGCCTCTCCCGGGGGGGACGAAGTGCTCTCGGATTTGCCTGGGAAGCTTGGACGGCTGTTACCTGGAGCTGCATCTGCTCAGGAGCGGAGGCAGGGGAGCGCGCCTCCCCAGCACGCCTGCGCTGCTCTCGGGGGCAGCCCCGCCAAAGGCAGGTAACGACCTTCCCCTTTCATCCCGCGGGGATTTCGTCGCTTAATGCCAGGCTGAAGCCGGCTGGGCTCGTGCTGGCGTCTGGCAAAGGTACAAACTTTGGAGGAAGGACTGTTCTCGCATCTCTTGCGTCTCTTCTCTTCCGCGCGTGGGTTTGCAGGGTCTGGATTTGTGGTCCCAGGACACTTGTTGAACCACAGAAGTCCTCTCCCTACCATGACTGTTGTCAGGAAAACAAACAAAAAGAAGTCAACGGAGTCTCTGGCACAGCCACTGTTCTGAACCGCACGTGGTCAGAATAAAGACAGCCTTGGAGGGCAAGGGCAGGTACTCTGCGGTGTGGGCCACTGGTCCCAGCGCCTGGAGCGGTGCCGCTCGCAGGGTCTGTCCCACCAAAATGTCCTCAGGGACTAGAAATGCTGGTCAGCCGTTCCCCAGTGGCTGGGCGTCTGGCGAGTCTGGGATGCATGTCCAGGGAGTTGGTGCTGAGCTAGAATTTATCACCCGTCCTCCCCTCTCCTCCCCTCTCCTCTCCTCAGTCGACACAGAAGTGGAGGAGAGCGGCGGTGTCTGTCTTCCTTTCTTTCCTCTCCGACCGAGATCAAACACAGCAATCGAAGCCCACCATGACAGCAGCATCTGGAAGCTGGCAGGTGCTCAGCGAGGGTGGCAGGACAGGCCCTTGGTACGTTCAAGGCACCTCATGGATGGACCTTTCTCCCAAAGCAAAGGATAATATTTGTGAAAAGGGCTTTCCTGCATGCCCCTAAGGCAAAGCCCCCCCCCCCAGCCTTTTCAGGCAGTTAACCCTCTTCCTCCTTTTTTGAAATTCCAAGTTGCATTCAAAGCCCTCAGAACCGCGCCAGCAAAGAGCTTCCCGCGCAGACGTGAGCCGTGTGATGGCGAGGAGGTCCGTTGCCATGGCACCGCAGCGGCACCCCCTCCTTCACCGGGCGGCTCCAGGGGGACTTCGCCCCTCGGTACCCGGGCAGGGGCACAGGACCCCTCGCCGGGAGGGACCCCCCCGGGTCCCGGGGGCTGCAGCGCCAAGGGCTGCCAGCAGCCTCTCCCTGCAGGTGAGCGCCCGCTGCTCCTCGCCAGCCCTGCTGCCGCTGCTGCTTATGGCAACAGCTCCCCGGCAGCGTTCGCGCCTGGAAAGAAGGGCTTTTTCCTTTCCCGTGGAGTGCGAGGGGTCCCTGACGAGGAGCACGGGGCACGGCCGCGGGCCCACCTCCGGCCGCGTTGTCTTCGCGCTCTCCCTTTGCCCCCCAGCCCGCGTCCTCGCTCTCCGCATCCCTCCCGTGCGAACCGGCTCCTCTTGCGCTGGGATAATGACTTAAACATTGCCATGGCATTTCGTGTTTCTGTCTGCAGCGCTTCTGGGGTTTCTTGTTCTCGTCGCGTCCTCGTGCCGCTGGGAGGGCTTCTCAGCACAAATCTGCATTGTTTCCCCGCTCTGTGGCACAATGGAGACAACGTTATTAAAAAAAAAAAAAAGGATAATAAAAGGAAGGGAAGTGGCTCGTGTTTAACCTTTTGCAGGCAGCGGGGTGAGCCTGGGCTGCTCGTTGTCAGGGGGACCGGAGCAGAGCTGCCTGCATGCCCGCGCCGGCTGCCTGCGCCGGGCTGCCTGCCGGGGCTGTCAGCTCCCATTACGGCCCTGAATGGAGGCGGTCGTCCTCCTGCACAAGGAGGCTTTATTCCTTTGGATGGGAACCAGAAGAAGTGGGGGAACGAGGCGTTGCGTGCGCTCGGATCCCTCAGCTGTGAAGTTTCGGTGCATAATTTTGCACGGAACCAATTCCCAGGGAAGGGCATAGGGACCCTCGCTTCGGGGACGGCTGTTCGCTCCTTCACGGACGCTCCTCGGGGTAGGAGCGATGGAGGTTTTGTCGCCTGGTCGCTGCTGTTGCATGACTCGCTACGCAGGAATTAGAGCATGTAATGGTCCGGTTTCCATCCAGCCATTCTCGGCTGTGAGTGTTGGTGATGGATGCGGCCCCTCCGTTGTACCCTGCCGGATAGCACAACGTGATACCTGCTGGGGGCTGCGGAGCACGCTGCAACGTGCTTTTGGCATGTCTGCGAGCGCGTCTCGTTTTATAGGGCTTGTGGTATCGGTTGTCGAGGAGTTCGTGCCTTACGTCGGGAAAACGCTTCCTGGCAGCTGTGCCGCAGTTTGGGGTTTGCAACCTGAACGGGGGGACCCATCGCGGGGCTGCGGGGACCGTCCCCGTGCCTGGGGTAGGCGGGAGAAGGGCTGTCCGCGGGCGCTGCCTACGGGAACAAGCAGGGGAGCAGCATGCGGCCGCAAAGCCCTGCAAGTAGCAGAATGTTGTCAGATCAAAATAGCGTCGGGTGATCTACGGCCGACCGAGGAGTGATGGAAAAACTCTTCCAAAATTATGGTTTAATTTTTATTTTTGTGGAGAATTTTGGAAACATCTGTGCCTGACTCTCATGTTACTCTTATTTTGGTATCATCTTTGGCTTCTGTTCCACAGGACTAATCGTGATTCCTTCCCCCTCACCCCCAGAATATATCGTCTATCCCTGTCACTACCTTCCCAGGACTTCACACTTCATTTCTTTCCGAACCCTTGGAAAAATACCATCCAATCTTGGTGATTTACGCCACTTTCTCCAGTTGCTCCCTGATTTCCTCCTTAGAGACTTCCCTCACCGTTAAGGTCACATTCTGATTTCCTATATACAATGCCGTTGAAACGGAAGTGTTTCCCCTCATTGTCTTCTACAGCAAAGACCAAGACGAGAAATGCGCTTCTCCCGGCTTTTCCACCTTCCGTAATTGTCCTCCTTGCCCCAGCGACCAAACACGCGCCACAATCACGCAAGCAGCACCTTGCATGTGAAGTCCTGAAACACTTCTCCAAGCTTGTTCTGGTATCTCTTGGTCTGTTCTGTCCTCCCACTGCTTTCACCGGTGGCTTTCTGATCCATTAAGAGGTTGCTTTCCGATCCGCTAAGAAGTTTCCCATCTTCTTTTAAAGGGGGGTTTCACGTAACTCTGCCTAGCGCACTCTCTATTCCGACGTCCACAATGGATTCCTCTTCTTTTGTCCTTTACGCTTGACTCACCTACACGCACACGCCAGGTCCCACGCACACGTCCGACTGACATGCCCAGATTCAGAGGGCAGACGCTATCGTTCAGCCCACTAGACCAGGATTGTCTCCAGGAGGTTGTCACGTCTCTCCGTTGCTCGCAGAGGAGATGTCAGGAGAGGAGGCTCTTATCTGAGACGCCCGGCACCCCCCGCATTGCTGGGTTGGATGCGGGCTGGGTGCCTCAGCCTCAAACCCTTCGTCTACAGCTCGGTTCTCGTCTCGTGCCAGCTCCGTGCCAGCAGAGCGCCGCCGAATGTCATTTCCTGATGTTCTGCTTGTTAACGGTCGCCCACAAAGATTTAAAACTCTCAGATGTGTGTCCAATCTGTTGGTTTTGGTAGGGTGATCAGAAGAGACCAAAAGGACTTGTGACTATCTTCAAATGTTTTCAGAAGTTTGCCCGCATCGCTGACGTTTTGGAACAATAACCTTCCCCAAGACTTCAAGCCATTCCTCCACAAATTGGATTTAAAAAAAAAAAAAAACCCCACACAGAACACCAGCCCCTGTGATGGATAGCATTTGCTATATGCTGGGGGGGATAGGATTTCTGCCGGAGCTTAGCTAGCAGAGGGTGTGGTATAATGTGTACTGAATTATTTTGGCCGTAGCATGTTTTTCTCTGTGCCCTTTTTCACAGGCTCTCCTGGAACAGAAACTCCGTAACATTTGATCCTTTAGACAAACTTTCAAATCCATAATGTTCAAGTGGGGTTGAAATTAGGTGGAAAGAGTTTGTTCATCCCGAGGAATCGCTGAAACGGATTAATGAGAGCTCCTTGTGTTACACTGGGTATCCTAAGAAACAACCAATAAACAACCATATCCCAAAGAAAATGAGAGTTACTGGATAAAGCAACGCACGTTGGCGTACCTCGCTTTTGCATCTCATCGCAGGGCGGTGTCTGTCAGAGGGCGGGCTCCGGTTCTCGTCAAATTTGTCACCGGCGTTGCCCGTCACTGGTGTCGCCCATCAGGAGATGGTTGCAGACACCCAGCGCCTGTGACTTTTTTGTTAGTAATGAAACAGGGAGAAAATTGGTGGCACAGAACTGATACAAATCGCTAAGACTGTCTGATAATTCTTCAGGTCAGAAGGCCCAGCTGCGGCTCAGCAGGTTTCCCAGATCTATTTCTCTGCTTTACGGTTGTCATTGTCCTATGAAACCTCAACTTCTGCAGCCGAAAACCCCGGAGCCGCCTCGTCCCTTCCCGCGGGCAGCCAGGCAAGGATGGTCGCTCAGCCATGGGCTGGGGAAGGCGGGGAGCTTGCGCCTCATCAGAGACCCCCCCCGTGCTTGAAGCAGCAGCTTGCCCGGGAGGAAGGGTGATGGTAAAGCACAGAGGTGCTGACCCTGGAGGTCCCCGCCGGGGCCCAGCCCCGCTGCCAGGACACGGCGCCCTGTAGCCCCGCAGCTGCGGTGCTTCGTGGCAGAAGGGGCCGGTTTTCAGGATTTCCCTCAAAAAGACTCTGTGCAAATGTAGAAGAATGTAATTTCAAAGTGAAAATAAATTTGTGTCTAAAAGTCAGAGGCTTTCGCTTGGGGAAAAGATTAAAACGAAATGTCTTTCTTAGGTACAATTGTTTTCCTTTAGGGGCGAGGGAGCTCAAAATAAAAGGTTACGCAAATCAACAGAACGTGCCAGTTTCTTTTTCAAATCCGGATTTCGCACCTCTTGTGACCTGCTGGTGGATGTGCTTTGGCCAGCTCTCATTTCTACTTCTGCTAATAAATTGTGGCCCGTGCCTCTGAAAGGGCTCTTACCTGCTGCGTGCAATTAATACCACGGAAGCAGCAACCTTGGTGCTTCTGGCCATCGGGTGCTAGAGAAAACGAGGAAAAAGTGCGAAACCCCAGAGCTTATGATCTGCCCAACCTACCCATCGGTTGCCCTTTCAGCATCCAACGTGGCTTTTGTGTTCTCAGTGTTTCCTCTGTTTAAATGCATTCCTTAGCTCCCGCTCTGGTCCGCTGATGTACTTTGTCTGGTTGATATTTCTCTGGGGTTGCTTTTCCATTGTTATTCATTCAGGGCCAAGAGGCAGAATGCATTAAAGCCACCAGGGTGCCAGTGATATTTTAGTCTCTCCGAGTAATTCTTCTCCAAATTGTTACACATTCTCTCCCTCTTCATTCATTTCGGCCACTTCTGTGGATGTTCCCCGGGGGCGGGAGGGGAAGGCACAGGCTCTGCTTTGACTTTCTGGCTGGTGGGGTTCACGTGCAACGAGCTTTGCTTTCGCACGTGCGGGAGAGCGGGTCGGACGGGGAATAGGTGTGCGGCAGTGCTCGCACGTCGGGTCGCACGGGGAGCTGGGAAGAGCCGGCCGGCTCTGCCGAGGGCTGCTTGGGGGTGGTCTTGCTNGGAGAGCGGGTCGGACGGGGAATAGGTGTGCGGCAGTGCTCGCACGTCGGGTCGCACGGGGAGCTGGGAAGAGCCGGCCGGCTCCGCCGAGGGCTGCTTGGGGGTGGTCTTGCTCACCGTCAACCGTGCGTGCACCCAGGCAGCATCCGCTGTCCTGCCAGCCCTTGGGGACCGCCTGTGCCCGCAGCAGTCCTGGCGACTCGGTGCTCCCTCCCCTCGCCAGCGCTTCGG
>VZSC01012010.1:312-17729 GCA_013398225.1 Steatornis caripensis
CCTGGGAGTGCTGGTGGACAACAGGCTCACCATGAGCCAACAATGTGCCCTTGCGGCCAGGAATGGGTCTGCATGTTAAATGAGAATGGTGGAACATCAAAAACTGAGTAAAGAACTTTTTCAGCACAATATTTGATTTAAGTGCGGAACTTTTTGTCAGAAGTTTTTGTTCTGATCAAGAATTTGTGGAGATTCAGAAAAATATCTGAGAAACTATGTGCATGGCAAGAATATCAGAACTGTAATACATGATCACTGAGTCTGTTGTATAGAGGATATTAACCTCATGCTTCATGGATTTTGCCATACTTTATATTTTTGGGATAATCTTATCCACATTGGCAGATGGATAATTCAGTCTCTGCCAGCTGAACAGGAGGGAGTTCCTGAAACCTCCCTCTCAGGCAAATGGTAGAAGTCAGTGTCAGAGATGGGACACTGAGCTAGGTGGGTCCGACTCATTCCTGTAATTCCTGTGTTCTTAATGATTTGTCAGGAGTCATCAACTGCTTGTTGACTTTGTTGAAACAAAGATATTGTCTCAAGCACTAGCTTTTCAAAATCAGGAGAAGATGAAATTTTCTTAAAAACAATGTCACCGAGGGAGGTAATTCTTACACCAGGATGCTATTGTGTTTGAACTGAAGATGTTAAGAAAAAAAATCCACATAAAGGTGAAGGGAATATTAAACCTAAGATCTGGCCATAATTCGTGACAATTTGGATTATACAAAATATTCAATTAAATGAGAAATAATCTTATAAAGGCATAGTGAAAATATTGAAAATATTTACTGCATACGTCTTTGTAAAACTGAAGTTTCCATTGTTACATATACTGTGAAAAATATCAAGTAGCATCAATGTGTCCAAAAGAGCCATGATTTTACTGCTCAAAATCAAGATTCCAGTGATGACAGTATCTATTATAAAAAAATCAGTATAGCTAGCCATCATGAAGACTACTCTCTTTCCAGATGCAAGAAGGGTTTTCTGACATGTAGAATGCATTATACTGCAATGCCCTGCACTTTTCTTTCAGTAGCTGTACTTTGGAATTAGAATGTCTTAGCCTTATGTACTCTACAGAGGACAGAAATAGGAAAATCCTTTTTTAAATTTTTTTAATTTAATAACATTGAGTTAGAGGCAAAACTTTATGTTCTTTTTAAATTTTATTTTTCCTTTGGCCACTTTTCTGGATTCTGTTTAATGTAGCCAAACATTTTGAGATGCTATTTCACCTATTAAAAAAGAAACTTATCTATTCTTAATGAAACAATAACCCAAATCAGTTAATGTGAGAATAAATATGTGAACTACAATGAAAACAAAATGACAGCCTACATTTGAACTTGTTTTTTCAGGTTTTCGTGGTCACACATATGGTGATGGAAACGCAGCAAACGCCATGGCACACAGGTATCCATCCAACATACAGTTTAAAACATCTGTGAGAGCTGATGGAGTTGTTCATCCTGAAAACATATCATTGGCCTCTCTAAAGAACAGAAGCAATGTCTGAGTAAATGTTGTACTAGCCAGCAGGAATATTAGGTTCCTATCTCTCCACTTTCCTTGTCCCCACTGAAGATGTCTCTTGCTCCTGTGCTCTCTCTTCTCTTGTTCTCTCTCTATTGCACCATAGTGCAGTCTGGCATCAGAGGCAGCTGCATTGCTGCCAAAGAGAGAGGACAAAGGGAGTCAAATAACCAGTGGAACTGAGAAGTTTGTGAAGTAACAAGACAACCTTCAAGAGCTCTGGAACAGTCTCAGACCTGCTGAGCATGAAATTCACTTTATTAGCACCTGCCCCCTGCTCTCTCCCTGAAACTTGCAGGCACATCAGTCATCTCTGTGCTCTTGGTCATTAGACATGTCTGCTCAGCTGTTCCAGTGCTTCTTTTCATTCCCACAGCCCTTTGCAAAACACTATTCCTAGGTTGTAAACAAATCAGTAATTAATGCAGCCCATGGATGTGTGATTTGGTAGACCCAAGATCTCTTCAAAAAGCTTTTCCTTTAAGGATACTCCTTCAGAGGCAACCTAGAATAGTGGGAGCAACCTAGACTTCCAGAGAGGTTAGAGAGGCTCTGAAAAGCCCTTGTTCAAATATGGGAAAAATATGCAGCCTTGCAGAAGTTATGCAAGTCATGTGCTTGAGAAGGGTCTACCATTTTTGCCTTAAGGCAGTCTTTGGCTTTTCCCTAGTTGGAAGATAGCATTAGAATGAAGTATCTTCATGTTGTTCATTTGTTCACGAGAGTGCTGTTTAGATTGTGACAGTTAAGTCCATAAACTATAGACAAATGGTTAATTTATTTATGTTATTATGTTATTTACCTCCAACTATATGCAATGAACTCTCTCACACTTCAGAGAAAAAAAAGCCAATCTTCTTTCCTCTTCTGTTTTTCCCCTAGAATGAAGAGTGTGCATTCCTTGCATTGAATTTAACAACACCTTTTCAAGGTCCTTAGTATCTTCTCAACATCAAGTTGTATTTTGGTGTAACTTGCAAATCTTATCGAATTGGTCATCTCTCATGTTAGTAGTTTCTGCTAATTATTGTGAGATTATTCTCATGAGTGAAGAATTTAGCGAGTTAAGCCTATTATAACATGTACAAAAGAAGCTGGATTATGATTCCACATTTCTCAGTATTTCAAAACAAAAGATGTCTTAGATCACTTACTTAGAGAATCAGGTTCACATTTTTCTTCTAAATTAATATTTTTATATAATATGCTATAAATGAGTACTTTCATAGTACCTTGTGCACCTATAGAACAAGTATTTTGTATTTTCTTATTTGTAACCTTCATTTTTAAACCATAAACAAAGTGTTTTGAGAAATGAAGAATGGAGGAAGTTTTCTCAGCTTTGTTACATTATCCTTCTTTGTAATTTCCTTTGTTTTCTGATGCCATTCTGATGATCTCACCATGACAGACCATATTCCTCAAATATGTCTAACAACTGCTTTCTGTGTTTGCATTTATATTTGACTTGGAGATAACTTTCCTATTTGTCTGAGGAGGTACGTGTCTTTGGTTTGATAGCTATTTAATACTGTCATGTGGAAATCCAGCCTAGAAGGAAACAGTTTAGTGGAAAGAATGGAAGTATTTTTTTTCCATTATATCGGTATTTATACTCAATTGTTGAGAATAATGTTACACACTGTACTGATTATCAAACAGTTGGCCTTTATTTCACTGAATACTCCTGTCAAACGTCCTTACTTCCTGTTGTGTAACAAGGAAATAAAGTCAACTAAAAGATGACTAATAGCAAATCCTGAAGCCATGTGAAATTGCTCAAGTGGGATCAGGAATATGGGTGGGGAGTGAGGGTCTGGAACAAGAAGTTGATCAATTAAAAAATATTTTCCATATGAACGTGTTTTTTGTTCCAAGAATTTCAAAGAGCAATTTACAGGAGGCAAATAGGGTGTAAGAGGCATATCTACTGTGTTGAAACACAAGGTTTTTGAGGTGTCCTGAAGAGGACAAATTCTGCTTGGCTCCTTTGATATCAAAGCTTCATTGTGTAGACTGCACATTTATTAGATATATTCTTATTCCAAGCAGTGCTACAGCTCCAAAAGCGGAGGCAACAAGACAGCTTTCCTGAAGCGTTTAGTTACTTGCTCTGGCTGTGAAAAAGAAGCACTGATCTATCCAGATATCTGCTTTTCCTTTAATACCCTCCCGACTGCAGCCAGAAACAAGACCTTCAGCCATTCAACTGAGAGGGCATCATAACATTACTCTCTTCACTTTCCTCCAGTGTGCCCTGGTTTCACCTGGGATAGAGCTAATTTTCCTTCTTAATAGCTAGAATAGTGCTGTGTTTTGGGTTCAGTATGGAATTTAGTATGAGAAGAACGTTGATATTTTTAGTTGTTGCTAAGAAATCAAGGACTTTTCAACTTTCCATGTCTTGCCAGTGTGCAGGTGCGCAAGAAGCTGGGGGGGGGCGGAGCACAGTCAGAGCAACGGACCCAAATTGGCCAACAGAATATTCCATGTCATACAATGTCACACTCAGAACATAGATGAGGATTGGCTGGGAAGCTCTCTCTTTTATTTCTGGGACTGCTGTTTTGGGATCTCTCTGTCCTCTGGGACCGCTAGCCCGGAACAGGCTGGGCATTGGTCAGTGGGTGGTGAGCAATCGCATTGTGCACCACTTGTTTGTATATTCTATTATTACTATTATTATTATTATCATGATTATTTTAATTCTATTTTATTTCATTTATTAAATTAATTTTTTTCTCAACCTGTGAGTCTCCTTACCCTTACCCCTCCGATTCTCTCTGCCATCCCCTGGGGTGGGGGAGGGCGAGTGAGTCAATGCGTGGTGTTTTGCTGCCGGATGGGTTAAAACCACGACACAGTGGAAAAGTTTTTTCCATAGGAAAGCTTGATTTGTAGAGTGTGCTTCTTCTTGCAGTGAAGTCTTAAGATCAACTTTTAAAATACGTCCTCAGACTGAAAATGAATTAAAATTCTACAGGTATGGCAGGATCTGAAAACCCAAACGTAGCTAAGACAAAACACCACCTCCAATGACAAGTTCATAAGAGGTCCTGAAGCAACAATAGCTGTGCTGAAGCTGGATGCCTTGAATGTGTGGTGGGCTGACCCTGGCTGGATGCCAGGTGCCCACCAAAGCCGCTCCATCACTCCCCTCCTCAGCTGGGCTGGGAGAGAAAATATAATGAAAGCCTCATGGGTTGAGATAAGGACAGGGAGAGATCACTCGAATTACCGTCACAGGCAAAACAGACTCAACCTGGGGAAAGTAATTTATTGCCAATCAAATCAAAGTAAGGTAATGAGAAATCAAATCAAATCTTAAAACATCTTCCCCCCACCCCTCCCTCTTCTTGCTGGGCTCAACTTCACTCCTGATGTCTCTCCCTCCTCCCCCTCAGCGGCACAGGGGGACAGGGAATGGGGATGCAGTCAGTTCACTAAGGATTGTCTCTGCCGTTCCTTCCTCATCACACTCTGCCCCTGCTCCAGTGTGGGGACCCTCCCACGGGATGCAGCTCTTCAGGAACAGACTGCTCCAGCGTGGGTCCCCTGTGGGGTCACAAGCCCTGACAGCAAACCTGCTCCAGGGTGGGCTCGTGTCTCTATGGGGCCACAAGTCCTGCCAGGAGCCTGCTCCAGCATGTGCTTCCCATGGGGTCACAGTCTCCTTTGGGCACCCACCTGCTCTAGCATGGGGTCCTCCATGGGCTGTAAGTGAGTATCTGTTCCACCACGGGCTGCAGGGGCACAGCCTGCCTCACCATGGTCTGCACCACGGCCTGAAGGGAAATCTCTGCTCTGGTGCCTGGAACACCTCCTCCTCCTCCTTCTTCAGTGGACTTGTTGTCTGCAGAGTTCTTTCTCTCACATTTTCTCATTCCTCTCTCCAGCTTCTGTTGCATAGCGGTTTCCCCCCTTTCTTAAATACGTTATCCCAGAGGTGCTACCACCGTCGCTGATGGGCTTGTCCTTGGCCAGCGACGGGTCCATCTTGGAGCTGGCATTGGCTCTGTCTGGCTGGCATTGGCTCTGTTGGACATAGGGGAAGCTTCTAGCAGCTTCTCACAGAAGCCAGCCCTGTAGCACCGCTCCCCTCCACCCCGCCCCCCAAAATCTTGCCATGCAAGCCCAATGCACAATGATAAGATCCTGTTTTAGCTGCAGAGGCACTTAATCTCTTGCGGTATATCTTCTCTTGTTGGCTGCAGCGATGGAAACACCAAAGAGAATGTTAGCAGCCATGGTCCTGATCACTTTGGTGCTGTTTTATAGGAAACCTTGATGGTGAATATAGCAAACATGACCCAAAGGTAGTAGTCTAGGCTCCCATGGTGGCCACTGCAGAGACACAGGTTCTTCTGAGCATATTACATTCTGCTTGTATACTTGTTTTAGGGGGAGCCTAGATAACTTAGCTGAAATGCTTACTGTTAAGACATTCCTGCTTATGGCAACGTTTGCAAATAATCCCTAATAGTATTTCCATACTCAGGCTCAGGTCTGCCTGTTTGCTTTTGTGTAGTGAGAAAATTGCTGGTAGCTTTTCTGATTGACTCCCAAGCTGATCTTAAAGAGTTATATTTCTAAAACACTGCTTCAGGTAAACACTGTCTCTCTGTTTACAAAATTCCTGCTCCACCTGAGACCAGCTCTCCCTGCTCTCTCAAACAGTGACTAGACCACCCTGTATATGTAAGCTTTGGAAGGACTTCCACTCAGGTGGTGCCTTTTCTAGAGAAGCTAGAGTTCTGCATTACTAAGCTACCAGACACTACTGTCCTTGTGACATTACAGCTGCAAAAATAAAGATTTATTTTTCTTTTTTACAAGGCATTTTAAACATTGGTGGGTCAATCTTGAAAGAAGGTATGAGAATCTTTCCCAAATCTAATAGTATTCATTTCACCCTGCTGACGACGGAAATTTTTTCTTTTTCTCACCCAAACTATGCAATAGTTTTGCAATATTGACCAATGCACAAGTAAATGTTCTGTAATAACAGTCAAATGCAAAAATCCCCTATGGGGTTGCCTATAGACTTGGTTAATTCTGTAGAGCGTCCATTCTTTTGTTGAAGGAAATTCCCTTCTTGCTTATTGTGGGCCCAGTCCAATCACGCCTTCTTGAGACAACCCACCGTTGTTTGGTTTTCATTTTGTATGTACATTCTTACTATTATCACAGAGCATCAATGTCCCAGTTCTTCTGAGATACTAGCGTATATCAGAATATCGTTGAGGTACAGCAAAAGCACTGATAGATGCTTTGTAGTAATCTCTTCAAAAGACTTTCAGTTGTGTCTAGTGCATTGCACAAACCTGAGACTAACATTTAAAGTTGCCACATAAGTTAAAGCTGTTTACCTCCACGTATTTAGGGACTTATTTTCACTTGCCACACCCACACTGGGTCTGGCTGGGAAACGAGACTGATGCTGCTGCAGTATTTTGGATGCCCTTATTTGCCGTAGTGGATACGTTTCCTTGATACAAAGTTATAGTTGAGTGACATGCTTGAATTGTCACATCCTAATGAGTAGCTATGTATTCACTAAGTCACAGCAGATCTAGTCCAGTGCTGTGCAGGCTGTGCCTTGTCTCATTTCCGGACTTCCGATAAACTGCTTCAGAGAAATAAATGGGGAGAGAAATAACGACTAGTTCTGTAGGGTTAGTTTACTGCTGATTCCACTCCCTGAACGACAAAGGCAGGCATATGTGAGCCAGGAGAAGGGAAGCAGCTGCCCAGCTATAGGGGAGTGGAAACAGCACTGCTCCTCTTGGTTCTTTAGCAGATTGACTGAACTGTAATGTAACACTGCAACCTGGTCATGTACCTGTGCTTAGCAATCAGAAGAAAATGTAGTATTTGCTTCGATTTACTGTGAAAAGTTGTAATGAGCAAATTCCCCTTGCTCATATCCTGTAACAGCTGGCCTTAAGAAATGGTGACTTTATTTAATATCTCAGATCCCCTGGAAATTTTTTATAGTACACAAATATCTTTCCTACATTAAGAAAACAATTCTGTCTCTTATCCAGAAAGCCCTTTAGTGCAAACATGTGATGCTTCTGTGTTTAATGCAGTGCGGGAACAAGTCCAGTAGCAATGCTGGGAGGTATTACCACCAGCCCTCTTCTGGTTTTCTACTGCACTGTTAGTATCACTGGCTCACTTTTTGCAGGAATAGGCCCTTTTACATTGCACTAAGTGCCACTTTTTAAAAACTTTAACTAAATGAGCAAAGGTCAATTCCTGTATTGGATTCACAAGAACCCTAGAAATTATGATTTCCTAGGAACCATCAGTGTCAAGACAGATCTCATCCGCTCTCCATCTTCTATTTAACTAAATGACTCCTTAATATATATTGTTAATACAAGAAAAACAGGACTGCTTATATACCGAAAAGCAGATGATCATTTCTCTAGAGTGCATCTTTCAACAGGTGGAATTTGTAAGATAAATTGCCTGCCATTGATTACATGCTGACTAATGGAACCTAAACAATCCTCTTTTAAATCTGTGAAAGTTCCTATCCAACTTCTTGTCCTGGTTTGACCAACTGCAGTATTCCATCCCATACACATCATGCTCAGCACAAAGCTGAGGGATCACAAGGGTCACTCTCTCTCCTTCTATGGCCGGGGGCCTGAGGGCACTAGTGGGCTTTAATGGCCCTAAGCAGCCTCACCTGGTGCTTCCACCCACACCCATAGCCACCCCACCATGGGGCTGTTGGGGAGGGGTCCTAGTGGTGTTGCAGGATACTGCTCTGCCCAGCTCCTTGCTCAAGTGTCAGAGGAGGACTCTGCCTGATTCTTCTGCCCTCAATCCTGATCTGTGCATTCCTGTATCCAGTTCCTGCCTGCTGCTGAGCCCAGCCTGGGACTTTCCCAGGGCATGCCCCGCAGCATCCGGGTGACATTTGTCATCGGGGGCAGGAGAGCTCCATATTGGTTTTGTATATATTTCATTATTATTTTTCCTATTATTAGAATACGTTATTATTGTAGTTAGATTAAAGCTGTTTTAACTTTTCCAACCCGTAAGTCTCTTTCCCTCTTCTCTTTCCCTCCTTTTGAGGAAGGAGTGCGTTAACAAAGAGCATCTGTTGTCTGTTTAATAGCCAGCCCAGCTTTAAACCGTGACACTTCTAAAGGTCAAATTTTCAAAATCAGCTTGGGATCATGTTCCACATTGCTGTCTCCATGAGTGCTGTAGGGTTTGGGACCTTTTCATATCATAGCCAATATAATAAAAAACTCTTGCCTTTGAGCCAATAGCCATTATTCTCGTGTATTTCACAGCTTCTAGTACATTCTCAGTGCCCGAACACCTACTGCAGAGGTTTGCAAGCCTTGCTCTGATAGCTTATATGCATTCTGAAGCTGGGTCCGTGCTTGGCCAACGGTTTTTGAGGAGAGGTTCTCTGATGGGATGCATCTGGAAGAGGAAAAGATGAAAGGCAAAAGAAGGCCCAGAGGTAGGATGACTAGGTAAAAGATGTGAGAATGTATTTTGAGCCATCTATGGGCACAGGTAGGGAGAAGCATGCAGCAGCAAACAGGTTATATGAAGACTACAGAACGAAGCCCATAAAGCGTGAAAGATGAAGTGGACATGTAGAAGTGGAGGCAGGGACGACTGGAGGTGGGGCAGGGGAGATGGACTGAAGGGAACAAAGAGTGTGAGGCAGGAGAGGGAAGGGGGAGGTGAAGCCAGCCAGCCCGGCTGTGATTCACAATGCTGGCTTAGATCTACTCCTCGCTCAGAACCTCCAGGTAAAATGGGAACGTGAGTGGAGAAGAACTAGGCACGTATGACTCTGCAGCTGGTGCATACATTTCCCCCACCTGGTTGCTTCTCACTCTCATCCCTGCCGTATGCTATCTTATGTCCTCCTTCATGGAGCAAAACATCATGATGAGTGGGAGGCAAACAGATCCAGAATCTCATTGTCTGACACAGAGTCCTCTTCAGTGTGCCTATGGGCTTCTTATCCATAGGACTTCCCAGTTTGCCAGGTCCTAAGCAGGTTGTCTTATGCCTCAGCTTCTAAATGCAGAGCACGGGTTAGAAGGGGCATGGGGACAGCCTGTCATTCTTTTTTCTTCTTCAATAATAACAGCCCTAATAGTCGGGAGAGAAAGCAAATGTGTGATTCAAATGAGCGGAGAAGCACAGTTACACAACAGCCATATGTTTAATAGTCCCTTTGTGACCATTTTTCACCTTAAAACACCTTGACAGGACTGTTTCTTTTTTTTTTTTTGCATTACTGTCAGTTGCCCTTTAATTTTAGAAGTAGAACTTTCACTTTCTCTAGTTACTTAATATTACCATGAATCTCTTCCTGTCTTGCAGCATTGGACTTCTGTGGTAGTCAGCTTCCACTCCAGTGGCTCTTCCTCTTCTGCTCTCAATTCACATTCTTTGTGAAATCCAGAATCTCTTCCTACATCTGTAGTTTCTACTCATTGATTTTTTGTTTTATCTGCAAGACCCTGGCCAGCTGAGTGCCTTCAGATTGGGCTGTTGCCAGCTCACCCTGGAAGACATGGTTCTCTGTATGTCTGCAGATATCAGTATCATAATAACCCTTAAATGTTTTGCTTGTTCCATTGATGTGGCCTTTTATCTACCTAGTTTCTTATCTGTGCCCTGCCCAGGTTGCACTGATGAACCTTACAACCATGAGTGTCTGAATATCTCAATATTTCTAGACCATGCAAGCTTTTTCTGCCTGTGCTCTAAGACGTCTGCGTATCTGAGACCTGGAAGTTACTTAAGTACAGTTGTGTGGGAATATGCCTAAACTAGTAAGATTTACTGAAAGGCAGGATAGATCATTTTGACCACAGCACTAATGTGGTTTCCAGTTTGAGGATAACTTGCTCTGGCCAAGTCAGAGCACAGACAGCAGTATGGTATCTGTCCTCACTTAGCTATATAAACAAAACTTCATCCTTTTTTTCCTGTATGTATGTTCTGTAGTGTTATTTGAGCTGTGTTTCCCAAATTTGCTCTTTTTGTCTTGGCTTATTTAAGGTATGAGACTGAGCTGAGCCGGATCAGCTACCTCATTTGGAGTCCCATCCGTCAGAGATTGTGAGGGTTTTTTTATGATTCAAGATGAGGCATTCTTCCTATGTTCCTTTAAGTTTCTGTGAGTTAATGATGAGCAGAAAGCTGTCACAAATGTCTAGCCTGACTCAACTCCTTTGGCCTGTTTTCAGGCAGCTGATTTCTGTGGTGTTTTGTGGCCCTCGAGTTTCTTTCTAGAGGCAAATTTCTACCTTTTTAAGGGTCTGTTACAGATGACCTTTATTTGTAAGCTCCAACATGATCAGACTTCACCTGTTTCTACTGCCAGGAGACTATTCACCAAATAGGTAGTTGTTGCTGGCCAGCTCACCAGGCATCATCCCCACTTCCAAAAAGTGCTGCAACAGGGCTTCCCAGTCTGTCAGTAAAAACTGCAGTCAAATCCAACCAACGTTTTTTTTTCTGCTTGACTTTATGTCCTTCAACTGTTGCTGCAAAACTTTCAGATGCTGTCTTATTGCATTGTTTCTGAATTTTGTTTGCTAATTTTCATTCCGAGGAGCTGCTCCACTGCAGCTCCATCTGGCCCCCATATGAAAATGAGTTTACAAGTTCTTGAATTGGATACCCTGGGGGGGGATTAAGGCCTTTGTGACATGCCCAAAGTCTAACCAAGGCCGGGGGCAAATCAAGAACCTATGCCTTCACAGCTGAAGCATGTGTTAATTCCTCACTGACATGCAGTGTTCTTTCTTCTGTAAGCAGAGCTCTTGAAGTTCAGAGTGAGAGCTTTGTTCCTCTGCCTTTCTCTAGTCCAGAAACGGCTTTGGAGATCTGTTCTTGCACTAATGAAATCGAGTTTATCTCTTGCTCACTTGTTCTCCTTTTTTTCCCGTGTCCCATGAGGTGGAATGCCTCTGAGGAGGCAGCCCTTTCAATCACAGCCAGCTGGAACTAACTTAAAGGAATACTTTGGAGAGACAATCACCAACAGGATGCTTAGGTAAATGTGTTCCAGTTGCTATGAAGGTCTTATCAGGCACTTAAAAGTGATACAGGGGTAACTTTCAGGAAACTGGGTCTGAAGGGTCATTGTGAAATGACCCTTGGTGTTTAGGGAATAAAACACTCTCTGATATTTTGTTATTTTATTTGTCCAAGAAATATTTTGTAGTCCTTAGGGTGAGATTTGATTGTTCCAGTTTACTTCAGGGTTCTGACCATCCACATTGCATACATATTAGTTCACTTCAGGGCTTTCATTTGAAGCAAACCAAATTTTCCCATCTGAGACAAAGCATGGGCACAGCTTAGGCTCCAGGGTATTTTCCCTCCCTTCGGGTGTGTGGATGTAGCCAGTCTGCTCTTTAAAGAGCCCTGGAACAGTACATATACAACCTAGTCTGCACAAATTGATATTGCAGACTAAGATTCACTCCATGGAAAAGATCACAAAGATGATGTAAATGTACTTGTGAGGGCTTTGTCACATGTTGTTATCTGCTTGGTGCAAAGACATTGAGTATCATGGGAAATAGCTGTACAAAAATTGCTGCTGTTGTGTCGCTGCCTCAGATGAAAGAGGACTCTGTGACTCCTGAATGGGTGCTCTCCTCTGTTCCAGCTTGGCAATGCTCTGTCACCATTACAAGAGAGAAATAGTGACTGCGTTTGAAGAATGTAAGCCACCATCTATGTTTCTGGTATTTTATAGACTCAAACACTACAGGCTAGCTTGATTTAGATTCTCACTGGGTTTAATTCTTTTTCTTCATTAGATACCCCAATATTTTGGTTTCGGCTCACAGAAATGAAGAACTGTTGCATCAGGTCTTTCGTGGAAATAGGCTTGTGTAAGGCTCAGCGTACAGGGTAGCAGCATTCCCTTATCTATATCTTAAGGCCTGCAAAGAAACTACTTTTAAATTTAATAGGAAATTTTATGGAATTCTGAAAAAAGTCCAGCAAGGTGGGAGTGGCACTTAAAGAATGTTCATTGTAATATAGTTCATAACCATAGTTCCCATCCTAGGTCTGATCTGACAATTGTGAATTTTTGTGAAGGGGGTGTGTGCGCGCGCATGTGTGTGAAGCGTGTGTGAAAGGGAGAGAAAGAATCAACCTCATCGTGAGAAACTTTCTCTTGTGCATTACCTGCCCTCTGAACCACTGCTTGACAGTAACAATCGCTGTGCCTGCCAGAAACAGTATTGTTCGCTGCTCACCTGGTATCGTCATGAAGAAAACAGACTTTGTCCTGCCCAAGGAAAGTACACCTCTGTTCTGTAAGTCATCTGTAGTAATTAGTAGTAAATCCCAGTCAACTATGTATTCCATTTGTCTTTTGTGCTGTTTTTCGCTTGGCAATATATGCACACTACTGAGTTTCATTTCCCAGAGGCACAAAACTTCTTAATTCTCCTGTGAAGTCCAGTGATTCATTTCCAGGTAAGTGGAAAGCAAGTTTTCAGACTGAGACATACAGAACAGCTTTTGAAATGTGGGTAATTATAGGGGTTTTTCCAGGAAGTACAAATGATGTATGTGGTATAGAAGATGAGCAATCAAAGCCTTTTCCTCACTACACAGATTTTGATGGGCTCTGGATCAGGACATTATGAGCTTCCATGCTTTTGCTGTCATCCTTGCTAGTTCTCCTAAAGGCTTGACTTTGGATCCCCATCAATATAAGGCAGTAGGATGCATTCTGTGGGGGTAGCTGCTTTTTCACAGTTGCCAGGACCGTGTCCTGTGACAATAATGCTCCTCTTTCAACCATGCTGCATCACGTAATGAGAGAAGCCCCTTCCCTCTATGCCATGTCCAGATCAAGTCCATCCTGGGGGAGGATTTTGAGTCCGGAGCTAGAGGCATACATTCAATTTTTGCCATACAACACTGTATTTTCTCTCCTGTTCTTGGAACCCAGCTTGCTGGCATCTGGGAAACTGGGACTGAGGAGCCAGACGAAGCAAACAGCACTGCCCAGGGAATGTAGGGAATCACAGATAGAGGTAGGAAAAGTTAAATAATTTCCCCTGTAAATCTCATCCTTCCTTACCTGTTGCAGAGCACTCCAAAACCAAACTTGACGAGTTAGCCAGGATTTCAATGCACACTGTCAGTGGATCTTCCCTGCACTGTTACCTTTTTCACATTTCTCTCCAGTCACCTCAGGCTTCCCTGACTCTGTATAAGGACAAACGAGAGTTTGTACTGAGTCAAATCAAAGGTTCATCTAGCTTGTACTCTACCTTCAACAGGTACATCTGCAGATAGCCAGAACAAGCATAGAGTAATATTCCCCAACCTCAATGCCCGTGTCTTAATAACTTGATAAATAAATATTTTTGCTTAATATTTCCAGAAGGATTTTTCGCACACAAATTTACCTAACTCTTCTTTTTGAACTCATGTAAACTTCTCAAATTTTCTATTTCTTATGGCAAGGGTCTCCAAAGTTTAAGCAGGTGATGTGTGAAATATCTGTCTTTGCTTTAAACCTGTCACTGGCCACTACGTCATTCACTTAGCTCTAGCTGTCCTCTAGCTCTTGTGCCGTAAGGAGCCATGAACAGTTTGTCTGTACTTATTTTCTCACACTTCTTATGAGTTATGGACCTCTACATTATCCCCTCCTGATCTTTTTGGCAGTCTGAAGAATTCAGGTCTATTTAATCATTCTTTGTCTGGAAATCACTTGAACTGTGTCCAGTATTCAAAATACGAGTGCATCATGAATTTATACAGTGGCATAGTGATGTTCTGTCCTGTTCTCTGTTCCCTACCTAATAATGCCGACAACTACATCCTTGTTTTTAACCAGTGCTACTAAGTACGGAGCTGTTGACTACATGGAACTGTTAGAAATCTGAGATCTCATTCCTTAGTGCTTATGGCTAAATCAGGGTTTAGCACTATTATTAGAAGAAAAAAAATAAATGCAGCTTTATGCTCTGTGCAGACCCTGCTTCTTGTAGACTTCTGCTTCCTGTAGACTGTACAGTCTACAGACTGTTTCGTTATTACTTCTTGAACTAAGCAAAATCAGGAGGGGAAAAAAAAAGACAAGTACTGGCACTTCCCTTGTATTAGGCAGTTTTTGGTAACACTTCCATGCATGTTAATATGTGCCAAACCACAGGGAAGACCCAGCCAGAGGATGTTCAGTCCGTACCTGGATGTTTGTATGGTATGTATGTTGTCGTATAAGGAGGCACCCACACACCGTTACAACTCTGTGCTCTTTATATAGTCAGGTTTTAAGGGAAAATTGTCCTGACACTCCAGTCCAAATCACTGCTGTCCAGAGCAGGCTGTGCATGACTATATCATATACGGACTGTAATATTTTTCTGCAAGATACGTAGCTTTAGAAAAGCTTTCAACTTACTCACTGTGGTAGCTTTTGTTTTCACGAGTCTACTGAGTTACTGTGAGCCAGCACACGATACATTCTGTGTGTAATTAAGGTTTCATGGTAGGGGTGGTGACAGCAGTGGCAGGGTCAATGGTGTTTTCTGTAGCTGTGACGTTAGGATTGTTTTTTCCCCACATACATCATTTTATTTATCAGCATTGAATATCACCTTCTATTTTATCACTAGCTGCTCACTGTTGTGTAACCTATTTGTAATTTGTCATATTCAGCTTGAATACCTCAGGATCATCGGCAAATGGTTTATATCAGTACCTAGATAATTTATGAGCATGTTGAACAGTTGAGAAAACAACATGTACTCCCTCTACAACAGTAAAAATTTACATCAATATTTCTTCTTAAATTGCCAGATATCTTTTCGATGCCCTCTATCTCATCCTCAGTTTTTTGTCACTAGAAGACATAATTGTCTTCAGATGGATTGCTTAATAGCACAGCTGGGGCCAAAAATGAAAGCTGTAGAATGGAATTGCACTGACTTGCAATTAGCCAAGGAGTGCTCCAAAGAAAAGTGCTCTGCAGTGAATAATATGTCTCCTTGTATTTATTTCTTAATTTATGCAAAGTAGTGCTTGTTTTGGATTAGTCATTCTCCTTCACCTTCTCAGCTGTGATTTTTATCAAGCATTTCTTAACAGCTGCGTAGGTTGAGCATTTATTTGATTAATTGTGAAAAAGTGAACACAGCATTCAAGCTGTAATGACTGGTAAGGAAAGAAGAGACTACCTGTTGGGTCCAGGCTCAAGTCTTGCTGCATTTGGGAGTCTGATGGGGGGAATTTCAACCTGTGTTGAAATGTACTTCGAAAATTGCATGGTTCCTGTGAAACTGCATAGTGAATTTCTCCATACAATATCTAGGACACTTAGTTTGATTGTCTTTGATTTTCAAGACAGACTGTTTTGGAAACGTTCTGGATGCCATTGCTCTATGTGTTTTCAAGATCCACTAGGTAATCCTCAGCAGCAACTTAGCCTCTCTTTCCTCTTAAAAGTGACACAGAGAAGAAACAGAAACCTTCTCTGTCTTGGTGCACTTGAGTACTGAAGGTTACTGTATGATGGTTTAGAAGTTGGCTTATCCAGTAGCTTATTCAGTAGGATGTGAAGCCAGGTGATTACTAAAGCTGTGTGTGTCTGAGCTCTGGTATTAAATTTTTGTACAGCCCCATCTGCAGAATTTGGGAGTTGCACAGATCACCTTTTGGGTCTGATAGAAATCAGGAGGGGGAAGAGGGACTCCTATCCACCTATGAGATAATAAATGAAAAGTAAGGACTTGAGGTACAGTGAGGAGAACAAACAAGGCTGGAAGTTCCCTCCAGGGACTGATGACACTGAAGCTCAACACAAAATTGTTATGGCCAACACCCCAACACTGATGTGCCTCAGCTGCCTTTGCCTGGCATCTCAGTAACATGGGAAGGAACAGGAGTCTCTCGGGCTGAGCCCAAGAGCTGGCCCCTGAACATGTGGCTGTGCTGTGGTACCTGTAAAGGTAGAACTGCAGCTTTGGTGGGAGTGACTCTCAAGCAGGTGGAGTGCAACATTTTTGCTGAGTGTGCTGAAAACAGACTGCAAAACCTGGGGCCTGGGCCAGCTTGCAGACCAGGAGAACTTACTGTGTGCCAGGAAAACGTCTCCAAAGCATTTATTTGGAAAAGAGGATGCATAATAGGTACATGAAGTGCTCTACCTTCCTGTTCTAACATGCATTTCATAAAGCAAGCATATACGTATGCCATGTTGATTAACACATGAGGTACAGGGAGCAGGCCCAAGTGAGACTCTGTTTAGGCTGTTGCTCGTTCCAGGAGAGAGCTGTTCATCTGAGGTGCGGGGATTACTCTGAGGGTGGCTCCCCTGCTGCTTCACTGGAAAAGAAATACGGGTTCATAAAAGCACATGAAAGCTACTTAGAGAGTAACCAGTTATATTGCGGTGCTTCATGATATTATTTACTGGGAATTTTCCTCATGAAAAGCAGTGATAGCTTTGCAATGATGACTGTGGGGTCTGGTGGCACTCTCCATGGACATGGCTCCTCTGGTTTCCCTTGAGTTACTCCACAGATAGCCTTCAGAAGAGAAATAGGCACATGGTCAATGAGGATTGGGTTAGAGAGCAGCTAGGCAAACTGAACACCCACAAATCGATGGGTCCCGATGGGATCCACCCACGAGTGCTGAGGGAGCTGGCAGATGAAATTGCTAGGCCACTCTCCATCATCTTTGAAAAGTCGTGGAGAACAGGAGAGGTGCCTGAGGATTGGAGGAAAGCCAATGTCACTCCAATCTTCAAAAAGGGCAAGAAGGAGGACCCGGGAAACTACAGGCCAGTCAGTCTCACCTCCATCCCTGGAAAGGTGATGGAACGGCTC
>VZSC01012010.1:34426-86584 GCA_013398225.1 Steatornis caripensis
AGCAGCCTCACCTGGTGCTTCTGCCCACACCCATGGCCCAGGAGCCTATTTAAGCCTAGCATGGGTCTGTTAGGAGGGTCTGGTGATGTTGCAGGGTGCTGTTCTCTACTCAGTTCCTTGCTTAAGTATGTGAGGAGGGCTCTACCTAATTATTCAGCTTTTGATCCTGAATCTAGCTCCTGCTGAGTACAGTCTGGGACTTTCCTGGGGTGTGCCCTACAGCATCTGGGTGATGTATTTGTCATCGGTGGTGGTGGGAGCTTGATATTGGGTTTGTGCATATTTTCCCATTATTATAATACATGATTCTTATAGTTAGATTAAAGCCATTCTTAACTTTTCCAACCCATAAGTCTCTTTCCCTTTTCTCTTTTCCCTCTATTTTGGGAAGGGAGGGAGTTAACAAAGAGCACCTGTTGTTCATTTAATAGCTAACTCAGCTTTAAACTGTGACAGTTGTACAACAGGAATACAGCAGCTTTCCTATGTATTCTGACATTGCATGTATGTTTCAGGGCGCAGCATAGGCTGGTGGCTCTCATGGGCTGGGAGTGGTGAGGGCTGCCCATGGGGTCAGTCATGGCAGGGCCTGCCTCCTAAAAACCCACAAAGCTTCCATGCTGAGCTTTCAAATCATTGCTAGCTCCCTTGGTCTGTCTTAGCGCTGAAAAGGGAGTGCAGCATGAAAGCACTTGTGAGGCCACAGACTGTGGGAGAAAACTTGGGTGGCAGAATTTTTGCCTGCCATGTGGGACAGCCAGGTCTCCCTGCGCCTGCACAGCCTGGTGGCTGACTGGCTGGGTGGCAGCGCTGCCAAAAAAGACCTGGCATAGAACAAAAATTGTGAACTAGAAATGCACCGTTAGGAAAAGGTGGCCAGCAACATTCTGGGCTGAATTAGGCAGTGGCACCAGCAGGTTGAGGGAGGTGATCACCACCCCCCACCACCCCACCCCAACCCAGCCCTGGTGAGACTGCAGCTGGAGTGCTCTTTCGGGGCCTGGGCTTCCCAGGGCAAGAAGGACATGGATATGCTGGAGTGAGTCCTGCAAAAGATCAATGAGCCAATCCTGATGTACAAGGAGAAGCTGAGAGAGATGGGGTTGTTTAGACTGCAGAAGAGAAAGCTCAGGGGGATATTATCAATGTGTGCAGATATCTGATGGGGAACCGTAAAGAAGACAGACCCAGGCTGAGCTGAGTGGTATCCAGTGAAAGAACAAGAGGAAGTTGGCACAAACTGAAGTATGGGATCTCCCATTTGAACATAAGGAAAATGTTGTTACTGTGAGGGTGGTCAAATACAGGCACAGGATGCCCAGAGAGACTGTGGAGTCTCTGTCCTTGCAGATATTCAAAACCTGGCTGGACGTGGTCCATAGGAACTGGCGCTATGTCACCCTGCTTTGAGCAGGAAGGTTGGACTAGATAATCTCCAGAGGTCCCTACCAACCTCAGCCATTGAGATTCTGTGATTCCAGGAAAAGTGTTTTTAAAGCAAGAGGTGTGTCCTCTTTGTAAAAGAAACGTGAAAAGAAAAAGGTAGTGGAAGAGGACCTCTGGATCCTAAACACTGAAACAAATAAGAGTTTTGTTTTTTTTGCTTGTTCTCCTTTGTTGTTGAGTTGGGTAGAAATATGAATAAGGATGGGAAGGGCACTGGTAGACATAATACTTCTATTATTATTCCATCAAAAGGATTGCAAGCCTGAGATGGGGACTTTTTTGCTGTAAATCTGTTGGGAGTAACCTTGTGTTTTGGCTGGCTGCCTTTTCCAGCAATGAGATTAGTGGTAGGTTTATTTGTCATCTTCAGGCTGGTATAAGCCATGTTCGCCATTTGAATAGCTTGCAGGGTCTTGTTCACGGCAACCTTTTAGAAATTAATTTTAACTATTTATTTTGGATGTCATAGAAATGAAAATTAACTTTTTAACTGGAGATCTGGGCTTGGATTTAGAACATCTAGCAATACAGAGTGCAGCAATTCCCTTCTGCAGTCCAAATGGATGCTCCCTAAAATTAACTGGGACATAGCAATCAGCCTCTCTCTGTTAAACTGTGCATTGCAAGATTCTTAATCAAGGAAAACTTCAGCTTCAGTTTTTGGGTGACTATTAATCCTCTTCATAGCTTTTCCATAAATACTACATAGCTAGTAAATGCACAGAGCTGACTTTTGATCCTCTCTAGCTTTTAGGAGGTGTCCTTGATGTGATCTATATAGAAAATCCATTGGCCAAATGCTGGTGTTATTCCCCCTTCCTATGTCTATCCATGAAAACACTGAGATGGGGAAAAATTCTAACATTAGCATAGTGGAAAGAAAGATGATCAGATATTTTTTCTCTGTTTGTGACAGGCATTATTAGTCCATTCAGGGCAAAATGTGAAAAAAACATGGGAATGGAAATGTGGCCAGTTTTATCTGCCTTTTTTAATGAGCTTCTTTTCAGTTTTATGTGCATATTTCAGAATCTTTGCTTTCATGTTTAGATTCAAGCAAATTTAGGAACCTAAAAGAGAATTCAGTCAAAATGTCAATGAACACAAATGTCTTGCTCAATAATCTGTATTTGCATCTCGGAGCTTGCTGTGGACTGCTGTCTACTTACGAAAACACACTTTCTACACTCTTGTAGTCTATAAAATACTGGCCCGTATTAGGTAACATGGTGGTGGAATTTGCAATGTTCCCGTGTCGTTACAACAGGAAGCATATGTTTCTAAGTTGTGCAGACTTCTGTTTCAGAAAGCCAGTCACTTTGCTTTCTTCTTGTACAGAGTTTACACACTGTAGATGAACTTTGTCTAGGGATGCATGATGAACCAGTGGAGAGCTTATGAGTTAGGGCTAGTGGATGACCAGTGTGGGCATTGTGGCTGGTGTCTTCTACAGACAGGATGAAGTAGTAGATGAGGTCTCTTTACTAAAGAACCTAATAAAAGAACACAGAAGAGGTAGAAGCAGGGTCAGGTCACTCCCCTAAACCTTGGGGGAACAGACGCACCGAGTGTGCAGGGATTTGATTAGGAAAGCGAGAGCCCATCTGGAGCTGAATCTATCGAGGTATGTGAAGGGCATTAGGTGCATTAGGATGTGTAGCAACATGTGCTTGGATTACAAATACCCGTGTTATTAATGTATGGCAAAATAACCTGAAATGAACATTTTTCATAAGGAACACATTCAAACAGAAAGAGTGTACTTTCTTGAAGAAGGATATATTCTTAGTTATGTGAATTCACAATTACTTGAAGATTAGATTGCTATTTGTGCTTAATGCGTTCAGTATTTGTACTCCTATAGCACATTAGTGTTGTCATACCAAATATTTATTCTGTATGAAACAATGAACAATGCAGTAAAATTTCCCAGTGTGATTTTCTTGTTTGTATGTCTACCTCTGTCACATTGATTCTGTTCACTTATCACTTTGTAGCCAAAAATATATGATTGTAGAAAAGGAGAAAATTCCCCTTGCAAGATCAGAAACATCTCAGAGAAATCCTAGTGATTTTTATTACAAAGCCAATGCCAAGAAATCTGGGCCATAGTGGGGAGAGAAAAGTGCAGATGTTTGAAAAACTGAATGTTTTCTATAAGTAGCATTTGTAATTGTATTTTCACTAATGTGATGAAAAATTACTATTATTCAGATGAAGATCTTCTGATCTTTCTTGTGGCATATGCTGCTGTGACAGGACAGACTGTCCCTTTAGAAACTGTTCAGAGTCTGATCAGTCTCTGTCCCAAGGTCTGGCCCTTCAATCGCAGGATTTTGGGTCTCCTAGCTTTGTGTCCCAGCATGGAATTGGGACAGCCAGCTAGAAGTTAGCCTGTGATGTGAATTTTATGCTCACACTAGGACAAGAGTAGTATCTTTGATCACTGGATGCAGGCAGCCCTCCCTCTTCCAGGCAGCATATGAACCAGAGCTAAGCCTGTGAGAACTAGAAGAAAAGAAAGATTCCCACCAGGGACTGTAGCTTAAGCAGACACTTGTAGAGATTTTTATTACTCAATGTAAGGTTGCTGTGTTTCTATCTCATCTTCCAGACTGAAATATGGCTGTGGATAGGGAGCGAGTCACTCGCAACAGATCTGAAGCACAAAGATTGCTGTAAAGTACATAAACAAAATAGGGTCTACTGAATCCCATGTGTGTCAGGATGACTATTTCAGCTGTTGAATTGCATCTGAATGTCCACCAGCTTCACTCAGATTCCTGAAGTCCTCACAGGCTGCCTGGATAAAACTTACAGATGGAACCAGAGGACAGATCTGAGAACTCAAGTGGATGAGAGCTTGGTTTCAAGGCAGTTCCAGGCTGCACCTATAGGCCCTTCATTGTCAAGGACTGAAGAGCCATCTGCTAAGTCCCAGAAAAATCAGGAGACACACATATGAGGGTTTCAAAAAAACTTTTAAATACAGATTTCTTCTTCCCCACTACCTGTTTAATTCCTAGACTTTCTTTCCATTGCCCTGAGACTTTTACGCTTTTCAAGAGCTGTGGTTTTAGTATAAACCTGCATATTGGGAAGGCTCTGTAAATTAACAAGTATGTATGTGAGAATGGTTGGCCCTGTCCTTTCAGCTTATTAGCTGAAGTTCAACAGAAATTATTTTAATTCTAATTGTTTAATTTGGCCTGGTTTGATATTGGCCTGTTTCACATTAATGGAAGCAGACTACAGAATGGAATAACTTTTAAATTTGAACAGCTGAAAATGATACTGAAATTCACCATTCAGAGGACTTTTCTATTTCTATAGTTTAAACTGTAGATAACTATAGAGGGAAAACTAGAGAGAGAAAAGCTGGGACTCAGCTTTTCTCTTGAGTGGAAAGAAGAGGGGAAATGGCTTTTGCCTGATTCTCCTTCAGTTGCTTCTTAAACTAGAACACTTTAAGAGTTCAGTCAAACAGAAAGTTCATTTCCCGTGTCTGGAACAAAGTTGATCACATTTGCAGATCAAGAAGCTCAAATTAAAATTTATGGGAATTACCAGATTACCTAAAGATATTCTTAAATATACAGATGTTAAGCGGATGAACTATTTTGGAATACATCTGTTGTATTCAGGCGCTAAAAATGTTTAGAATCTCAAACACAGTATCTCTCGGATTTTCCGAAGGTACTTGAAATTAGTAGGATTGCTCCCCAGAATCAGAGCGTTCCCCAGCTCTGCTCTTCCACTGATGGAATTCCATCTGCCCACTTCCCTAAAGGTATAAGTACACTTGTAACTCTATTCCTAAGAACCTTGGAAATGTTTAGGTATATTATTGAGCAAGGCCAGTGGAAGTAAATATTCATAGCCTGGACAAGAAAAAAGTTTCTGTAAAATACATGTTGCTGAGTGTCTCATTCTGCTTTTGAAATGCATTACTTCTCTTGAAGTCGGTAAGATTAGGGTAAACTTGGAAGATAGTTCTCTCTTACTCTTAAAGAAGATATTTAAAATAGAATTATCTCTTGCCTGCAGCCTGGAAAGGAATTTTCATAGATGTTAAACCATAAACACCTTTTGGAAGACTGGCACAATGTGCACTATACTTATTTATAGTTAAAATGCCTCATGTCTGTATTTTAAACGTGTGGTTCTGATCTAATAGTGTCAGTAAGTTGTAGATCGGCTTTAAATTCTATCTCAGTTTGGATATGAGAATTGGGCTACAGATATAGAGTCGATGACAGTGTGTTTTATGGCTGGCTGCCTGTTTTGCATGGCATGGATTTTAGTGCTGTTCTGGCATTTCGTATGCTCATTTAGCTGAAAGACTAATGTTAACACCTCTGATGTGGAGCAGTGCAGTAAAATGAGAGCACAAAGGCCTTCCTACTTGTAAATAAGTCCACTAGATGTCCCTCCAGCTCTTTGTGATGATAATGCCATGCTGATGTGCTCAGACCAAACGGCTCTAAGACGAAGAGCATTGCATTTTATGCCCCCTGTCTTGCATATGTAGCTCTTCATGGGTTCCCACAGGAGTTAGGGGTCCAACATAAATCCAGTTTCAGAAGGTCAAGGTAGGCATCTTCCTTCCATATGTGTACACATGTGGTTTTGATCTTTCAAATTCTTTTTGTGCTTCTAACTTTCTTTTTTTTAACAGAATTTTTGCAATCCTTCAAATGGAAGGAAAATGCAATCTCTCACTGTATATGGATAGTAGGCAGATATAACACTGGGGTGGAAAAGTGACTGCATTTGTAGATTTTGGATGGCTTTTTACAGGAAAAAGACACCTTAGCTCAGTCTCAACATTTCTACTCTGCAGGCGAAGACTCGCCTAGGGGTTAATCTAACATGGCAACCTAGTCAGTGACCTGATCAGCCATTCAGTCTTCCTCTGAAAGTGGCCAGCTCAGATACTTCAGAAAAGTTAAGACACTTTTTTGCTACGCTCTGAAATGTGAAGATTAATCTCCTCTGAAGTGCTGTTAGCTCTGTTTCATATTTTCTTCTGCTACCTCTGAACATGTAATATCCTTTTCCATATTGCTGCTATTCTGATGCTTATGACATCTGGAAATGTAGTTCTAGAGTTTCAGTAAGTATCATGTGAGATGGTATTCTACTTTGATTGAGTATCCTCTTGCTTTTGTGCTTTGACACACCGAAAATGAATCTCTCATTCTTGTTCTTTGTCTTTTTTAATCCCATAGCCTCTTATTCACCTGCTTTCTAAGGAAAACAATCCTCATATTTTTATGATTTCTACCACTATTGCTACTCTTTGTCATTTCATTTTCCTTGAATTTGCTCCCTCAATTTCTCTATGTTATGTTTTTCTTGCTGAGGTGACTAGTGTGGCATAAATTGTTAGCCCCATCTCCTGTGGTTTTGTCATCTAATACATTGCTAATTTCATACACAGCTGTATGGAACAGTATGTCCATATTTCTGTTGGCAAGATAATATATCAGGATTATTAGATGTAGGCAAAATAAATTAGTTAAGACACAGAAAAGATAGCCCTTTGGGTAGCTTTATCTCTACCACTACTCATATTGATGATTACACAGATTGATATATATAATGATTACTCATATAATGGTTACACAGACTGATAGTTAGTTTTAATAGAGATAAAATTGTGTGGAAAATAAGGGATATTGCTTTATAATTAGGAGGTGCTTTTGTTGTTAAATTTGATGTGACCATTTAACTATCTTCTGATTGGTGTGCATGCTGTTTCTCGAAGCACGTCTTCTGTACAGTGACATAGCAGGTGTATCTAGATACAGAATTAATAGAGAGTTTGTAAGTGCTTTGCAGAAACCTTTGCTAGATGTCAGGGATGTAAGCAGTGTAGGACAGACTCTTGCATTTTAATCTTCTGCTGTAGATTTATACTATAATCTCAGACAAGAGATGCTTGGTTATGTGATGTGCTAACTAAAAGCAAGGAGACCTCAGACCAAAAGCCTGGTGATTCAGAGAGACAAGAACAGTGCTATTTAGAACCGGAGCAACAGTTCCTCAGGTCCTCTAGGTTCCTTCTGCTCCAGCTGTGATTGATGCAGCTCAGCTATGAAATTTAATATTATTGAGCTGAAGCTGTGGGTAAGACATGGTGGAAAGAATTATTTTCTCTGCATTGAGATGCCAAATGCCTTGAACATATCTAGCAACGATAATGGGTTGGAGTGACAATGTGTGGAAAGAGAGTATACAAAGAGATAGCAAAGTTACTGTGCTGATTTACATTAGTAAATCAGGCCACTGGACTCTGAATCAGCTCTGGCACAGAAGTGCATTACTTCAAGCCCTTATCAATAAATCGGGCTAACCTATATCCAAAACAGAAGGTGGTAACACTATATCTTTTAAAAGCAAAGATCAAATTCTGTTTTTCTCTGTTGAGAATTTGACACAAATCATGTAAGACTTTTTTCTTTGACAATAGGCATACAGGAAGTTTAGAAAACTGCAAGTTAATTCACTGTGGGAAAAATAGTCTGAGTTATGTATGTACAAATAAAAAAGAAAAAGGAGGGAAAATTAGAATGGCCAGCCAGAGAAGTTAGCCCTATGCTTGTAGGATTTCCTGGAGCAAGCAAAAGTGGGGAAGCTAGTAATTTTGTCTTGTATTGGGGATTTGGAATCCAGGACTCAAATGTGGAAAGACCTGTATAAAATTGTTACAAAGGGATAGGATAGGTTTTACCTTGAATATTTAGCAGTGTCAGAGAAACATACCAATGTTTTGACGGTGCTCAGTCTGTGTTCATATGCAGACTGAGTTACTAAGGCATTTCTCAGGGCTTAGCAATATTAAGGGATCTGGTGATACCCTGTACATCCATGACACCTCCTGCTTGATCTTCTCACCTTCTTTGATCCTTTGTACCTGCTGTTCTTTTGTTACTGCTCCCGTGGTATTGCCTGTCGCAGACAGGAAGGAGCAGGGGAAGCAATTAGCAACATGTTTTCCCCTCTCTTCTGCTCACTTCTTCTTCAAACCCTCCTCTCTTCCTCTCTCCTTAGATAATGGGAAACCAGACAAGGGAAGGAAGATTAGGGAGGTCAATGGGAAATTCCTTTCCTATCTCTGTTCCCCTTCTGAACGAAAAACAGGTGCCCATAGTAGTCCTTTAACTCCCAGTAGTCCTAAAGTTGTCACTTTATGTCTATCTCTTACCCAACCACCTGACTCTGTTTTCCTATCCAGTTCCCTTGTTTGCCAGCTGCTGTTATTAGGGATTATTAAATAGAAAAGATTATTACTGGTTGGTTAGTTAGTCATATCCACGATAGAAGTCTGCAGAAGGACACTACTTAATTCTTTGCTGCTGAAGTTAATAGTTCATATTTTTACAAGTGTCTCATTGGCAATGTTGAGAGTCTACATGAAGATGCGTTTCAGGATCAAGTCCTTGTTATAGAAATTGGCTCATGTTCGTGCAGTAAATAGCATCATCTGCACCAAATTTTTAACTTTGTCAGTGATGCAAACTGATGCACTTGTAATATATTGAGGATGCTATTTGCCATCTCAGACACACAAAGATGGATGCATAAACTTCTGACCTTGCTTTACTTTGTGAGAGAAGCCGTAGTACTGATCCTTGCCCGGACAGATGGTCAGCATTTATCATGTAAAAAGAAGCATCAAACGATGCTGGATTCTTTGTGTAATATTCTTCAGGGTGAATTATTTCCCTGTCATGATTCACTTTTATTTATTTAGAAAATGTATTTTGTTAAATCCCTGCCTGTTACACCTCAAGTCTTCCTTGCAAAGCATAAGACAGAGAACAAATCAACCAAGGTAATAACATACATATGATATGCTACCCTGTTGGACAAAAATGCCCTGTTTCAGATTTACTGACAAGAATAATATCTTCTTTTCTTTATTCATTAGTATTTTAGAAATTAGGTAATATTAATGTGATAATGGAAAATCAAGAAATTAACATTACTCATTAAACACAAATCTCTTTCGTAGTTCAGACAGTCATAACAGATAGATAATTCATGACAATAAAGCCAAGCAAGAATACTATTGAGTGTTTTACATGGAAATATTTCCATGATAAACATTTCAGTAAGGATTTTCTGTATGTCTGTTTTCTTTATCTGTTATTTGAAAAGTCAGCTCTGTGTAGTAACTCACAGCAACTGCAGTTTTAGTACTTTGAAAGACACAGGTTCATAATTGCCAAAATCCTCCCCAAATGTGTCTAGTTGGAGCAGCCTTTTATAGGCTGTTAATGATTTCAGATTCCAGACCTGCAATCTAGTAACTATTGTTCTGATATAGGGCTATCACAAAGCGCTACTTCCCTCTGATAATGCTATTTTAAATAATACAACTGAAAAAAGCTCGCTTGTCAAGGATGATAAGACTTAATCCCAATGTGGACAACACAGAGAAATCAATTTGCATCTAGGTTGTATCTTTGGGATCGTCTGTCTGTGGAAATTTAATTTGCACTTATGAAGTTCACACAGTGGCTATGCTCATGACTACATGGTGCAGTTTTTTAGGGATACAGCTTGGTGAGATCATTTGTATGCACTCAGCTTTCACCAGAAAGGACATGTTCATGTTTTAACAAGGGTAAATTCTCAACCCATAACTTAATTACCTTGTCATGAGGATGAGAGAGGCCATTTGAAGATCCGAACTTATTTTCCTTCTTCACTTTCCTATTCCTTTTTGGTTGTTAATTCTCAGAAGAAATACATGACTGGAAGCGAGCCTAAACCTCTCCTCACTGCTCTTGAAGAACTTGTCAACCCAAGGTTTTAATGATACCATTTCTTGCCTTTAACAAACTATCAGAAAAAAAAAATCTAGTTTGACTTGTCACAGCTTGTGTGGAATGTAAGGGTTTATAGTATAGTTGGTGACACCATTAATAAGTTACTTGGTTTAAGAACAATGTTAGATATTGTAAGAAAATATGCCAGTTTCTTAACTATAACTGCAAGCAAAATTTCACTGCTCTTCTCTGACCTGAATTATCTTCTTTTCACAGTAGAATCTGTGCACATTAATGGATAATTGCTACAGGCAGTCCTGGGCACCCAGTGCCTGTCTTGACTGTGTCTAACTGCATTGGAGTAAGATGTGGGTGGCCCGCTTCTCCCATCCTCCTTAGGCAGCAAACCCAGGAAGGGAAGGAGGGAGGTGTGACATGTTCCCATAGATCTGCCAGGGAAGAAGATTGGGACAGCAGGGTTGATAACTCTGACACTCTCTTATCAAATTTAGGAAAAAAATGTGCAGATAAGATGGGTTTATTTGTAATGAAATGCATATTGACTTTTGCTCTTCTGCATCCTACTCTATCACCTGTATTTTACACTAATAAGAGTTTAAACTGAAAGTGTGGGGCATCTCCTGAGATGAACTGGTGCTTGTGCCCCCTGTGAAGTAATGAAAATGACAGTACCAGTTCTGTAGGAACGGATCACCTTTACCCTAATTTCATCAGATCAAAAGGCATCTATTCACAATTTTATGTATGAGTGTGGTGTTAGCAAATGCGGTATTACTTTGGTTATTAATGCGCATAAAGGATGTTTATTGAAAGATGTATTTTATTGAACGCTCTGAACTGAGTTTCTCAGAAGTCAAAGATTTGTCTTCTGTGCTGTCATGGAAAACACTGTCTTTTTCCGTTTTAGTCATCCTATTTACTATGTGCTGCTTCTCAAATCTGTCATCACGCTGTTGTTCTTGTCTTATGTTTTCGTCATTTTCTTTCCATGCATTAGGTTATTTTGATCCTGACTTTTATTTTCTTTCAGTTGGGGAATTAATAGAGCTGGCTTCACTACTTTTATGCCCATGCTGAATTGCCTTAATTTTTATTTTGCTTTTCAGTTCATACGTCAGCGGGGATCTCTAGTTACAATAGCTTCATGTTTCCTGGAACTTCTGCGTCACGGGGCCAAATTTATCCCTGGTGTATTTTTCATTGACACAGAAATTACACCAAGAATGAATCATCCTCTGGTGTTTATGTTCATCTGGTCTTATTTTTTTCCTCAGATGTTGTTCATTTATATTAATCACGTAATTCTGGTAGTCATTTGAATTATATAAAATCAAATTATGTTGTTTTGGGGACTTGGCAAAGACAAGAACAATGAAATAAAATCATGAAAGTCACAGATTCAGGCTAGACGTGTTTATTTCACTTAAGGTATGTAGTACTCACAGTAAGTACTAAATCTTATTGCAGTCTATTTTTTACTGTTCTGAACAAAAGAAATGTAAGATGGGAAAATAGATTTTAGAGATAATCTTGTGTTTGGGAGTACGAAAGCTGCAGATACTTCTGACCCCTATACAGAAAAAAAAGATGGCTAGCAGTCATAGAATCATAGAATGGTAGGGGTTGGAAGGGACCTCTAGAGATCATCTAGTCCAACCCCCCTGCTAAAGCAGGTTAGCCTAGAGCAGGTTGCACAGGAATGCATCCAGGCGGGTTTTGAATATCTCCAGAGAAGGAGACTCCACAACCTCTCTGGGCAGCCTGTTCCAGTGCTCTGTCACCCTCACAGTAAAGAAGTTCCTCCTCATGTTCAGGTGGAACTTCCTGTGTTCCAGTTTGTGCCCATTGCCCCTTGTCCTGTCGCTGGGCACCACTGAGAAGAGTCTGACCCCGTCCTCTTGACATCCACCCTTTAGATATTTGTGAGCATTGATCAGATCTCCTCTCAGCCTTCTCTTTTCCAGGCTGAACAGACCCAGCTCTCTCAGCCTTTCCTCATAAGAGAGATGCTCCACTCCCCTAATCAACTTTGTGGCCCTCCGCTGGACTCTCTCCAGTAGTTCCCTGTCTCTCTTGAACTGGGGAGCCCAGAACTGGACACAGTACTCCAGATGCGGCCTCACCAGGGCAGAGTAGAGGGGGAAGATCACCTCCCTCGACCTGCTGGCCACACTCTTAATGCACCCCAGGATGCCATTGGCCTTCCTGGCCGCAAGGGCACACTGCTGGCTCATGGTGAACCTGTTGTCCACCAGCACTCCCAGGTCCTTCTCCGCAGAGCTGCTCTCCAGCAAGTCAACCCCCAGCCTGTACTGTACAGTCAACTAGCTTTAAAGTGATGCACACTGAAAAACATATGGAGCGACCTTTCTGAGGTGTGATATGGGTGCTTGATATGGAGTTAAACGATGGAGCTTTTAATTGTGTTTGTTAATAATCTTAGAAAAATACACATACAAAAAGGTAAAAATGCTATCAAAGTTGCAAAATATTTACATCTAGTAGTTTCCTCGTCAACGTTCTTTGGTTGCCAGCAGTTGGGAGAGACAAGCATAAGAAAAATGAGATTTCTCATTCTCAGTTCAGTGCTTGTCTTCACCCTGGCCCCAAGTAGTTGATAAAGAAATTGGCTCTATCCCTGCATCTCTTGGCTGTAGTACATTCAGTGAGTCTCTGGGGATGGTCCCTGCACAGCTGACGTAGCAGGATGAGCTGTAAGAGGGCAGAAGAATTTCTGAAGCTGTTTCATTGCTTTTCCCCTGAGCTGAGAGGCAGCAGTACCTAGCCAGTTAGTATATACTCCTTGCCAGCTTGTCAATATATCAGCATATGGTGGTGGGATGTGGGTGTGAGACCCTTCCCCACCCAGCCCGCCCCCAGACAGGGAGGGCAAAGGAATTCTGGAAAGTAATCTGGATTTTATCTGGGTCATCATAATGACAAATACTGTTGTCTCCCACCATACTAAGGTTGAATTTCAACCCAGCGTGAGGAGCTCCTCTTTGATGCCTTGCAGGGAGCACTCTGCAAAGGAAAAACAAGTTGTAGAACGTAATTGATTGACGAAAGAGGAAATTTTCACACATTTATAAAATATATTCTGGAAGTTTTTCTTCTGGCTTCTGCTCTTCAGTGATGCGTATTGCACAGCACCCAGTTGTTTCTTGTGAGGTTTGTTTAGACTGGGGGTGATAGGCTTTAATTACAGAAGGTGAGACTATGAGATCTCAAGACCCTGCTTGCTTCATTTTAAACTTACTCCGAGGCTGTTTCTGCCTCTGTCCTACAGCAGAACTGTGAGCTGGGGAACAGGAATGAGCCCTGACTTCCATGTCTTCTGCACTCCAGTGATGTGATGGGCTGGAAACTTACTTTTCTAGCTCTGGCATAAAAGTGAAGCAGATTTGGGCCAGGATAAATGCACATGTGGGTGCTGGAGCATGTCAGTAAGTTTTCCTGGCAAAGATGGTTGTTGAAATAGGTCCCAAACTGTGAGGCAGCAAAGGAGGAAGAGTGTTGGTGCTTCAGAGACGCAAAGAGAGCTAGGTAGGGAGTCAAGGTAAGAGTCTTTTGTAATGGATGTGTTCAGTATCCTTGCCTTCATACATATTTTTGTAGAAGTAAAACTTGAGCTATCTAATCCTCGCATGCTCATTCTTTTTAAGCTATAAATGAAACAGGAAAAACATTTTTGAGTTTTATTTCAGTTGTCAAAAATATCAGCAAGTTTAAGCGTAAACTCACCAAAACATTGAGTCCAAAAGAAAAAGACAAGGTTTGACAACTTTTTTTTTTTTTTTGCAAATTTGTGGTAAAAGCATGAAGTGGCATATATTATTCACTAAATAGCCAGACAGAAAAATTACTCCTTTCTTACCTCTGCCTACCCAGCCATTCTGGACTGGAATTTTTAAAGATGTAAGAAACTCAGATTCAATTCTCTTGCAATTGAAGGGGATTTGAACCCATATCTCACAACAGAGTTAGCTAACTGCTGTTGTACATGTTACTCCAGAGTGGATTTCTTTCAAGTACTCTCCTTAGCTGTGTTCAGCATTGCATAGAATACTAAACCTTTTGGTGGATAAGGGATAGGAACTTTACTATCTTGTCTTTTTTTCCTCTCTTTACCCTCATGGATATTTCATGTAAAGTGAACTTACTCTAATAGGAGAGACTAAGAACAACACTCAAGTATACCTGGGAGTGGTTCAAGCTCTCCCTGGGAGGCGGGTGACGAATTTAACTGCTCCTGCGAAGTGGAGGGGTCTTATATCCTCCAAATGATCTTAACTCTGTATCTTTCAAATACTCTAACACTGCACTGTTTGTGTGTGTGATATGCGGAGGAGGTGCTCGTTATTTATTTCCTCCAATCCGCTTCCTCTTGTATTCGAGTACAAAAGCCCAAATGCTTTGCTTGATGGCTCCTTCAAGGATGTTCATCTGTGAGAGAACTAGAGTGAAAGACATAAAACCTCATTGTGAAAGATGTAAGAGTACGCTCACAAAAGCCTTTAGGGAACAGACACAAGTGCCCATCACAGCCTTCTGGTAGCAACCAAACAGGAGCGAACCAGCTGTTTTAAAGCAATCTCACTCAGACTTAACAGGTCCTGCAGGCATATCAGCAGCACCTCCACATCAGAGACTGATGAGAGATAGAGTAAAATTGACAGGAATACTTACTGTTTTGAATTATAAGTAATTATAATGCAGAAAAGTAAAAGAAAGGAGTAATGCTCAAAACTACAAAGAGTAATGTAGGCATTTGCACATGAATGTGACTTGCAGTTCTTTATTTCCCAGTATGTGATCTTGCACAAATTCAGGCCAAGTACTGTCTTTGTTCACTGCTTTAATAGCCACAAACCAACTTAACCGAAAGATGTTTTTACTTTCATCGTCTTATCGACTTAATGTGAAATAGAACCTGGCTGTCTAAAACAGCCTCGTGTCTCAAGGTGCTTTACAAAGCAGGAGCTTTGTAGAGACTGATTGTGCACTGACATATAAGCAAATGGAATGGACAGGTGTGTTTCGCAATAACTTTTACACAGTGTTTTGTTTGAAAGCCTGGAAGAGCTGTCCAGCTGTGCTGCATAATCTTGTTACATTTTTTCATGTCATAAAGTCAGTCTGACAGAACTAGGATGTGATGAAAAGGAATGGCTCTTGCATGCATTTAAGTGGACCGCCAGCTTATCAGGCTGTTGCTAAACAATGGTACCTTGGGTTATGTGCAGATGGTTTCCACGTGCTTGTAGCCCTGTCTTTGTGTGGTTCTGACACAGGAATGCCGTTTTCAATATGAATTAATGTATGACAAAGTGTTCATAGGTTGATTAAAGATTTATGTCTTGCAAGACAGGTTCTCCAGTGTTTTAAACTATTATTGACACAATGATGGCAGTTCCCAGATGAGAATATTCCTCCACATCAGCTTGTATGAATGTTATTTAGCTGCTGTTTAAATATTTAAAACTCAATTTTAGTTTAAAAGTGCAGACATCATAAAAGATAATGCTTACTTGTTTTTAAACAACTGAAAAGGCAGGAGAGGACTGAAAGTACAGTTATTCTTGGACTTCATTTGTTAGGGTAGTACATTTAATTTCAGAGTAATTTCTTTTTTTCTCCTTGCAGTTTTTGGAATAACATGTCTGTATTATGTATTCACTCTGATAAATATTTCTTGCCTCTCTCTTTCAAACAGACATCCAATGCACAGCATGAGCAAATGTGAATCTCGTATTTGGAGAAGCGTGATAAGCATTTCAAAATTCAGCCCAAATATCATCAAATATATTCCTCCTTGGAAAGAGAGGCTATAATTAACCTACTAAAGCTTTTCACCATGGATGATCACAGTTGTTTTCATTTCTTTCAGGAGCACATCCTTGGAAATATGTGGTATTTTAATATATGGATAAAACCTCATGCTTTGTGTTTTACTTTGAGAAGACAGGTTTATTGCCTTCTCAGAGACACCTCTTTGTAGGGAACTCAGATTCTTTTATGAAAAACTAGAGACCTACATTTGTCCAAATTTGCACTCCAATGACAGCACCTAGCTGCATAAGTAGGACAACATGAGTCCTGGCTTTCTTGGCTCTCTGACTAGGTAAAGTCATGTCAGAGTTCCCTGAGAAGTTTCAAAACTTCTGTCTGTGCTGCTGGGGTTCTTAAATATCCATGGATACTCTTTAACTGAGGCACAGCTTTCACTGCACTAGAGATCAATCGTCACCTGGTAGCAGAGTGTAACATGCCCTAGCATTGGCTTTTTGTGATCAGCCTAACCCAGACTAACTCTAACCGTGACCTTGAGGCTTTTGTGAAGTGACCTGGAGCCTCCTATCAGAGAGGGGACAATGATATATTTTATTGATTTTCTCAGTCTTTTCTTTCACTGAGAGATCTATGTTACTGGTCTAGGGAACATGTCTACCAGCAGCCGTGAATTCACAGCACTTTATTTTCAGTTTCTAGAGCTGCAGTTGTTCTCTGTGCTTAGTGGCTGTATCAGGATGGTTTCTCATGGCTTGTGATTAGGTTGTCTTCCCACTGATGCTCAAAGGTGGTTAAGCTATTCCTTTCCAAAGAGTACAGCCAATAGATGATAGTCCCTGCTGCTGATACTGCAATTTTACCCACTAAATGTTCCATGCAAAAACAACTATGCTGGGAAGGAATAGAAGAAATCCAGGTTGTTTTAAAGCAAATGAACAATGGATCTGGACTGTTAGGGTCCTTCTTGATCTCTTCTTCTGGACTTACAAATCATGAATTCTGTTCTTTATGGAACAACTGTTTCAACAGCAGGGCTGAGGTGTGCTATTCGCTTCATTGTAGTCTCAGGCTCAGTTGTGAGGACACTGTAGAGAAAACAAAGCATCTGAGAAATGCCTTGGATCCAGTTTTCCTACTTGGGGTACAGTAAGACCACAGCTCACTCTACAACATTTTTCAAACCATGAGGATTAAGGTGGATTTTTAAGACACAGTTGACAGCATGTGCTATCTTGTTAGAAATCCTTTGAGGTGTGGGGCTTAAGGTGCGCGTAATTTCTTCTCCAGTATACACAGGACTGAATTTTAACCCTTAGGCTGTTGCAATGTCATACCCCGTTTGTATGGGTAACTGACTTGCTGTTTTCTGTTTGCTTATGGGAATGATGTAGATTCCAGGAGATTTTTGTTGTCCATGCATTTTCACACAGCATGCTTGTTGTGCTGGAGGAAGATCCCTCTAATTTTGGGAGAGGTGGCATCCCATTTATTAGCATTTTCTACTCACTAGTGTAGATATTTTTCTCATTATTTCTCTTCCATATTTTTTTGTAGTGCTGCAAGATACATATGGTCTGAGATTTACCCTTGCCAGTAGTCAACTGTTTCCCTGCCCTGGGGAATGAAAGTATCCCCACCTGTGTTTTATCAGAGTAAATGGGTGCTCTATTTATGCCCTAAATATTCCACTTGCAGTAATTTGTAAAACTTCTTTTCCACAGAGAAATGTAATCCAAGTCACAATCCTACTCAAAGTAAATGTTGCTCTACAGCCTGGCGTCTTAATCTATGCACACAAACTCTAATTACATGAACTATTACCTCTCGTGTAATAGTATATCATAAGGTCAGAAGGATTGTTTCTGGATACTCAGTTTTGATTTAGCTCACAGGTTGCGACTTCTTGCAAAATATGACCTAGGTTCAGGTTCCTTGGAGCAGATGCTCTTGTGGATCTGGGTTCATGGGTGCTCTGATTGCACTGAAGATAGCAGGGGACATATACTTCATGTCATGTGGTAGTTTCAGGGGAATTTTTGTTGCAGGCATTCCAATGATATTCTTATTCAGAGCACATATCTAATTTCAAGCAGGCTCTGCTAGTCTAGTGCCATTAGACATATTGTTTGCACAGTTGGTAGAATTTTGAGGAGTGTTGAAAGTAACAAGTGGATTCATTTGTATCTTTAAATTGCCAGGGAAACACAACCGTGCAATCAATTTTTCCCGTGACATTGCCTTCTTCAGCCAGCTTTGTTGAAAGTATGTAGCTTCAACACGTGAAGCATCGATGACTTTAGTTATTCTCTATCACATTTAGAGTGAATACGATCTCACCATTTCTGTTTTATAGCAACTGAAACAATTCAGTGTACAGTGAATTGCATCATTTAAGTCAAAGGGATTTTTCTCTCTACCTGAACAGTAACAGCACCTTCAGCAAGGCAGAAGGATTGGCTGTGGGACTTGGCATATACCAGGAGGAGAGGAAGATGAAACGTTGAGGTGGTCATGGGGAAGGAGCAGCAGAGTTCAGTGAGTGCTTGAAAAGAGCATGCCCCATCTATGTAAGCGGAGGAGTCTGACAGTTATTCCAAATCTGGCTAGAATGAGTTGGGCACATAGCTCTATGCAGCAATTTGGGAATGTTCCATCAAAGAAACTGAGCATACATGCTCAGGATGGAGCTTAACTTCTGAATCATCAAAGAGTGATTCAGAAAAAGCAGTAAGTCATGTTACCGGCAGTAAGGGTAAGCCTGTTTTCTGTCTTTTTAATTGTTTTAGTTTGAGTTTTTAATCTGGTTGTCAGTAGCCAAATCCTCTGCAATATGCTGAATGCGTATCAGGGTTTTTTTTTTTATTTCAGCACCTCTCAGCATTTGAGTAAATGGTCCAAGGACTGATCTCACTGCTACTGTCCCCAGAAAAATAGTCTGTTTCTGCTGCTATAGTTTCCTGATCTGTTACAGAGGAGATTGTGAAGAAATTTTGAACCAACTATATCTTTTGTTTTTATTTAGCTTTTGTCTAATTTTATAATTTCTTTGTCCTAGAAATTTCTTTAGCCCATCTGTGTAAGAGCTCTGAAGAGGAAGGATCAAAAGTCTTCTATCTTCCAGTGTAAGGAAAGCACTAGGGAACAATGGAAGTACTAAATGTTCACAGTTTTGTTCCTGCACTTGCCCTGTCATTGCCATCTAAAGATTTAACTGTTTCTCAGTACCTCAGTCAGTAACTTGTTGCTCCTTACGTTTAATGTAAGAGCACAGCCCATTCTGTAACATTTGTCAAACTATGAAAGATAAAAAGGAGCTCTTAACCATAGCTGATGCCACATGTGTCTCATCCATAACTTCTGGAGGTGCTGGAATCCAGGCAATCACATTTTCCTCTGCAGAATGGGGAGAACTGAACTCTGTAATGTCTACCCCTCCCCCTTCTTCTTTCTATTCTTTTTCCCCTCACATTGTACTTTGTGTTTAGAAACGTTTCCTGATCCTCACAAGGTGATTTTAGTTTCCTGACCTGTGCTCAATGACTGCTAGGAGCCTAACATAGACTAGAAATTGAAAAGACATGTAAAAGGCTTGGAAACCTGAAACACTGGTTCAGAACATGGCACAATCTGTCTTTCAATGAGTTACAGTTTTCAGAGGCTTTAATCCAACTAACTGAGAATTTCATTGGCATGGTTAAACAAAGGCACAGAGAACTGGTCATCTGCAAAGCATAAGTTAGCTCATCTCTGTAAATGCCAAAATTACATGATTTTTGCAGTGCCTTGGGAAACTCAGCTGCTTTTCCAGCTTGTTGTTATTTCATATCTTTCCTTTTGCCGCCAAAAAGGCTGAGAAGAAGTCATACTGCCTCCTTTAGAAAAAGCTTTGTTTAGAGCATAAAAATGCAAAACCAGTCTGCAGGAGCCTCTTCTTTCTCAACATCCTTTGAGGCTGACTCCTAGTTTAGCTTTTTGTTTTTCCTCAACGGGTGACCTCCACACAGCAATCCCTCTAAGCAAGCTTATTCCACTTGTTCTGAATTACCTGACCAGCACAACTCTGTTATACAAAGCTTCATGTAGAGCAAGAATTTTCTGTCCTGAAAACCTTTCATCAGCCAAGAAGCCAGAATGAATGTATACATCTTATTCTGTTCTGAAATTTCCAGGGAATAGGTTTGGGTAAGAATTATGCTTTGAACTGCACAGTCTTGCTCCAGCTGCCTTACGTTACAGCTTGCTGTCCACATCCTTTGTGTTCTGTAACAGTATTAGAATAAGCTAGGGCTCCTGTGGCCTAACTTGCTGTTGTAAATCTCACACTGAAACCCTCGGTCACCTGAACTGCTGTATATACAATGTATTTATAGAGAGAGAAGGATATGGTGGCATCCCTCTTATCACAGCAGAAAAGTCTGCTTCCTTGCACAGAGGAATTAATGTTATGTATAGATGCTTTTAAGGATAAATCAGATGCAAGTGCAATGTTGAAACCACAGTTCTGTGGGTCACTAATAAATAGCTGCCATCTCCTTGAATGTATGGGTGCTGCATAGATTTCTTTTTATTTCCACAAAACTTCTCTTTTTTCCCTGCAAAAGGTTATTTTTCTGCTCTTATGTACTTCGCTTTGCCTGTATATCTTGTCAATTATTAGTGTTGTAACTGTTTCAAACCAAGGCTTTTGCATATATATCAGTTCTTAGTAAAAGGAAGGAGCAATTGCTGAAAGGAATCTTTTGGCATAGAGGCCACTTAATATATTTAACATTTCATGAGGAAGTAGTCATTAAAACTAAGTCAAACTCTTGATCACAGTCAAAACCTTCCCTAAACTTAGAAATTGAAAATATTTATGTGGATGCCTGTATAAATCACCTATGTGTTTGCAGGTATTGTGTTTAAAGGGCCTGGTCACCTGCTGTTCCTGCTGCTGTGCATCTAATGTTATCAAAACCAGAGCTGGTTAATAAAAAAAAATTCTGAAACAAGTACTAGGCAGCAAAACTGTTTTACTCTAGAAATGTTTACTTTCCTACCTGCAATAGCTGAGTATGTTATACAACAGGAGGCCACATTTAAGCATGCAGTATTTGCATAATTGAAAGATATGGTATTGATTGATGGAGTCCACCTGATATATAAATTACATTCAGGTATTTTACTTTAAAAAAATATTTCATTTGTATCAACTATGGCCCTTTCTAATCACCTTCAAGGAAAATTTAAAGCATGAACAGAAATTTCCAAGTTTCCAAGATCTGTTGATTTGCATGAGTGCATCAAATATTTTCAGAATAATTGTATTTACAACTGTGACTGTGTATTGAATTGAGGAACAGTCAAAACCTGAACGCAACACTGATTCAACTAGAATTAGTATTTCATTTTTATATCTGATCGGATATTTTAGTGGTCTGCTTGCTTGGCTTTTTTTTTTTGAAGTTGATGTGCCCCTGCAGAAAGACATTCATAGCCAATAAACATAGTGCTTTTGACAATAATAATGATGAATCAGTCCATTTTTGAAGGAAAGTATAGAGTCTATAAAAGAGTAAATCAACTTATTTATAGGCTAAATGGCTGGTAGGCCAGAATGTCAAAGCAGAAATGTTTGAAAGTGCTCTTTTCCCTCCTTAAATACAGCATTGATATATGTTTAGTCTTTCCATATGCTTTATATCGATTAAATTTTATGAAGTGATTCCAGTGGTCACTAGGAATGTAAGATTTTGGGTTATTTCACATGTATTGAGCTTAGAAGAATGAATGAAAATAAATGACCCAATTATGTGAAATATCTTGGCAGTAGTTTGTCCAAATACTTTAAGATGAACTGTAGGTTTAATCTACACGGATTCAATTCTGGTGTGAATAAATGTTGCTAGAAGAGAACCTGTGTGCCTGTTTCTCTCATTTGTTAGAACTTTTTAGACTAGAGATGAGGTATTGACTTAAGATGCTGACTGTTTTATATTGTTGAGTAAAGAGAGAAAATTATTTTATGAAATCGGATAGATGTGGTGTGTCTAACTGCTTGTATTTATAATGGAACTTTTTACATTTAGGCAGTAGAAATAATTCTAAAGCAAAAATATCTCCTTTATATTCATATTATTGTTGTGAATGTACATGTTGTTGGGATCCACAGTGCTGGTTAACTGAAAACACTTGGAGATTTATTTGACCAAATATTTGCTGCCGTTATGAATGGTAGGATTCGTGGATGGCAATGTGACATTGTTTTGAAACGTATTTCTGCAGAGATGGCAGAACTTCGGAGAATAAATGTTAAATGGGGATACCTCTTGTTAGCATAAAATACCTGATTAATCCTGTAAAGGGTCTGCATACTTGTCACACAGATTGTTCTTGGCTAAGAGATTCTGCAGTAAAAACGGACTAAACAAACCTGTTTGTTTCAAAGATATTGCTAGAGAAGAAGGAATTTCAGAATCTTTTCTTCCCCTTCACATTTATTGGTTTTGGATAGTTGTGATCTATGTAAAAACAGGATCAAGTTTTCAGCTTCAGGTTTTGCTAAAGGAGACAGAAATGTGGATCCTAAACGTGAGTATTATACCCAACTTTTCCAACTTGGTGAACAGAAATGAGAATTTTTTTATCCTAGCTCTGCATCCATTTTTGTGAATCACGTACTGTATCCAGCTTAACAATGAGTAGTCTCTGCTTGATATTGGTTTTGCGTTTTTTATCTGTTTTTTAGTTTACAGTTAATAGTTTGTATTTTATGTAGATGTTAATGTCTACCTCTCTCCTACTGTTCTATTTCAGGGAAAAACAATAAAAGAACTTATTGTATTTTATATCACATTCTTCAGTAAGTTTTAAGAGAAGGAAGAGTATTTTAATTTTCAACTGACCCTTCCTGAAACAAACCACTCAATTTTTCTTAAAATTATTGTAATGATTTTTATGTAGACAAACTTTCAAGCTCTAAATGTCTAGATTGATGTTCGTGTTTTCCCTTCGAGAGCAAGTAATTATTTTTAAGATTTTCTTCATATTAATAATACTTACCAGGGCGCATGCTCATCTATTCTGAATGTTAATTGATGGCAGAGTTCAATTTTCCTGTTGTTGCATGGGGCTTGTCAAGGACAGGAAATAAAGACTCAGAGCTGGGAAACTACAAAACGTGTCTTAGCTGAGGAAAGATTGTCTTCCATCACAGCAGGCTTTCTAGTATACCAGGAAAAAGTTAATATTAGGAAACTCCCTTCAACATTTTTAGTAATTCAGAACAGTGACACTCTTGCTACAAATGTATATGGTACAATGTTGCTGATGTACTGTCATTCATGCCCATCAGCCCCCCCCCTTTTTTTTTATTCTGAGGGTTTGAGTCTGTACTCCTACAAGACTTGGGAATTGTTTCTGAAAATTATTGGAACATTGCACAGAAGGGTAATGCTTTTGCAAATGGAGATTTTATGGGCTGGGTACTACTGTTATTCAAGAGCGCAGAGGAGTCCCAAGAAATGGCTGCTTTCTGCACTTCCCTGCTTCCAGGAGGAAAACATCTGAGTCAGGAGGGAGCTTCTGCTGTCTCCAACCCCTTAAAAACAGGAATCTTTTCAACAGGTAAGAAATACAGGACTTTCCTTGTTTCTCTGAGGAGAACAATGAAATGAACAGAAAGGGTCCAGAACCTGGGAAAAACCAGCTCCCATGTTCCCATGCAAAAAATAAGTTGAAATTAAGCTGTTGTTACTTCCTTCTTTCTTGTTTCCCGTTTCTTACAGTTGCAGATCTGGAAAGTGAAAATGGAGAACTCTCTTGGACCTACAGATCTCCCCAGGCAGAAGCAGCAGGAATGCCTGAGGAATGGTAGTGTCAGGCACATTTGCCCCAGGACTAGCAGAAGTGCCCATCCTTTCCAAATGCAACCACCACAACAGGAAGAAGAGGGAGCATGCTGAGGGACCCAAAGGCAGATATGGGGCTTCGGGAGAAACCAGTGCTGGGGAGCAGAAGAAAACCTCTTGTCTCCTATTTTAAGCTGTGTGAGATAGTAACTTCTCTGGAGGTGGAAAGGGAGCAGCCAAAATCTCAGTGAAACAAGTAAAGCTTACATTCTCTCATGAGTCTAACCTGCAAGTTTGAAGGTTTCTGATGAATGTCTTTAGATTAGCCCATAATGAAATACTATTCTGATCTACAAATACTTGCTCTGAACTACTTACTGTCTGGTCTAGTGGAAGGTGTTCCTGCCAATGGCAGGGTGATTGGAACTAGGCGATCTTTAAGATCCCTTTCAACCCAACCCATTCTATGATTCTATTATTTAAAAGCAGGAGGGGAAAAAAAAAATCTCAGTTCTCCATCAGCATCTCACTTTTTTTTTTTTGGTAGGGGGAAGCTGCATGGTTTCTGAGGCACTCTGGGAGAGCAAATGTCAACACTATTGAAGATTTATGTCTATTTAAAAACAAGGTCTGTTGAATCAATTATGTGTGCACATAAAATATCACTCCAAATCCGAGTATGTTGTTTTTCCATGCAAAATTCAGGTTCTTGAAAAGCGCTTCCAATTTCAATGTATTATGTGCTACAGTTCTGTATTCTGAAAGTCCATAGTTACTGTTATCTTTCTGTGACAAAGTGATCTGCTTAGTGTATGAGAGAAAGACTGTGAATGTTGTCTACCTAGACTTAGTAAAGCCTTTGACACAGTTTCCCATAGCATTCTTCTGGAGAAACTGGCTGCTTATGGCTTGGACAAGCATGCACTTCACTGGGCAAAAAACCTGGTTGGTTGGCTGGGCCCAAAGAGTGCTGGTGAATGGAGTTAAACCCAGTTGGTGGCTGGTCACAAGTGATGTTCCCCAGGGCTCAGTATTGGGGCCAGTTCTCTTCAATATCTTTATCAATGATCTGGACGTTCAAGTGCACCCTCAGTGAGTTTGCAGACAACATCAAGTTGGGTAGGAGTGTTGATCTGCTTGATGGTAGGGAGGCTTCACAGAGGAATCTGGACAGGCTGGATCTATGGGCCCAGGCCAATTGTATGAGGTTCAACAGGGCTCAGTGCTGGGTCCTGCTCTTGGGTCATAACAACTCCATGCAATGCTATAGGCTTGGAGAAGAGTGGTTGGAAAGCTGTGTGGCAGAAAAGAACACGGGTTATTGATTGATAGCTGGCTAAACATGAGCCAGCAGTGTACCCAGGTGGCCAAGAATGCCAAGAGCACCCTGGTTTGTATCAGAAAGAGTGTGGGCAGCAGGACTAAGGAAGTGATTGTCCCCCTATACTCAGCACTGGTGAAGCTGCATCTCAAATACTGTGTTCAGTTCTGGGCCCCTCAACTCAAGAAAGATATTGAGGTGCTGGAGCATGTCCAAAGAAGGGCAATGATGCTAGTGAAGTGTCCGGAGCACAAGTTTTATGAGGACTGAGGGAACTGAGGTTGTTTAGCCTGCATAAAAGGGGGCTCAGGGGAGACCTTATCTCTTTCTACGACTACCTAAAAGGAGATTGTAGTGAGGTGGGTATTGTCTCTTCCAAGTAGGAAGTGATAGAACAAGAAGAAATGGCCTCAGTTTGTGCCAGGGGAGGTTTAGATTGGATATTAGGAAACATTTCTTCATTGGAAAGGTTGTCAAGCATTGGAATAGGGTGCCCAGGGAAGTGGTGGAGTCGCCATCCCTGGAGGTATTTAAAAGACGTGTAGATGTGAAGCTTAGGGACATGGTTTAGTGGTGGACTTGGCAGTGCTAGGTTAATGGTTGGACTTGATCTTAAGGTCTTTTCCAACCAAAATGATTCTATGATTCTATAGTTCTATGATTTATATAATCAAGGCTCTGGGCAGCTAGATATGTGGGACTGGCAGCAATTTTTGGGTAAACTTTCTTAGAGTTTGAGTTGTGTAGTATTGAAGGGCTGATTCTTCCTTTCCCTCTCCTTTGAGCAGTTACATACATGCACCACCCTGCCCATGGCCCAGGGTTCCATTTTAGCCACCCTGGGGCTCCCCCCACTCTGCACATGGCCCAGGACCCCATTCCAGCCCCTCTGGGGCTGTCAGCTCCTGCCCCAGTGATGCTGCAGCAGGGCTGGCCTCTAGCTCCCCATAGCCCTGCCCTGCCCAGCCTGTGGGCCAGGTCTACCCACAGGTTCACGTTCTGGACCAACTTTGGCCTGTCCCCATCCCCAGGGATGTGCCTGATGCCCAGAGTGAGGGCTTCCCCCATCTGCCCTGCTGCTGGCTGTGGTGGGATAGGCCCTGTCTGCCAGATCCTGCCTGACTAGTTCTCCTGGGGAGCCCTCACTGTTCCCAGTGCCTGAACCCAAGAGATCTACCAGCCTTTGTGGTGCTTTGACAATGAGAATGTTTATTAACAACTTATTAAAAAAAAATTCAAGCAGGCTTTTTCCAAACTTAAACATTTCCCAGAAGGAAAACTTTTCTCCCAATTCAAACCTCACCTTTGCAAGACTTTTGTCCTCTCTGGCAATTTGCATCGAATTCAATAGCACAAAGTGAATTTTGAGTCAGCTGCCACTCTCTGAATCATCAAAATACTTCTGTATTATTAGCAGACATCTTGTGTGAGTGGGAAGAGTAATGCAAGTTTAAAGCATCCTTGTAAGTCAGTGGTGTGTGTATAGGAAGCACCGTGGTGTTGTGTAATGGGAGGAGCAGCCTGGAATCAATCCTGCCAGTTTTTACTGGGGAAAACCACCAGCGACTTAATCTGTTAATTCAATGTTGTGTTTTAATGAATTTCCTGGCACATCTAATGCTAAAAGTCCCCTGAAGGGAAAAATATTGTACATTTGGCTGACAGTGCTAGAAGTGAGGCTTGTAGGTCGGGAAGGAGGTTTTTGCTTCTAGTGTTTGTTGGAAGCTGGAGAGAGGCGCCGCTTCCCATCCCACAGGGTTAGCCCCAGGGAAGTGCAGCCGGGAGTTGCCACTCAGTCACTCGCTGTGTGTGGGGATTTCCTGTGACTGCTCCTGCTGCCCCTGAGACCTGGCTGTGAGCAGGGATGCAAGGGTGCCCGATGGAACCACTGCATGGAAACCTGTGTCAATAGATAGCATAATAAATGAACTAACCTATGAATACATACCAGGAGGCTTGCGTGTTTCAGTACAGGCCAATACATTATGAATTTCGTGATTCTGTGCATAAGTAAGAAAGGAAGGATTTTGAAAATGTCTATACTGGAAAATAAATTTTTACTTCAAAGACTGTTCATAGGCATCAGTCAGTTAGGGAAAACACTCTTTTTACTTTCCTTACTGTCGTGGTTTGACCTCAGCCAGCAACTAAGCTCTGCACAGCCACTCTTTCACTCCCTCCGATAGGATGGGGGAGAGAATCATAAGTGAGAAGACTCACAGGTTGAGATACAGACAATTTAATAGGTAAAGCAAAAGCTGTGCACGCAAGCAAAGCAAACCAAGGAATTCCTTCACTCCTTGCCATCGGCAGGCAGGTATTCAGCCATCCCCAGAAAAGCAGGGCTCTGTCAGGTATAATGGTTACTTGGGAGGGGCAAATGCCATCGCTTTGAATGTCCCTCCCTTCCTTCTTCTCCCAGCTTTATATGCTGAGCATGACGTCACGTGGTATGGGATATCCCTGTGGTCAGTTGGCATCAGCTGTCCCAACCATGTCCCCTCCCAACTCCTTGTGCAACCCCAGCCCACTTGCTGGTGAGGTGGTGTAAGAAGTAGAAAACGCCTTGGCTCTCTGCAAGCACTGCCTAGCAGTAATGAAAACATCTCTGCATTATCAACGCTGTCCTCAGCACAAATCCAAAACATAGCCCCATGCTAGCTACCATGAAGAAATTTAACTCTACCCCAGCCAAAACCAGCACACGTATGAATTTCAGAAGTTTGGTATCAAAGATAAATTCAGAGTACTTGCACTTGGGAAATTTAGGCAAATACACTAGTGTGATATCTGTTGCATACATCTAATAATCAGTTATCACTTGAGACCGATGCATACTATAACATGAAGTACAGAATGTAATATATGTGCATGTGTGTGTGCATGCTGCGTTTTCCTCCTGAAAGAGTCTTGTCTCCTCTCTTGGGCAGTCCAGGGAACTGAGCTGGATTTGCCACAGCCTGTTTTGGTGTATCTCTGTCTTAATTCCTGATGCTTCTGTGAAATTCTCCTGCTTTGAAGAAATAAAATATTTATTTAAAATATTTTTTTTTCAGAGAATCAGGTACAGTTAATGAGGAGTGGCTTTCTCTGTAGTCACACTTATCACTACCTACAGCACAGCTTGGGCTGAAGCAACAGGATGATAATTTATCTGATATAGATAACTTGGTGAAGTGCACCAGAGGTCTTATGATGTGCAGCATGTTTGACATTTCTACTTTTCATGGTATATGAAGCCGATTCAGCTAAGAAGAATTTGTTCTGGTCTACTAGATAAATACATATTTAAAAACCTCAAAATAAAATTGTCAATACATCTAATAGGCCATAACAGTAGCTTAGAATACTTTCTGCATGAGCAGTCAGGTAATTTCCTTCTGTATGCATTGTTTAAAGAGCTCTTGTTTTAAGGAGACATCCTGATTTGTGGCATAAGACCACACTTGCTAGGTATTTTATGAAGTCCCTAAAACGCAACTTCTTTTTTGAGCTGATGTCATTGTTAGCTGAATATATATTTAAGCTCATTGTCAAATTATTTGAATTCTTGAAAGTCTTTTCTGTGGAGTAGCTGAACTTCAAATTGTTGGAAATTCCTAGTATATACTGTAGGATTAGTTGCACTAGCATGCAGTAGTATTACATGCAATTACATAATTTAAAACTGTGCAGTAAAGTGCAACTTAAGGAAATTTTGGAAGTGAGTTTTCTATTACAGCTGAACGAATATTGCAAAAGCACTTCCACAAATATTTTGGTCTTCCAGTAACTTCAATCTTTTACACACCATATCATTTTTTTGTAATCACTGTCTGTAAATATTTCCTCTGGATCATCAAAAAACATGAGGAAGATCAGTTTATTCACAGGCACTTACAAAACAGTCAAGTTATCTCAACCAAATTATGAATTAATCATTCTACTGTAATTACCATTCTCTTAAAACTGTGTGCAGTCTGTGACTGAGGCTGTTGCAACTAAAGAGTTCAAACCTTTTTTTTACTTAAAAGTGTTTTTTTTCTCAAGAAACTGCGTGTGTCTTTTAGGAAAAGAAAGGAAAAATAAAATGGCATTCCTAAAAGCCTTCAGTCACCTCATTTTTGGGATGCTTTTCAAAACAACTGTTAGTTCTGTAAAACTTCCCAGGACTGACTTATCTGACAAGCCATCAGAGGAATGATTGCTCTAGATAGTTATAAAACAGACCCCTTGTCTTGGAAATCCTCGGTATCTATGAGGCTGGAAAGGCACACTGGTGGATACTTATGTCAGTGAATTTCTCAGTATTTGCGGTAGCTGGCTGTTCTCTGCACTTTCCTTCTACAGTGAGTGCAGGAGTTGAGCAAGAGGGAGTCAGCTTCAGGGAAAATTTAGAGCAGGAATCTCTTTTTTTCCCCTTGGAAAAAGCCATCTTTCTCTACCCATTGGCTGTGAGCGTTTAATTAAGTGCCTAAAATTGGAGAGTGTTAATAATCTCCATGGTGTGTATGTATATCTTCGTGCATTACACAGGTTGTAGCCTATGTAGTATTATGACTTATCTGCTGTTGGGTCCTGTCTGCTATTTAACCCTCCTGCAGGATTCCACTGCAATGAAACAAAAGCACTTCTGTCCCTCGCAGACCGGGACCCACATACAATCCCACTTCTGTTAACTCCCTATTATGGAACTGGGCCAGCTCAGCTACATTTCTCTCCTTCCGCAGTATGCAACCAAATAGTTTTACTAAAAGTAGGGGGTTAGTTGGCCAACAGAACAAAAGATCACTTTAGAGAGGCGATTTTGTAATCTAAAGTGTATGTTTTTCTTCCCTAATCTTATACATCATCAAAAGCTCATTTGGATGGGATTCCTCTTCTGGGACAAAGGTAAGGAGCAGACCTGGTCTGCAGCACTCTGGCAAGCCCAGAATTCCTTGAGGCTTGATGTGGGCTTTGTCTTCCAAAGAACATCTCCTAAGTCTCCTTTTCTTACTTTTTGATTACTTTGTTTTTATGGTTTGTTGTTTTTTTATCATCCATGCCTCAAGATAAGAGTTGGTTCTCAAATTGCACCTTCTTTTCCAGAGTTTTAAAGATAAAAAACAGAGTGGTTGTCTTGCAAAGAGCATCTACATACATGTTGTCCCTCTTCTAGTATATTGAAAATTCCCTCTTTAGACAAGTAGAAAATCTCAAGTGGGAACAAACCATTTGAGAGTGGGAAAGGCTGTGATGGAACACAGTTGATCTCATCAGTACGGAAGCTTATGAGATTTCAAAAACCATTCCAGACAAAACCTGTTTTATGTGAAAGTGGAGTGCAGACACTGAGACTGCTCTTTACTGTGAATCAAAGACTGCTAAAAGGAGACGATTAGGAAATTCCCTTTGAAAGCTCAGTCCTGGTCAGACATAAAACACTTAACATAGACATATGCTTTAAAGTTCCAGCTGCTGAGCCTAAATCTGCAAACTTTTGAACACTCCTGACTTAATGAAGTCAACAAAAACTGCTGACATCTTTCACACATGAAATGTGCTGCAGTCTGTGCAGCCTTGACTCATTAGTGAACTATTGTACCTTTTTGACACTTGTAAGAAGAAATTTTGAGACCGTGGTATCTTAATTGCCATCTGAAGTCTCTACATTTTGCTGTGGGAGGCAATCAGTTAAAGAACTGTAGCATAAACCAATCTATAAACCTGGAGGCAGGATGCAGGTTGGGTCATCAAGGCTGCAGTTTTTGATAGTCTTCTACAGAGAAGGATAAATGAAATTCTAAATAATGTTAAGCTGATGAATGATCTCTCTTGCCTCCCCCCATCCTCCCCCCCCAGATATTGAAACAATTTTGCAGTACTTATGCTGAAAGCACTGTTTAACAAAATTCAGAGACGCCTTCCGAAAATCCCACAAAGCAGAACCTGTAAACATTTAAACGTGATTTCAAAGTTTGCCGAGACAAAACTGCGATGTATGTGAAAGAAGAGCTGAAGACCACACGCTTCCTAATTTACTTTGCAGGAGAAAGTGGGGAAAATAGACCTTATAGACCATCTCTTTTGGAAAATAGACGTTTGCAGGAGCTTCAAGAGACCTGACTGTGATGTTGATACGTGATGCTGATATGTGATGCTGACTACATTAAAATTATTTTCTTTTAATGTATTCTGGCTGCATTTGTTTAACAGACTACACGACAAACTCTCCAATTTATCTGCTTTGAGTTACAATACTTATATTTTGAAAGAAATCACTCTTCTGAAGCCTTTAGAACAGAATCTCAGTTTATGGCCATAGTGCTAAATTATGAAGTACTCATTCAACTTCATGACTTCTACTGGACTCTTCCTCAATGTGGTTTGCTTATGCAACCTGGAGTTATGGATGTGAATCCCCTGTTCAAGATACTTGAATGGAAACAAGAGCCGGAAAGAAAGAAGGACTAATTAAAGATGCTTCAAAATGTTAGGTATTAAAATAATAGTACTTTAAGTTTTTTTTATAAAATGCTAAGCCACTTCAGAATTCTGTCTCTTAAAGGCAACCGAAGAACATGGCTTCCATTGCCAAAGTCACCTGGGACGCTGTGTAGTACTTTCATGGAAATGACAATTAAACGTAACATCATAATCTCAGTGATTCATTATTTTTTCTCCTTTTGCATGAAAAAAGAACCGAAGTACATTTATTCTCTAAACAGAGCAATTTCGATACAATAATAAATTCAGTAAAGATCTCTTTCAAGAGTTGGTTTGGTATATGCCAGGTGAGATTTTCAGTTAGACTCCCAAAAAAGAACTAAGGCTCTTAAAAAACCCCATAAATACAGATTTTATTAGAATAGAAAATGGATATTTTTCATAGAGAAAACTCAAATTGGCAATGCAAATTAGTTCACAAGTCCCGTTTATTCTAGTTGTCTTCTGCCTGTTGTAAGCCTGCTTGATTTGCTTCAATCAGCTCAGTAGCCTTCTTGGTTGCAACAAACTTTGCACGGACTTTCTCCAAGTGGAGGATTTTTTTTTTTTGTGGTTATTTCTGTTGTGTGTTCTTTTTTTTGGTTTTGGGTTCTTTTTGTTTGTTGTTCAATATTCTTACTATCAATTTCCTTGCTTGCTTCTAGAAGTGATTGGATTCAGACAAGTTAATGCTTGAAGTGTTAAGGATGTATTTGCTTCCAATGTTCAGGGAACTTTCTGTAACCTCCTGCTTTCAGAGATACATGGCATGGAGTAAAACAGCTCTTCTGTAGGGCTTTGAATTCAAAATTCTACTGCAGTCCTTTCACTAGCTTAGCATCATGGTCAGCAAAATTTGCCTGAGTTGTCAGCTGTTGAAGTAGGTACACAAGAACTTGTTTTTAATATGCAAATATTTTCTTGTTTTCTAAATGGTCTTTCCCTCCCTCTTTTCGCCTCTCTGTATGTCTTTGAATGTTCGTGTGTGTTTTCAAAAATACAGGATGAAGGAAAACAGACAAGGAAAGCTTTCAGAGTTGCATTTTGCAGTCTTTAGATATTTTGTTGCTAGTGGTGGTGTTTTAAAACTGAAGTTTGTCTTACAAGTCTCCTGAAATTGCTTTAGTTTTCTTCACATTTCAGTTAATAAATTAAGCATCCCTACTCTCTCCACCTAGCTCTTATGATATTCTCCATTTATAGCATTCCATAACATTCAATATCAGTGCAAGCAATTTTGTTGTCTTCTACTGTTTGCTAAATGTATTCAGTGCTTGAATCAATATTGAGGTTTGCTATGTACAGTTGTGGTCAAATCTATGATAAATTATCTTTTCATCAGTGTTATTAAATGCAGCACTCAGACTATGTATCTATTAACATGCTGTCATTGTGGAGGAATTTGTATGAAACTGGACTACAGTTGCATAAAGAATTCCTGTAGTTTCCTCAGATTCTAACAAATTACATTTAAGATTAATCTTGCCTCTCTACTTCTTTCTCAGCAACTTTTCTCCTTTCCCCTCCTTCTCTATTGATATACTCATTATTTTCTGAATGAATGCCAACACTGTAGCAGATTTTTCAGACTCTCATAGTAGCAGACATTTTGAGCCATGGCTTTGACAGATTGCACATTTTGAAAGTGCGATACTGTAGCAAGCTTTTTAGTAAATTTGGCAGACTACATACTGTCTTGAAATCCACTGATGAAAAGTGAAAAATCTATTAGATGTAAGTTGGCAGGATACATGTGACCTGCTGACAGGCTGTGCACATATTTCATTTGATTCCAGGAGCAAGGAATCCAATTCTCAGGAGTTTATGAAGATATGCAGTAAATGTCACTTACAGAATGAAAAAAAGACAGTCTTGGAAGAATTAGATTGTAGGAGATGACTAAAAAAAAGAGCTGTAAATGTCTTTGTCTTACATATAGGTGTTTTACTGAAATTATGACTGATAGAGAATAGATAGGAAGTATGATAGTAGTGTATGTAATAATGCCGAAGAGCTGCTTTGATTATCCCCAGCTTCTCGGGGAAAGAATTTGCAAATAGAGGGAACTCTTTCATTTTTCAGTGCTCAAAATACAGGCTTAGAGTTGTGATTTTGACTCTCCATTTTCGAGGCTGGGGCACTCAGTATCCCATCATTGTTCTGCAGAACAGAGCTCAGCTTCCAAAAGTAGAGGGGGTTTTACAAAAATTTTCTTGGAGGCAGGATGCTGCTCTGAGGAATTTCCCCCTTGTGGCTTTAAAATCCGTTACCTTCCTTGGCAGTTCCTCAAAAGGTGTGTCTGTTACACACTGTCTTGTATGAGAGGGTATCAAAGCTAATATTCAGTGCGTATGGACACAAGAAGCTCCCTGCGTGTCTGTGGCTAACCTGCAGTATCATGAGTTTAGTTTGATTGCTGAGGTCATGATGCTGCCCAAAGGGGTGATAGGATTCTCCTCTCCATCCTTGACTACATATTTTCACCTCCACCTTTGTATTGGCATTGGCTTTTGGCACCCTATGGTTAGTTGAATCAAACTGCTGACCTAACAGAAAAATAATTTTAGCACAAAAGAAAAAAAAAGTTAGCTCACAGCTGGATCAGGAGGCTTGATGGGCATGTGGGTACTGGTACTGATGCAAGGAGAGGAGGGAGAATACTGCTAGGGTAGGTAAAGGGCAGAACTACATTTTTGGTAGTGACTTTACTTTGCATTTTTTTTAATTCATTGAGCTGTGCTTACCAGAGAAAGCAATGGCTTACCTAATTCTCTCCAAGACTGGTTAGATGTAGGATGGGATTCAAACAATTGCATGTAAAGCTGGAGGCATCTACATTGCACCTCATTGTAGTGTAAGTGAATCTTAACAGTTGCTTTTTTACTCCCCTCATAAAATTCCTACATTAGGTAATAATAGTGGAATATTAAAACAGATCTTACCAAAACGGATAAATTTGCTATCAGATTTTATGTTTTTTATGAAAGTGTACTTCATCATATGTTCGTGCTCATTTCCATTTCTCAAGAGAAGTGGTTGTACTACTTGTGTGTTTGGGAATTTCAAAGTTTTTGCATTGCAAAAAGAATATGCTGTTCTGATTTTTTAATATTCTATATTCCCCTTGAAAATATGTAGCGTTAGCACTGACCACATTTTGATGTGCTAGTAAAGAAATGCATACAAAACATTATTTACTACTTTCTGATTAACATTTGCCCAGGCAGGCCAAAGCAGATGTATTTCTCATGTCTATTCCTTTTTTTGGTAAGTGTTACAGACATTAAACATTAAAAGAATGAAAAATATGAAACAGAGACTCTTTAACAAGAGAAAAGAATATAAAAATATTTAAAAATCAAAACTACTGAGTTTGGAGTCCGTAACTTTGGTTTTTAGTATTTGAAACTAGTTCCTACTTCTAATACTACTTTTGTGTCTCAAGAAATGAAATGATGAGTGTTTCTCAGATGAGAAACAGGATGTAGGGATTATGATCCATAGTGATTTATCTAAGTTAAAGCCTTGGGTTCTTCTGTTTTAGACTTGACTGAGCGTCCTTAGATTGTTTTAGGGAGACCTGTTCTGTTTTAGAAAGACCAACACTGGCACTGCAGACAGAGTGTAACTTAAAATGTCACAGGAGATTGCAGACAGAAGTGTCCTAAGAGGCTGGAGGCATTTATAGTTTCTGTGAGTGGGTTAGGATGTAAAGGAGAGAAATTACAGGCTTACAAAGATGCTTATAAGGACATTCATACTGATTTTTGGATATCAGACATGGTCAACTGCTTATGCAGTGTGGATCTGTCCTATGAGGCACTTTTACATAGCTGCTAGGAATCCAAGAGAAGGCTTGCACAGTTTGTAGCCTGCTGAAAAATTGTCTTGGCCATGAGGAAAGGATCTGAGGATGCAAGCAAAAATAGGTGATACGGAAAGGTGGTCAGTTGGCCCAGTTGATCACTGACACGTGAAGTCGCCTTGCCAGCGCACATCCTACCATCTCGCCCCAACCCTGCATCAGAAACTGCTTGACAAGCACGAATTAGGCAGCCTGGTGCTGATGTCTGAAAATACTGGAGATGGAAAATTAAAAATAGATGATAGAGAAATACAGGCGATGTGGGCAAAGGCGTGGATGCTGGGAAATAAAAGTGAGGAGACAGTGCTAAGAGGGAAGTTAGAGACACTGGGGTAAAGTGAAAAGAGTATGTATGGAAGAGTGGAGAAGGAGTTTTTTGAGTTTTGGTACCCTTGGCCTTGAAATACAGCAGTCTCTGAGTTGCAGATAACTGTGCCGATGTTACAGAGATACTAAAGCTGTAGAGTCATAAGGCTGGGTCTGACAAGGTAAATGGTAACACACAATCAACTATAAAAATCAAGATGGCATTTGCCTGTATGATTTGTGCTATAAAGGCGGTATTTATAAAGAGTTAAGATGGTATTTTACGTGTTTGCTATAAATAGCATAGTATTTTTCTCTGAACTTTCAGTATATGCTATTGTGAGGTGCAGCGTATCAGATAAAATACAACATTTTCTGTTTTGTTCCACTGTGTCAGCTCCCAGTTTAAGTATTGATTTAGAATACATCAGTCACAACTTCCATGTCTTCATACTTTCCTTTGTTGTCATCTTCAATCTTGAACTGGCGTGTTCCAAATATGTGTCAGTCTTTAATTGGTGTAGCCAGAATGGCATCCAACCTTTTGCAAGTTTTAGTGTACTTTTTCTGAACTGACATCTGATCTGTCAAATTCACACCTCTTGAAAATGTGAAGATGTAGGCAACAGGGTTAGTATAAGAATTATGCAATTGTGAGACAAAATGTATAAATCCTTTTCAGTAAATTCTTTTTTTAACACCATATATAAAATACTGTCATTTCATCATTTGTATTAAATGTGTGTATTTAAAAAAAAATAGTTCCCACAATTCAAATCATTCTTCCAATATAAATATATGAAACTATCACCCTTAGAACTGAGACACTATCTTCAGGGAAAATATAATTCCATCTATTGCAACTCCTTGCTTGTAAGGAACAAGATAATTCTGAACAGCAAGGACTGACTTCCAAAATGAGAAGAAAAGAAAAAAGAAAATCCTCCACAGGTTTCGTAACAATGGTCCTTTTTGCCTTTTTTAAAAAAAGCCTTTTGTTTTCACTTTGAATGCACACTTTAATGTGTTTTACTGAGCTATGAAACTACTTTCTTCATGTCACTGGGGAGGAATTGACATTCTTGCAGGTGTATGTGATCTAGCTACTTAGTTATAGAAAGAAGAATTGAAAATGCCTTGCTAGTTGCATGCATTTATATTAAAAATCAAATGTACAATATCTTTGGACTAATCATTTTTACACTTGTCTGACAGACACAGAAGCACTTGTGCAGAAAGCGCTAAAGAGAAGCACTTGTGCAGACAGACAGACTGCAGTAAAATGTATTAGTGACTGAGATGAGAGTAGGCACCCAGAAGTGACCGAGGGCTAAAGTTGCCATATGGACTGTCCATTTGCTGTCATGTCACTGTTCAGAAATGTGAAGCCCCCATCCAAGATCTGTTGCATCTTAGAGGCAGGAAGAGAAGTGTGTAAACTACGCGTGTCCCCTTCCAAGGGCTTGATTTATCAAGCAAATGAATCACACACTGAGAATTGTGAGTTCAGTTCACAGTAAAGAAATGCTGCCCATCTCTGTTGAGTAACATAATGGTTAGAGCACTTACTCAGAAGTGGAAAATTTATGACTGAATACTACGAACAATGTCTCATTAACTGTTGTTAAAGAGACATGAATCTTGAACTCCCGCTTCACGAAAGAATGCCATGGCTGTCAGGGTACAAGCAAGTCTAAGCTGCAAGGATAAACAATGCCACCTGTGGAAATATTCGTTCCTCTGTGCACAAAGGAGCACTGGAATCATGGGATAAAGACATTATTGAAGAGCAACTAGAAACCTAAGTATGTAAACTCATGTGGATAATGCTGGAGGAGAACGCATGCTCCTGGAATTGCCTATGTATTTTGCATTAAGGACATATTGGTAGAAGTGTATCAGCAGCACTGGAAGGCAGGATCACATCCCAGAACAGCAAATCCACAGAGGAATGATTTTTCTTATCAGTATAAAAATGCCACTTGAAACTTTTACTTACTCATTTACATGTGTCTTGTCCTAATCAGAAGCCCCCCGAATTTGATGAGCTTTTCCGTTGATATTGATAGTGTAGGCTTAGGCTGTAAATGTAAAATTGCCCGTGCCTCCGTCAAAGAAGTGGTGTATTACATTTCAAACTGACGATATGAGTTGTCATTTTGATTATAAAAAGAGGCTCTGCAGGGAGTTGCTAATAGTAACTCTAATAAAGAGTCAGACCATAAAAGACCAGAAGGACTCAGTATAAATTGTAATTGTGCTTTAATTTACAATTGTTGTCTTACAAAATGTTCTCTAAGGAATTTTTTTCAAAATAAGTCATCCGTACAGCTGTTCTTAAAGGGCAAGGGGCTCTGTGGCAAAGTGAAGCATTGCATTTTACCTGTGGACAATAAAAAATATTAAAATAATTTTCTTTTTATAATTCATTGCAAAAGAAAATATTTTAAATAGCAAATAAGACATCTAGAATTCAAGAATTTGGAGGGACTGTGAGTCTGATTTTCTTTCTCGGCCAAACACAATAAGCTCTTCCTTTATTGCATCTGGGAGCAATACCATATTAACCCCAGGCAGCGTCAACTGTAAAGTTAAAGTGACAGCACTGTGTTCCTCAAGGGAGGATGTGAGGATGCTTCTTACATTTGCATCAAACATCAAAGCAGAACATGGGATGGGTGCTGACTGAATGTACAAAATTCAAAGGATATTTAAGGCTAATGGCTCTAATTAGTAGTTTACCAGACTGCTTTAATGGCAGAATAGGTATTTCATATAGCCTAACATAAAGAAGGGAGCCTCTGTAGCTGAAACTAAATAATAATCTGCATGCAGCCAAAAACATGCCTGCTAAACCAGCTTTTTTTTTGTTCTACTACTTTTTGGTATTTTTTGATTTCTGCTATGGAGCAAGAGTAAACCCAAGATTTTATGTTTTTTGCCAATATGTAACATGTCTCACCTTTCAAAACAGTAAGAGCAACTTAAGACTATAAAAGTAGTTTTCAGAGTATGGCAAGGAGCCATATGCATGATCAGATAAGTGATAATTTGTCATTAATTAAGCACTTTATGTACGGCAGGAATAGGCAAATCAAATCCTGTCCACAGTTCATTAACAGTGGTCCTACTCCCTGTGTGCTGAGCACCGGGAGTGCTTGTTGCAGTCTGTCCTCCTGACTCCTCTCTTTCTCTCCATGCACCAGGACAGTAAACACAGAGGTATTAATATTTAGATTGCAATCAAGAGGTCATGCTGTTTTAAATCATCCTATTATCATATTTATTTCTTCTTGTCCTTCTTTCCCATGGTGAATTTAACTATCTGCTGTTTTATGTAATTTGTTGCATAAAGCCTCAGTTTGAGAGGTTCTACGACTAGAGGTAAAACACGTAAAAACCACACACACTAGAACAGATAAAATGACCCTTTGTTCCCATCTGTTGCTTACGCAATTTAAAATGATGCATGCTGAAAGTGAGGCTATTTAATACGCTGTGAATTTTCACAGAAGATTGACCCAAAGTGGTGTTATACTTTTCCTGTAGTTGTAATACATAAAGAAAAAAATGAGAGTTCAATGACTTCTTTGTTTTTGCTGCAGTTTAAAATTTGCCTTTTAAAATACAAAAAAAAAAAAAATTGGCTTACAGAGACGAGGAGGAAAGCAATTAGTCATGACCGCAGTGTAAGAACTGTAACATAATATTTCTAAAAACTTATTTACGCCTTTCTCTACTGGCTAACATTTGATTTGCCTCTTTCTATCTGTAAGCTTTTCTAACCTCTGAGCTCAAGCCAGGTAATACTTTGGGGACGGACAGATATGCCTAGAAAAGCAACCTGATACCAGACGGCCCTGGGGATGTTGTGAAATGAGTATACGTTTCAAAAGAGAAGCCACAAATAAAAGAAAAAAGTACATATTTAGCATTGGCCTTTGAGTTAGCATAATAGGACTGGCAGAACCGAGCCGCTTAGGCACTTTGAAAGTGGACATATGAAGTTACACTTGCCATGAGCTGGGATTCTTGGTCTAGAAGGTTTGCCTAATAGCTCTTGAAACACATCGGATGTTTTGCGTATCCCATCAACCGAAATAATGCGGATTTGTTTAATTTTCCCTGCAGAAACAGTGACCCATGATAAAAGATGGGATTGGTGTGGAGTGGCAGGAGTATACAGCAATCTCTTCCTGATTTGAATGCTCAGTAAAGAAGTTGTTCTGGGAGACCTCAGACAGAGCAGTCCTCGTTTCTAGCCGTTTCTCTGCATTTCTGTAACAGGCTATTTCCATATCTCAACCTAGTCTATGCAATATTTTGTAGCAGGTTTTGAGGCTTGTGCTTCACTGGATGCTAAATTTTCTTATTAACACTGAAAATATGACCACAGAAAAGAATAGATTTTTAATTTCTTTTGCTCACCTCATTGAAAGCTTTACAGATATTGGAACATTGCTTTTATGGGAGATCTGAAGGTGTGCATTAATCTTTTAATTAATAATTTAAAAGAAAAAATTATTCTCTTTGTGCATGTGAGCTTATTCTTGACAGGGTGATCAAAATGAAATGTAAGGGACAAAAAAAGCAGGGCTGAAATAGCTGGCAGAGAGTGTTATACCTGTGGTTAGATTTCAGACAACTTCTGTATGTAATTAAAATTCATTATATCTTTGTACAAGAGCTTGTTTAGGAAGTCTGACATGCAGAAATTACTTGAGCAATTTGACTTACCATATTTGTATGTATATTGTAATATTTTAAATGTTTCCATTAGACTGAATGTTCAGAATTCACAATAGTTTTACCTTTAATTTCCAACTGTAGCCACAGCCTAATGTATTCTTAAAGACAATTCTAAGAATTTTTTATGAATTCAATTCAAATCAGCCCAATGAATTCTTAAAATATGTATGTTATTTTTTAAATATTGCCTTTATAAAGACTGTCAGAAACTAACGTATTGATGCAAAACTTGGGAACAGTGCCTCACTGTTTATTTATTGGTGTGAGATGCTCCAAGTTTTCTTATAAACCAATGGCTCTTTCCTGCAATACCTGTCTTGGATTTCCAGACTCAGTTATCATTTCAGCATGAACCAGCCATCCATTGCCCTGAGTGCACTTTTTCCTTTTATCCTGTCAAGGTGCCTTTATTAGTGGTGTCTCCAGACACAGATGAGGCAGGAACAGAGACAAACAGAAAGGGGAGAAGAATATTAGCCAGCCCGTAAACATCTAGGCAACAAGCACAAGTTGGTATGTTGCAACATGTTAACTGGTTGATACATTTTAGGTAGGGCCAGTAGTTAATTTCACCCAATTAATAGATACTAAGGCACATAGCCATGGAAATCAAGATGGTAATGCTTTTCTCCAACCTGAGTACATTTATCCACATGAAATACAAATATCTTTGATCAAAGCCACCTAGATACTGTATCAAGTATATCTACTGAAGGTACTTTGCTTAACTGTAGCAGCTGCCATGAAATTTTAGACTAAGAAAGTGACTGTGGAGAGCTTAACGCCCACAACTGCTGAATGTCTACTTGCTAGATTAAGAAGAGAGTTATTCACAGCTGACACATACAGGAACACTGGAATGATATCACAGTCCCTTCCTCTTTTCCTTCTCCCTACTCCCTCTCAAAGTCTATAAACTTCTTATTCAGAAAACAAGAAGTAATAGTGAGGAGCTGTCTTAGCACAAGAAATATGGGCAAAAATGCAGTAGGGCCTAGATCATTACTTTTAGTAAAGCACTCTGACTGTTTTTGTTCCAAAAACACTTAATAACTAAGAGTTTTCCTGTGTGAAGTAGAAGAGCCCTGCTGATACTGCATTGATGCTCTCTATAGGAATGTGAGCTGCAGTTTTGGCCACAAAAGCAGCTGCTTTATAGGCTTTGCCCCCCTCCCCCCCGCCTCTGTGTGTGTGTGTCTCGGGAGGCTAGCTGCTAAATTAGAAGCTGTGATTTGTATTCAAAGTGGTGATGGAAGAATATCTACTAACTTTCAATATAATTGCTTATGTTGCTGAGTGGGCTGTGTTTGAGGTGTTTGTAGCATTGCAGAGTGATGGTTCTGCAGCACACTGACAGAAGACTGCTTCTACCAATTAGGCACTGCTCCTTTAGCTCAGAAGGGGAAAGTGAATGTATTGATTTCTTCCCTTGTTTAGGATACAAAGAACGAAACCCATACCTTATGCATTCTGGGATCTGTGCCTGAAGTGAGCAGACTGGAGAAAACTGTAGCAAATGCAAGAACAAAGCAGCCTGTTAAGGATTCAGTTTAAAAAGGGAACTGAAATATCTTTTTGTCAGCTGACAGGAGTGTCTGAACACTTAATGGTAGTAGTTTTGATTCTGTAGAAGAGTTATCTTACAAACAGCCAGCAGCTTAGTTTGTTGTTGGTTACTCTTGGCTTTCTTGACTTCTGAGGAACAAATAGGCAGAGGGAGGAATTGAACCTGTTTGAAAAGCTGAGTCAACTAAAATTGGTATAATGGATACTAGTTGTCTCAAAGGTGTATTTATAGCTCTTCTTCAAATAGGAATGATGAGAAATTCTTAAAAAAATTAAAATGAGGACTTGAACAGATATAATTGTGAGGGTGTTCCTTTACACTTCTAGTTAGAGCAGGACCCAGCACTGCTGAGTGTCATTTAGCTGATCCTAGCCCATATACCTTACTGTCTTAGGTTCATGAAAGCATTTGTATGATGTAAGCCTACATTATTTTAGATTTAGGGGTGCTTGATGTTGTGTATTTTCACTGTTCATGGAAATGAGGCAGGAAAAACTCCTGCCTGTGTTTTGCTTACCAAACTGAATTGGGCAACAACCTGAAATCCATCTGTAAGTTTTTTCTGCTGATTTTCATAAAGTTTGTGAATTCAGTAGAGACGACTCTGAATACAAGGCTTGTGGTGGTGTTTCTACATACAGGTATGCATGTGCCTTACACTAGAGGTAGAAATGGATCTCACCTCTGGGTTAACCACAATGATTCATGAAATGGAGGCAAACACTGGAGCGAAACTACAGGAGCAAGATTTCTTTACTGGCCCTTTCAAACTGTAGTATATGGATGTCCTTTTAGTCCTCCCCAGAGATTTGTAAGCACGTGCCAGAAATAAACAGCTGACCTAAGGAAGAGAATTCTCCCCTGTGCATCTGCTTGGGTTACAGGTTTATGGCAGTAACGAGCTGTGGAAATCAATCTTTTGTAATCTCTGCCCTTTATGTTTTACTCAGAGGGCCGCTGTCACATCTATAAATAATCCATTTGTGGATCTGTTTGAAGATAAAAGAGGCTGGCATGCAAAAAAGCTTAGCCATGCTCTCCAGTTACTTATCCAAAAATGAATGCACAAAACCTGGGGTGTTTTGGGTTCACCTTACTGATTTAGATGTTCCTTCCTACAAAATCCTGTTAATGCAGATTGCATTTTCAAGGGCTTACAGTACAGGCAAGACTTAAAAATTTATATTGCCTATAAAATTCTAACAGAATAAACCTGTCCAATTCTATCTTGTAAGCAAGGACCCGATGAATAGAGGCAACACAAATGAAACGTAGCAACTTGCAGATACAGCTGTTTATGTGCATGTGCTATATTTCCCCAAAGCTGTACAAGACAAAGGAGGAAGGAAGGGTGGAAATACTGTTTGATAGAATTCTTATATCATTCTTAAGGCTTTATGTAGCTCATTTTTCCAGCTTCAACCATCTTGACTAATTGAAAACTAGCAATCTTACATTGGAAAAAAAAAATCTGTTAACACGGATCCCTTTCCAGAAATGCTTACATCGTATGATGAGCTCATTATCTTTTTTGCATTAGCAGCACATATTTTGAAGTCTGTTTTTCATTTGCCCTGTGTGCTCCCTCCTCCTTGTGCTCCAGTGGCAAAGTCACTTTCTCTTAGTAATGGCCTGTCCGGTGAAAAAATAACCTGATATGGAATAAACAGGCTTCACAGGTGAGACTCCTTCTTTCTTGCTGCCTTGGCTCTGTTCTCTTGGGAGAGCAGGAATTTTCCATACACATCTTGGCAACGAGCCACGGATGGAGGATATTATTTATGATTTAGATGCTCTTTATTGTCCCTTATCTTTAGGGATAGTAGTGTCCCATGGTCAGGCCTCCATGTGTTTGCAGTGAAGGTATGAGCTTGCATTTAAAACCACAAGCAACAAAACAGACAATGAAGCTGCTAAATCCACCTCTTCCATTAGTGGGTAACGGCTGGAAATGCCACGTAACCAAAGGCTGGTGGATTCTGTGAATCACAGCAGAGCTGAGAAGAGACTGCGACTGAGCCAGAAACGGTGCTGCGAGGTACCTCCTCCTGTTTTCAGTTTGATTCCTAACTGCTGTTTTGGGTACCACTGGTGCTCTTGGCACAGTTAAGATCAGCACTTTTAATTAAGTGAATATCCTCAAGTTTCACTGACTTTTGAGTTTGAAGGAGATATTAATTTTTGCAGGATCTTTTAGAAATGGAGTGATTGGTGTAGCAAGAAGGAGAGAAAGTTCTTTACTGGAATAGAAGGGAAAAAAGAAACATAGATGCCTTTAAAGCTGACACAGTGAAACAGATAATGTAGAAAAATGGTAAGTACAGTGCTGACTACAGTGAGGATCCAAATTATTCAGGCTGATAAACTGGCTTAAACTACACTCTATGCTCTGCAAAAGTGTATTGAAAGCATTCATTTGTTTCTGTTATCCTAAATCCTAATGAGAGCTCCATAGAAGTATTTGGATTTGCCATTGTTAACATGGCAGCAGCACTATCAGCCTGCATAACTATTGTCTTTAGCTAATGTTGTGTTGTGGTTACCATCTCGTGAGGGTGGTCTTTCTTCACCCAAAACATTCTTCACAGCAGGCCACTTCAGCCAAGCCTGATTTCAGCTTTTATTCTGGTTGGATTCCTGCCCCTCTTTAACCTTGTCAAAGCCATACCAGAGTGCCTGACATACTGCACGGGTGGTTGCCTTCGGGGGAAGAGTATCTCAGTTGCGTTTCATATGTGGACAAGGCATTCCTGTTTGAGGAGAGATCTGAAAATTAAAATTACAGCTTACAGAATTTTAAAGAAAATTTTAGGAACCATGGTTTAAAAATGTTTGCTTTATTTCCTTGCTTGTGGTGGACTTGTTCCTTTTAACATTCTCTGGAAGTGGCAGAATGGCCACCGGTCACATGCCGCACCTGTAGCAAACACTCTGATATGGTGACATATGAGGTAGTAGTGAAAGAAACTTTGGGGTCCTCCAAAAATCCAGGAATCATATTTGATTGGAGCAGATGAAACAGTAATAGAACAGCTGAAAGAAACTGGGTAGTGCAGAAGGAATTCAGAAAGAACTTACTCTCCAAATCTTCCTTTGGTACAATGAATTGAAGGCCAACGTTAACACACTATCTGTGAGTCTATCTGCATGCAAGCATAAAATTGATAAGCAGGTAAATATCTGCTAAAATGGAATTATTTGTAGGAGCTATAAAACACCTTCAGAAAACTCCTCCCCCTGATTAACCAGCTCATCATTCTTCCTTGCTAACTGTGCATGGGTGGCTGCACCAGGTTTGCTAACGCTGAAGATATTTAAATATCAGACCTCTCTGAAATGCTGGGATTAGTGTGTTCTATTAATCACAGTTCTAGGTAAAGCTGTCGGGAGGTTTGATATTGACTTGAGAAAAATTGGAACGTCAACCCTAGTTTTCAGCTACAGCAAGAAAGATGTTATTTGTATATTAAGATAAACTGTAGATAATAAGTACCTTCAAGTATCTGATGTTGATTTATAACTGAAACTCCCAAACCCTGTGGAAGTTCATTCAGCTTTTGCCTTGACCTTTCTGAATATTTAGTGTAGCTATTGGCTTTAATGGCATGCACACCTTAAACAACTGTTTAGAGACCTCATTCTTTAGAGGCTATATAATACCCATTAGTACAATAACATCTGGAATAGAAGACAACTGTAAAGGCTTTAGACAAACATATCTTGCTGTACTGTTAACTCAATGAAGAGAGATATAAGGAACTTCTTGTTCCTAAAGGAATGTGTTGGACTGCAAATAGAAAAGCAAAATGGAGAAATCCAAACTGTTAATTTCCATACTACATTATGAGATTAGAAACATATTGATCTGAATAGGAACTGTAAAAATGCATAATTCTTTTTGACAGAGATCACAAATAATGGGCTTTTCAAGGCTATTAAAACAAATTCCATCCATATAGGTAGAGCTGTTTCAAAAATGCTTGTGTTAACTACTGGCTTGTGCTATGTTTCAAAAAATATGGTCTCTTTCCAAACTGTTAAAGTTATTTTAATAACTTAATTTCATATTCAAATGTATAAAGGAACTATCAATTTTCTAATGTGGTAGTTCTAAATTTATTGATACATAAAATTTAATGCTTTTAAAATGAGGATGCAATGCTGCAAATAAAACCTGTGTGTGCAATGATATTGTGACAGTATCCACAAGGCAATAAAACAGATGTAAAAAGAAGTACTTATTTTTTTTCCTTTGGAACTAATAATGTGCATTGATTTGATTTTGTTTATGTCTAGATTTATAAACATTTTCAGATAAATTATCCTGGAAAGGCTACATAAAACATTCTGTCTCTAATAGTCTCACTTATTCAGAATCTTACATTGAGTAATACTTTCCACTGAAACCCATCAGTCAAGTATTACTCAGTATTAATAAGAGTATCAGTTTGCTCCAAAGATTGTACAGAACATCTTGCATGGCTGAAGATTGTTCACGTGAGAAAAAGGCTTGCAACACTTCATTCATTTTTCAGGAAATTGCAAAGAGCACTGGATATCCTGAAAACCTGCTGAAAGCTTCTACATTATTCTTCCTTTTTTTCCTCAAAAATGACAAATTAAAGAATTTTAATGTGTGTTGTTGGAAAGGAGACAGTTTCTTACAATTATAGTCTGTTTCTTTGGGAGTCCATGTGTGTAATAATAAAGACTTCATTGTGAAAATTATGCTTTTCTAGAAAAACAAGAGTAAAATTCTTATTTTTAGGGGCAAAAGGAAGGAAAGAATGATTGAATTGAATATCTATATATATGAAGATGGCATTTACAGACTTCAATTTTTTTCCCAGAAAAGTCAACGCATTTTAGAAAAGCTCATGTAACATAAGCTTACAGCTAAACGTCTAAAAATAAGAGTGTATTAGTACCTCTACTTTACAGAGGAATAAGAGAATAACAAAGCAGACACAGATTTTCCAAGTGTTACACACAAAGTCACTGGCAGAGTAATGAAAATAAAACTATTAATTTCTTGTCCTTGGTTTTCAGCACCAAACCACAACTTCTCTGGTGTGGTTGAAATCTGAGGTTGAGTGACAAACGACAGACAAAATGAAGAACAAGTCATTTGTATTTCAAGAGAATGAAGTCTCATGCTTCAGGGAAAATTTGTGTTGAAAAGTTGTATTTTGTGATTGCAGTAGGCTTTCTTAGAGGGCTCTTGGAGCACTGAATTTGTGACTTGAGTTCCTGAAGGTTCCTCTAAACAAAATAGTCCTTAAGATTATTTAGGAATAAAGTAGTTTAGAAGACTCTCCTGCATTTGAGATAAAGATTTATAAAACCACACCTGCTTTTCTAAAGAAAAAAAGTCAGTGCAACAGAACTATCTGCTGGCTAGAAAGAAAGAAATGCTCTAACTGGCAGGGTTTATAAAGTTAGTGACGCACCTCCACAGTTTTTTGTTCTCTTTTAGCCCACACTAAGTTTATAAACACTCTTAGCTGAGGACAGAATCTCAGACTCAGACAAAGGGGTCAGGGAACGCTGTATTGGTGGCATAAGCAGGAACCTGAGCAGCTATGGGAGTGTCTGCTCTGCCTACCTTTATTGCTTGATCCAGACCAAAGCTTAGCTGTATTTCCAGGAAAAGGAGGAGGGAGGACAAATGACAGAATCCTCTTTTTTTTTTTCTTACTGCCTTATATGTCTGTTTGTGGGGCATTTCCTAAGTTTCTTTGTTAATGCAAATGGTTGATGTGGCATGTGACAATGCTGATCCACAGATTTCAGCCACATGATGGCTAGGAACCTGGTGCCTACAATCCCCAGACCTATGAAAACCTATGAAGACCACTATGGAAAAATTTGTTGTCGCCCTCAGTTATGTTACTTAATTTCCATCTTGGCTGATAGATACCACCTACGTTACACTTGTGATAGTTTACATTTTCCCCACTCTCCTTAGCTATTGAGTCAAACTTGCATTCTCTTTTAGCAACTCTTTTTCCACAAGTAGATCTCTTCTGTTACCCTCGGTCAGGTTATTGCCCCAAATAGCACTTGGCAGGACAATCAACAAGAACTGCAAAGTCTGACAGTCAGCACCTGAACCCCCCAATCCAACTGATCTCCTTATTTCACTGCTACAACACGGTTTGTCTGTTTTAGCTGTCCCCTCCAGACTGGTGAGCTGTCTCCTTTTCCAGTTTTAGTGGATATTTAGGCACTTTCAGGTCTTAGGGTGAGATTTTTTTGACCTGGTTGGCACTCACTGCATACACATTCTTTGAATTCTTTGGGGAGAATTCTGAAAGAGTTAAAGATTCAAGGAAATGGAGTTTTAGAGATTTTGTAACACTAAGCTTTACTTCAGTGCGACATGAATGCTGTTTATTTGACTATATTACTGTCTATATGTTACCTAATATGTCCTATCTTCCTTAGTTTTTTTAATACCTTAGAATGTGTTTAGTCCAGAGTGTTGATAACTGCAAATATCCTTAGATTTAGGATTTTAAAGTTACATTTAAATAAGAATATAAATTGTTTAGAGGGAGAGTTTTCTCCCTGTGATTGTAGTTTATGACTTCTCTACCTCTAAAGCTGATTTTAATATTTTTCATTAAATCTAGTATATTCTTTCTTCCCAAGAGCCCTGCCTCTTCATTATAACCATTTCCATCAGTGTCAAGATCAGAGAGCATTTTTAATGTTAAATAGGATAGAAGGGTAGAAATTAGTACTTAAAGGGTGAAACCATTAGTATTTCTGAGTGCTTCTATGTATTCATCACTGCCTGATACAGATCAGTATTAATAATGGGAGCAGCCAGACATAATCCATCTGCTGGATATTCCTTTTCTCTCTATGCAGTGACTGCCTTGTCGTCTTTCTCAGACACTGCCTGCTCCGGTCTCCAGACAGGAAATCCAGACATGGCCATTCATCAATGCTACTATAATCTGTCTGATTTTATTAGCTTTTGAATTTTATCACCAAAATGAAAAGGAAGGGTGGGGGAAGAAGAACCCAGCAGTATTATTCTCCCATACCTATGAATTCTTCTCAGTACAGCAGACTGGGACCAGACAAAAATTAAGAAGTGAAAAGGTACCTGGCAAAATGACTTCCCCCACCCCCATTTATTTTTAAGAGCTTGATCTATTTTTATTTCTTCCTCAACAAATACATTCGGTGTTCTGCAGTCGGGGGTTCTGCTCGATTGATGTTTTTCCTTCATTTAAGATTTCATGGGTGCATATTGAATATTCCCTGTTATTGTGAGACCCATCTAGGATTGCGTCTTGTTTTGGAGAGCAGACCCAAACAGCAGTTTGAAACTGAGTTGTTTGGACCTGCTGTATGGAGTGAGTCATTCCAGTGCCAGTTGTCCCAGCTGGATAAATCCCAGTTGGAATAACTGTTTGAGGCAAGGAATGTTAGACTGCCTACAGACCACCCCTCTGACAAATGGAGAGAAGGCAGGAGCCAACTAAAGCCTTTGATCTTTTCTGGCAAAGTGGCAGAAACCATTTCAACCCAGGGCACCACAACAGCAAGGGGATTGCATATTTTGGTTGAATTTACCCCCTGAACCCACTTTCTGGCAAAGCAGAGAGGGTAAAATTTAGGTTGTGAGGAAGTGTCTACCTTGGAACTGTGTGGAAATAATTAGATTTTCTCAAGAAGAGCAAGTTCTTTGCAGACTCCTATGGATATTCTGCTGTGGCAGTCTAACTGGAAGATGAGTGTGGATTCATAGAACTGTTGTGTTCGCATGAAATGAAGGAATCCTCCACATGTTGCCCTTTGCAGGACTGTACAGAAGTGAAGGTATTGTTGCCTGAGTTCTTCTCCTTGTACTTTGTACTGGGCAGGAGAATAAGCATAAGCACTTTATGCTCCTGCATGATTTTCCTACTGGATTTTTGACACTTGTGAGCTATCCATCAGGCTGTCTCTCTCAGCGTAGGCATCAGAAGAAAACGGCCCAGAGGTTCTGTGACAATTCATTGGCAAGCTGAGTTGCTGGTAGGTTGAAGATGTGCATGGTAAAACTTACATCTTGTGCTCTGTTCATTGGCCTAGTCTTTCCATATATTGTGTGAAAAAAGTTGCTTAATATATAGTATTGTATATCTTTGAAATATTATCAGCAATTTTATATTAGGTTTTAAATCACCCCTTTCATCCAAAAATGCTAACCAAATATGTGGATATACAAATAAATGGAATGTTGGAATTCAGTTTATAAAGTATTCCTCAGTACCAAAAATATCACTCCAAGTTTAATCAGTTTTGTGGAATTTACCCTTCATGTAATATCTGTCCTAGTCAGCTGACCAAATTTGCCTCAGATGCCTAGATAACAGTTTCTTCTTTTCTTTCTGGTGGGAAAGAGAGTCACATACATAGGCCAGTAATGTATTGATCATTTTGATTACTCAATTGAACCTTTAGGAGTTTGTGCATGTTAATTTTCTAAACGATTCACAATCATTTTAATAAGATAATATGTATTACAACAAGAAGACAAACTGCTCCCTCAGGAAGTCACTTGAGTTATATCTAACCACAATTAGCTATAGTTAAGGCTATTAACACTTCATTGTCTCAGAGTTTTTCATGCATACCATAGATTTTGGGGTAGATATAGAAGCATCTATTTAAATACAGGTGAATAATTTGGCACTTCAATGCATATAAATAATAAAGACCACTAGATCTTTTGATATTATGTGACCTGTATGTACAATGTAATCAACAAAGCAATATTTGCCCTATTTTTCACTCACAAAACAAAGCACGAGGCCATACATGGTAGATCTAAATCCTTGGTCAACTTCTGTTAGTATTTAAAGGTAGTTTGACTGCACGTACATGCCCCCAAAGTTCTGTGTTCTCATTTATTTGTACGGCATTTAATAGATATCACTTAGCTGAATGATCACTGCTTTGAAACTGTGGAGTAAATGCGAAAGCAAGAGACATTCCTCTGGAAAATGTTTACTCCATGGAGCTGTCCATCTGTTTTGTCTGTCAAGATGCTCAGTCAAAGTCTTGATCTTTAGAAGCAACATAACATTAATAAATTAACTTTCAAGAACATATTTATTTGGTTCTCCCTCTGCAGGGTATTTGAGCACCAGTCCAGTACACACCTGCTGTCTCATGTGGAGATTAGAATTGTGAACATTATGCAACAGAATCTGGATGGTTTTGAAGAGATGCACATTAATCATGGAACTTCCTTGAGTCCATGATGAAATTACAGTATTCAAAAGCGGAATGATGTTAATGGTATTTTTCCAGAATGACATATAGCAGTCTGTAGTAGCAGCATTGTTACATGGTTTGCCATTTTTTATAAATTCACTTTGCATTGTAGTGTTAAGTGCCATTACTGTGGCTTTACTGATTTTGCAGTTTGGTATGGTATGTGGAACAGAGCAGTAAGTATTCTATCAGTAGAGATCAAAGCAGCTTTTGCAGTACTTGATGCTTCTGGCATCTTGGTGTGCCTCATTCTGCAGAAAAATGTACACTGAAGCATCTGTAAAGAGTCTAAAGTTTTGTATTGGTATAGCATAAATCTACAAGCAGTAGAATCATACCTTTATATAAGCCTTGCATAAAATGGAGCCTATGAGAGAAAATTCTTTCTGTATTTCCAAATCCTCGTTTTTGGAAACCCAAGAGCTGCTCCATTGCAGTTTACCAGAACTGGAAGTACAGAAAATATATTTATTTGGAATATAAATCTCAATCAAGAGAATGAGGGTTTCTTTCAAAAATCATAAAGTTCAAAACTCAATCTTTTTAGGTTCGTAACATAACCACCAAAGACCTGTGGGGTAGAACCTTTTCATACAATAGAATCATAGAATCATAGAATGGTAGGGGTTGGAAGGGACCTCTAGAGATCATCTAGTCCAACCCCCCTGCTAAAGCAGGTTAGCCTAGAGCAGGTTGCACAGGAATGCATCCAGGCGGGTTTTGAATATCTCCAGAGAAGGAGACTCCACAACCTC
>VZSC01012010.1:86773-104884 GCA_013398225.1 Steatornis caripensis
TGGACACAGTACTCCAGATGCGGCCTCACCAGGGCAGAGTAGAGGGGGAGGATCACCTCCCTCGACCTGCTGGCCACACTCTTCTTAATGCACCCCAGGATGCCATTGGCCTTCCTGGCCGCAAGGGCACACTGCTGGCTCATGGTGAGCCTGTTGTCCACCAGCACTCCCAGGTCCTTCTCCGCAGAGCTGCTCTCCAGCAAGTCAACGCCCAGCCTGTACTGGCACATGGGGTTGTTCCTCCCCAGGTGCAAGACCCTACACTTGCCCTTGTTGAACTTCATGAGATTCCTATAGCTTTGTCCTCAAAATACCCATCTAGAAAGGGGGAAACTCATATTTGATATTTTTGCCCTAAAGCACTCAAAACCTACTTTGCTGTCTTTCAGGAGATGACTCAAAACATCATGCTGCAATCTGCTCTCAGATCTTGGAGCCTCCACATCTCTCCTTGGAGTTAGGAAAGTGAAAAAAAAGAACGTAAGATTCATGGGAAGGGAAGAAAAGAAGGGAAGAGGAAAAAAGTGAGTGTTTGTGTAAAAGAGCACCTGGCTTTTAATTCGGTTGTCAGCAAAGTTGTCTATGGTTGAAGAGCATTAGGTCACAGGTCTTGCTCCAAGGACTTCTGCTTATAATTGAAGAAGCATCACTGCTCCAGCAGCTCTAATTCGAAAGAAAACAATGCTTTCTAAGAAACCGAATTGATCCAGGATGTTAGAAGTTTACTCTGAAAGTGCTTACCTGTTATTCTGAATTTGGTAATTGGATAAGAGTTATTGTGTTACTGAAAAACTTTTAGAACTATAAAAATACATTACAGCTATTTGAAGTAGTTACTGCCTAAATTTTGGCTTTAAGCTATAAGTAAATAGAAAAGAAAGGCCAAGGTATTGCAGAGTACACCTTTGAAAACGCTTTTTAAGAAATATGACTGTTGTTTTTGTTGTCTTTGTTTTAAGACAAATTAAAAAGCCACTGATGTCCCTTTATTGAAAAAGGTATTTGAAGAAATATGGACCTGTAATAAAAGCTGTAATGGACATTGTCATATATGAACACATGTGTAAGACTGATTAATAAAATGAATTACATAGATGGAGGGTTTCTCAAGCTATTGTTTCGATGTAAGAGACTACCTGGTTGTGGTGGTTTGACCTTGCCAGATCCCTACCCAGCCCCTCTCTCATTCCCATTCTTCAAGAGGACAGAGGGAGAAAATAAGTTGGATAAGGTTGTGGGTCAAGATAAAGACAAGGAGATCACTTACCAGCTACTCTCACAGCAAAACAGACTTGACTTGGGGAAAATTCATTTAATTTACGGACATTTAAAATAGAGTTGGATAGTGACAAATAAAGACAGAAATTAAAACACCTTCTCTCCCCTCTATGATTTTTTTCTGAGGCTCAAATTCACTGCTTTATTCTTGACTCCTCGATCTGCCTCCTCCCTCCTTGAGTGGCACAGGGTGGGTGGGCAACGGGAGTTATAGTCAGTCCATAACATCTCTCTGCTGCTCCTTCACTCTCACACTTTTGCCTGCTCTAGCATGGGTCACCTCCACAGGCTGCAGCCCTTCAGTAAATCTCCACCTTCTCTGGTGTGGGATCCTCCGTGGCCTGCAGGGGATTCTATGCTCCCTTGCCTGGAGCACTTCCTCTCCTCCTCTCACCTTGGTGTCTCAGGGCTCTTTCTCACACTTCTTTTATTTCACTCCTCGCTGCCATGCAGCATTTTGCCATTTCTTGACTTTGTTTTCCCAGAGGTGCCACCACCATGTCCAAGGGGCTCAGCCGTGCCCTGCGGGGTGTTGTCTGGAGCCGGCCGTGTCCGGCACGGGGCAGCCCCAGCCTCATGGCGGCTGCCCCGCAGCCCCTGCTGCCAGCACATGGGCAGCTGCATTCAATGCACTAGTAATCAAGAAGGGGTAGCACAAATATGTCACAGAAAGAAGAGGAAAGTGAGGACACAGCTATAAAAGAATTCATATTCATAGATTCACTGTATGACTAAGGTTGCCAGGGAGATTTTTTTTTTTTTACAGGAAGTTCCTTGATAACATAAAGTTTGTGGAGTGAGGCCTTCCACCAGCAATCTGACCTGCGGCAATTCAACAAAAGGTCTGAGTTTAGAAATGGGTGGGCATGAAAATGAATTTGGTGATATGCCCATCTGGTAATTTCTATTGTATATGCTTTGTTTTTTGTGGTAGATACTCAAACACCCACCAATTTTTCTCCTGGAGAGATGAAGTGGTGCACCAGGCCACCATCTAGAACATCCACTTCCAGTGTGGAGGTAAGGTCCTCTACAGAGTGCTTAGCCCTCTGCCCAAGCATGGTGGCATCTAAGATGAACAACTGGAGTAAACATCTTTTCTGGTGAATATGTAGTGTGGACATAAAGGCCTAGAACCAGTTGATAGCAGCAGATCAACCTCCAAGCCCTCTTTGAACCACCCCAAAAGGTAATGGACGCACTCTGGATCCAGCATTTCTTAGTGAAATTTTGTTGCTAAACAAAGAGTACACATGGAGTTCTCTGTTCTCTGTAGGAACAAAAAGAAAGCAATTATTTTTAGTTAGAAATCCCAATCCCAACATGCAGCTCTGAATCATGATACTTAATTTCTATCCTTTCCCAAGCTCATTCTAGAAAACTATTCTCTAGGATTTCTTGGGTTTTCTGGTTGCTTTTTACTTCCTACATGCATAATCAGTGTCCTTATCTCCTTTTTAGGTCTGTCTTCAGGAAATTTTTCAGCTTGAATGGCTTGTTTTTGCTTAAGGCTACGTAACAGGGAGATGTTTCCCTTGTTTCAAGCTAGCTTGCTTAACAAAGGAGTATAATTGCTTTGACCTACATACATGCCAGTCAGAGATTAGAGAGATGAGAAATTCTGACTGAAAAGAAGAACTCAGCAGAGAGTAACTCAGGATGATTTAAAATAAGGATAGAAATTAAATACATACAACTGTTCTGCTTCACTATCTTGAAACAAGGTTATTTACTTGTGTCAAACTGCAGGGAAACATGATTCTTAGCTTGAGGACAGAGGAAAAACATATAGCAAATTATTTTGTCTGTATTGAAGCTGCAGACTCCTCGAGTTACTGTCTTCTTACCCATCAAAGTGGTATCTACAGCGCCATTACAGCAGACTTGGATAATCCCATCTACTCCCAAAATGCAACAAAATATGTTAAGGGGAACATTAAATGTATTGTAGCTGTATTGTTTTGGGAGCTAAGTTTAAATAAGCAGCCACAACTTCTCTGGGCAACCTGTTCCAAAAAATGTTAAAAAATTTCTTCCTTATGTCCAATCTAAACATTCCCTCTCTTGATTTGAAACTGTTGCCCCTTGTCCTGTCCCTACAGGCCCTGCTAAAAAGTCTTTCTCTTTTTTTCTCATAAACCCCTTTTATATATTGAAAGTCTGCAGTAAGGTCTCCCCAGAGCCTTCTCTTCTCCAGGCTGAACAACCCCAGCTCTCTCAGCCTTTCTTTGTATGAGAGGTGTTCCAGCCCTCTGGCCATTTTGATGTCCCTCCTCTGGACCCGCACGAACAGGTCCATACTTTTCTTGTACTGGAGACCGCAGAGCTGGACGCAGTACTCCAGGTGGGGTCTCATGAGAGCAGAGTAGAGGAGGAGAATCAACTCCCTTGGCCTCCTGGCCGTGCTTCTTTTCATGCAGCCCAGGATATGGTTGGCTTTCTGGGCTGTAAGTGCACATTGCTGGCTCATGTCCAATTGTCTGTTTATCAGTATCCCCAAGTCGTTCTCCTCAGGGTTGTTCTCAATCCATTTGTCCCCCAATCTGTATTGATACTGGGGTTTACCCTGGCCCAGGTGAAGAACCTTGCATTTGACCTTGTTGGGCTTCATGAGGTTCGCACAGGTCCACTTCTCAACCTCTCAAGGTCCCTTTGGAGGACATCCTTCCCTCAAGTTAATTGACTGCACCACTCTCCTTGGTGTCATCTGCAAACTTGCTTAGGGTGCACTCAATCCCATTCTTTATGTTATTATGAAGATATTAAATAGTATTGTTCCCCGTATAGACCCTTGAAAAACATAACTTGTTAATGGTTTCCACTTGGGCGTTGAACCATTGACTGTAACTCTTTGGATGTGGCCATCCAGCCAATTCCTTATCCATCTAACAGTCCGTCCATCAAAACTGTATCTCTCCAATTTAGCGGCAAGAATGTTATGGGGCACTGTATCAAAGGTCTTACAGAAGTCTGGGTAGATGACATCTATAGCTCCTTTCTTGTCCACTGATGCAGTCACTTCATTGTATAAAGCCACTAAATTAGTCAGACACCCCACGTAGCTTATCCTACTTGGTTACTGGGTACTGTTGATTTATTCTGATGATTTTTTAATCCCTGTATGGGTAAAACTGAATGTTAAAATACAGAATTTCCTGTAGGTTGTCATTTTCTGTGTCTAAGAGATAGAAACCGTTGCTACTGTTTCTGTGAATAAATTTTTGTGTGTGTGCTAATCTAAGGTGAAAAGATCACCTCTATGCTTCAGGCAAGTCTTTGGAACAAACAGAGGTATAATTGTATGACAGATAAAAACCCCTGCTCTGACTTTAATCTCATCAGCATAGTGATCATGTGGTACCTTGCCTTGAATGTAGGCCAGTGACCAGCAAGAGTATCTCGCTTGCTGAAACCTGTGCTGGCAACTTTTAATTGCTGTTATCTTGTGATAGTAAACTTAAATTTGGAGCAGATATGTCTTCCTGTACTCAAATGCAGCCTCATCTGCAATGCAGATAAACCTTCGCTGGGAGACATTCATTTCTTCTAATGTGCTCTCTGAGAGTTATCTGCCTCATCTAAGTTTGTTGTCTCAGCTCCTTCAGCAGTCAGTGGAGATGTAATTGGTACCTCTCCATGGTGATTCACCCTACTGGGCTTAGGCATCCAACATAGGGAGGTGCAAAGCACTCTCCAGAGGGATCAGTCTCTTTCTGAAACCATTTTAATAACATTAAGTGAGAGAATTCCACCTTTGATATCAATGAACTAATCTTACTAAAGCCGATTTTTTTTTTTGTATTTTCGGAGATTTCACTAAGCACCAAGAAAGCTTTCTGACTCTATATGAACAAGTTTGCTTTATGCCCTTCATCAGTTTTCATTCAATTTTTAGTNTGTATTTTCAGAGATTTCACTAAGCACCAAGAAAGCTTTCTGAGTCTGTATGAACAAGTTTGCTTTATGCCCTTCATCAGTTTTCATTCAATTTTTAGTGAACTAGGGGTACATTTGTGCCAGTTTTACCTGTATAATTCATATAGCAACAGTCCTTCTTTGCCTTGGACCTTTTCAGAGAGGAGATCTTATTATTACAAACCTTTTTTACCCTTAGTTAACAGCCCAGAATATTGTTTAAAACGAAGTGTATAGATTGAAATTTGTGTTAACTATCATAAGTCTTTGTCATTTTCCTTCTCTGTAATCTCGAGACTTATTAAAATGTAGATGACGGTATTGGAAATGAATCATGCCTAATGCGTTTTATTATTACTGTGCACTCTAAAACACTGAATAAAACGGTAATCTGAGAAATCCACATATAGAAAGACAGAGTCACTTCTTATTATATGCATTCCTGAGTAGTCTAAGCATGGATTAACTAGCTCATATTTGCTATAATGTTATTCACTTGTGTGAATCCTTGTTTGTAATAAAGAAATCATTGTGAATAAATTGATTGCTACATGACCTTTCCATGGTCAATATCTTATTCTAAACCAGCTTTCTGGTGGCAAGTGAAGAGAATGGACAACAGACAAGCAAAATTAGAGTCAGATTCATGCATGTTCACAACGGGAATGCATTATAAATGACTTTAAGTCATGGACAATTAGTTTTTTGTTTCGGTAATTATTATAGGAATAATCACCTATATAAAATTGACGATGTCTATTTTTAGACAATAGTGTATATGAATTCATTTTTAGAACATGCCATATAGCAAAAAGATAAACTGAGGTAATTTTTATCTATTGTGAATCCAATCAGTAAGACAAAAGGACTTACACTAATACAAATAGTTATTGTGCTCATTTAAAAATGCTTCTGCTACTTGACTATCACAATATGATACTACGCTTAGTCTTTTTAAATTGCCAAAATGTGAGTTAGTATGTTAGTCTTAAAGGGACACAACGTAAACATGCTAAATCTCTTATTGAGTATGGCCTTCAGTAAGTATTTGATACTAAAGCAGCTTATTTTCTATGGACATCTCTTCACTGAGTTCTGTAGTTTAGTTACTAGGTTATGTAAAAGTCAACAGTACTTTAAGTCATACTCCGCCTTCATGTCACCATTTATACAGTAGATGAGACTTTGAGTAGATAAAGTAGATAAAGACTTTGAGTATGCTTTAGTTGAAGAAACAAGAAACACTCTTATTGACTTCAGTGGGGAGCAGGATTCTGTTTTTGCCTTTTTCCAGCAGCTCCTGTCATTTCAGTGCCTGAGACTTTGGATGCTGAGAGTTTCAGATCACTCTGAGATTAATGTGAGCAAACAGTATTGTGCATCTAGAAGAACCAGTTCCCAGCTACGAAAAAACTTGTGGAAACAGGTTTTTTTTTGTGGAAACAGAGAACTTTGCTTTGTGCTGCAGATATCTGAAATGAAATCAGGAATTCCCAACAGATCATAGGAAGGTGCTGTTGGAGACAAAAGGAGAGGCAAACTGAAGACCATATTTTGGTTTTCACTCCTTTTATTTAGAACACGTTAAAGGGGGATGGGAGGTTAAGTGGTCAGCAGCTGAGCAAAATTAGTGGGGAGAGCAACGCAGAGAAGGAAAATTTAGGAAAGTAGAAGTGATTGGTTGCATGAGGGGTGATTGCAAGAATAGAGGGAAAATGGAGTGAGGAAATCAGTAGTTCATATCATGTATTGCAAATAAAAAATGGAGAAGTTGTAACTGAAGTGAAAGGACCAAGTCTGTTGGCAGCTGTCAGAGAATATTGCTTTATGATTACTTGTACCAAAACTAAGCTGTAATTCATTTGGCCATGGAGACACACAACTATTTTGTATTTTGTTAGCAAGACCATATACTGATACAACCACTGAAAAAGTTAATCTCCAAAGGAAATTACCTTGCCTTGTTCATGATGTATCACATCAGGTCAGCATGTTCTTCCTGTGACTCTCCAGCGCTCCGTACCACTTCCTTAGCCAGAACTTCCAGACCTAATGTGTCAAGGGCAAACACTACTGAATGCTTCTACTTTCCAGCAATAACTTAGGCCTTCTGAAGACATACAATCTAGAGTGACAGGCTGGCAAATTCATAAGAAAACAAGCAAACATAGAGCTGCTTTTTAGGTAATTGAAACTGAGCTAAAATCTTATTATTCCTTAAATGGAAGAATTAGGTAACAAATTGGAGTAAAAATTAATTTATTGTTCATGTCAATATCTATTTGTTCTTTAATGATGATTACCTCTTCACTGTAGTCTTAAAAGGTCAGGGTTGAAAAAGGGCAAGATGGTAAGGTCATCTTATCTTCCAGCAGATGAAATATGCATAGCTTGGCTGGCCTTTGCCCTGCAAATATAGAGAAGTTTTAAAAATGTCAACATTAAGTATGACAAATACTATTGATTTTTCTTGTTAGATAAACCATCTGCCTTTTTGGTGCTGGGATGAATTATGACTAGTGCTTGTCAGTAGCAGTGGTGGTATTTGTTTTTTTTCTCCTGACCGCTCAAAATTTGTCCTCATTGACGGTTTGCATTCCTAGAGCACTAGACTTCTGCAACCTTGTGGCATTGGCATAACATCTGCCTTTGCTGGTGGTAAAGGTTACTGCCCTCAGATCCTCGTTTTGCTGTCAAAGATGATTGCCCTCTTAGATCTGCCTGCACACTGCTCATGTGAGCACTCAACCTTTTCCAAGAGAAACGCACTAGGCTAGCTTAAGTAGTTTAAAATAATAGTTCTACTGGATTGTCGTCTTTTCTGAAGAGTGACTGCAACCTTTTGATGAATGTGTTTTGCAGAGAGCAGCCCTCTGTATACCTGTGGAAAGGGACAACCACAGGCATACTTTATTCTTCAACCAGAGTTTAACTAGCTTGTTTCCTGCTGAAAAGAGTATAAGTTCTGGCAATACACTTTATCTCTCCTACAGTGTTTTGCAATCTTTCCCTTAGAAAAAGATGCACTGATGCACCTACATCTCTGTGTGATGTACATTTCCATTTTATAATTACTGAGTCAATCAACTGTACCTTGAAGAAAGTATAAGCTGTCTTCTGAAGTGCATGGATTTTATGCATTCAGAACACTACAACATGATTTATAACACTGCATTTCTGTAACTTGCTCAAAATCAGTTTGAGAGTAAACAGATTGTTTGCTACCTCTTATTAGCACAGTGGTCAGTAGTGTCACAACAAAGTAGCCTGGCTGTGTATAATTATGCCACAGTGATATAATGAATATAGCAAACATAAATAGAGAATTTGATCAAATAAGCACTTTATGGATTTTTTTTCTAAAACAGTTTCCAGACTGCTGTGATGAATTAAGTTGTTCTGCCTTGTTTGGCTTATAGAAATGCTCATGCTACTCATACTTTCTCACTGCTCTCTGATAAATTATTGAAGTGAAAAAGTGAATTGAACTGTCATGGTTCTTGGAGCACTTTTGCATTTGGGATATGCCAGGATGTTTAAACGTCTCTAAGTCAAGGACTAGGCTACTGCTGTACTTCTCTTCTCTTACAGTTATAATTTTCTATTTATCTCAATGTTATAACTCTAATTTTAACCAAGCTGTGAGTCAGTGCTACATTTGCTGCAGATTTGTAGGCTCAGGCAATCTTATGCTTTATAGCATATTGAAAAATATTGTTAACTGTTACAGAATTGTATCATTTATGATTGCAATAATTTTAAGAAAGAAATATTTCATTGAAATAATTTAAATGATCAGAAATACTTCCTCTTCTGTCAAATTCCTTCCCTTTGTCTGAACACCAAATCCCTATCACATGAATCTCTTGAAATTGAAATTTTGCCTTTTTCTTAGTTTATGTGAAGTCTTGGAGAAATGTAAAGGGAAAGAGCTTTACTGAAGAAACTTCACAATGCCTGAAAAGGATTATAACTGTTGTTTGCTTTAAACCTGCAGTTTAAATGCCTATATAAACATTTTTTTTCAGCTAATGACTTTTGTCTTAATGACATCCTTTTATTCTTAGGAGAACAGGTTTACAAAGCTCTCTTCAGTCCATTTTCATAAGACAATTTCATTGCAGTTACTATCATATTACTGCAAAGAAAAGTCATCAGCACAACTTCCTATATTCTCATGCACCTGTGATTCTTATAAAGTGTTGTTTTTTTTTTTCCTAGTACTGGATCAGTCAAGAAGAGACTTGCATGTTTAATTGTACTAAGATGACACAGGTATTGTTAATCCATAAAAAGCATTAGCATAAGTTTGTATTTGATGGGTTATTTTGAACACAGAAAACCCAGGAAAAGTTTGAAGTACAAATATATCAGCTGAATTACTATTTCATGTGTCAGTTGACAGGAAACCACTGTCCACTCAGGAGTCACTTTTATTAGATTTAAAAAAAAATCTTAGCAATATCTATGCAAACTTCTACAATCTTTTCTTTTGTGTTTTCGGTGATTTTTCTTACTTACACTTCCTGAAGAACTTTTGTAGGTAGATGTACCAGAAACTGGAGTAGTTTTAAAATCTGCTTGATTTCTGTAAAACCATTTTACAGGTTTACATATTCAGCAATATCTGCAGAAGTATGCAAAAAACAGCCAAGGAGCCTTGACCCTGAGATTCTGGTCCAGTGGCACTGTAGGATCTTCTTGGGCCAAGAGCTGCCTCTGAAACATTGTACTTAATAACAGCTGATAATGCTTTCTTCTCTCAATTTCTTCAATAACGAGGAGTCCCCTTGTGTTTTCAGCCATTCTATGACAAAGGATTATGAAATCTCACTGTGTTCCATGTGGAAAAAGATATCCTTCATTGCGTGTCTCTTAGTCTAAGAAATAATAACAGTTTTGCTTTTCCTTAAACCACAGACATATCATAGATCTAACATTCATACATTCAATGTTAAGAGAGCTCTGGGTCAGAATTTAGATAGAAGTTTCTACAAGCCTTTCAAATATCTTTTCCAGAAGAGTATAGTTGAATTTTTATGCAGGCGGACTCAGCTATGTAGTATGTGTGCTGTCTCTTACATATTACCTGAAGTTATGAAATCTCAGTTTGGTGGGTTTCAAGGAGCATTGCCTACTTGATTCTGAGATGCTCCAATTGTTGGAATCAGAAAAGCTGCCAAATGCTGTTCTATTCACACTTCGCAGACCATTTACATCTTTGATTTAGCCTCAAGTTTGGATGCTCTGATGGGTAAACCAGTTTTGCAATTTTTTTTTTTTTTTGTTTTTACACAGACTGCCTCATCATCTTCCTTCATGAGATCACTGCTCTGAGTGTAACTGTGAGTGGAAGTTTGTACAGATGCACAATAGAGAAATGTGGTTTCTTAGGTTCTCCCATTCTCACTGAGCTTCTGCGGAAGGGACTCCACATGTCCATATGCACTCCTCATTTTGCTGTTGCCTTTGAAATTCCGAGAGTGGCTCCAGGAATTAAGGCAGCTTTGGGGCATGCTCCCCTGAGTAGTCCAGGGCCAGTGAGAAGATATGTTGGAGGATATACATGAGTGCTCCAAGGCTTGTCAATATGTACATTTTCCATTGTGATCCTAGGTTACTAGCAAATAAGAGGAGTATGCCCATTGTTGTGTCAGACCACTTCCCTTCATTGATCCCAACTGACATACAGAAGTGATCCTATCATTATTCTACTAATCACACGGCCACGACCAACAAAGTTTTCAGGTGCATAGACATCCTTGTTTCTGCTAGCCACTAATAGCAGGAGAGGCAAGTAAGCAAACAGAAAGTTGATCTGTACATTACCAGTTGCTGAAAGATCTGTTAAAGAAGTGAGAGGGCAGTGAGAAATATGTTTTAGCCAGCTGAGTGTTTTTCACCTCTCAGCAATACATTTTAGGATCACCTGAGTTCACTAGCTGAAGATGGTTTTAAGATTCTTAAGCAAATCACTGAATTAGGAATAAACCTGTCAGTCCTGGTAAAATTGTTGTGATTTATTTATTAATTTCTGTTTTCAAAATGCCACTGAAAATTTAGGTGCAACATATTTAGATTTCCATAAATAGTTCTGAATNAAGATGGTTTTAAGATTCTTAAACAAATCACTGAATTAGGAATAAACCTGTCAGTCCTGGTAAAATTGTTGTGATTTATTTATTAATTTCTGTTTTCAAAATGCCACTGAAAATTTAGGTGCAACATATTTAGATTTCCATAAATAGTTCTGAATCATGTGCCTGGGTAGTCCCATTTAAGTCAACGGAGCTACTCATGTGACAAACTAAAGTGGTTTCCTGTTTAGAGTGGCATTTTGATGTACTTAGTCAGGAGTCATTTATTGGTTATGTTAGCAATCTTCTTTGATGATTTGAAAATATTAGCTTTTACTATTACTAAACGTGATACCTCATGTTTGGGTAATTGAATTCAGCACCTAGTCAGCACTGTGCAAGAAAAGGCTGTAAATGGTTCAGCTTACTGTAAAATAGATCTTGGACTGTTACATTGTGCTGTGTTTGCATAGGATCCAGTAAAATGGGGTTGTTGTCCACCATGTGGGATACTACATACTAACAATACTGATAATGTATTAAGACTATTTCAAATGTAGTGCTTTGTGGACTTGTGTGTTATGATCATAAATGTGTATTAAAAGGCTGTGACTTGCTCTGGTACTATTGTAATGGAGGCTGCATAAGGAGCTACATTAGCTGAATAAAAAAATTACTGGAACTAGTTCCCTTGGCTCTTATGCCAAAATTGACCTACACAAATAATAGAGCATGTTGTAGGATGATGTTGTTCTGTTCTACCACTTACTCAGGAAAGCATCAGAAAAATGTTTATAAATTAAATACTTTTCATACAGGATGGCTGACTTCAGTCTAGTAACTGCAGTGAGATTCATTCGAAGTTCCATTTAGTAGAGGCATTGCCTTGGCACAGGCAGGTGAAATAAATATTTTGAGAACCTGTCCAGGCTATTTCCTTCTGACTCTTCTGAGTGTGCATCATGAGTCTTTGCTCCTCCCTAATTAAGGGTTTCCTACTTATGGAGAAAACTTTTATTACTCTCTGAATACTGAGTGTTTTGTGACTACGGATTCTTTTTTTCCATATAAATACTGGAAGCAAAACTTTGCTTCCTCAAAAGCTAGTGGGATAGTTCTGCAGTTGTGCTTCAGCAGCATCATGTCCTGTAGACATGAGCTCAAAGGTAAAATGGCATATGACGCAATAGTGTCCTCAGCGTGCCAAGGACTTACACCATTGTTTTTGCAGCAGTGTTTTACTGAAAAATTTGAATTCAAGTCACTAGACTTCACTGCACAAAATGTGTGCTGAACTTGTCATATATTAAAGTTAACAAACAGAATTGCTTGGACTCTATAAAATAGAGTATGGGCATCTTAAACACTGGGAAAAGCTGTAATTCTGTTGAAGTCTGAATTCAGAGCCAAATGGCAATGGAACTGGTTTCTTTGTGATAGTGTTTGTACCTCTCGTGTTGGATGGATGTCTTGTAAGATAATATATATAATATATAAATAATATAATTATGCAGGCTCAGGATATTCCAATATTTTACTTACAGTCAGTTGAATATCCAAACACAGCAGATCCTACTTGGGTTTTCACCCATTTATCATGCCTTTTTAAGATAAAACAACTAAAAGGTCCTAGAATGTTTAATTTTCTGTCTTTTTAGTCTACGAATGAAGAAACAAAAAGATTTCAAAACATAGAAGAGGAATTAGAGATATAAATACCAAAATTCATAACACTGAGAAAACACGTTGCGTCCATATAAGCTATAACTTTAACTTTCTAATATGACATACATGAAATGTAAGCTCAATTTAGCACTAACTTCTTTTAAAAGAGATTATGGAAGCTTTATTCAGGCAAAAAATGGTCTTATTTATAACTGTCATACGCATATTTATAACGGTCATATACATATTAGTTCTTTAAAATATTTTTTCCTCACAAAGGTTTTTAATTAAGAGTTATTAATTATGGGTTTTTTCCTTTGAATTTTATGGTGGTTATTAAATAGATACATGTTTAGAATGGGCACAATATGGAAATACATTCTTGATTTCATTGCAGTATGGTTTACTAACTTCTGTAAGTTTTGCTATAGCGGATTACTGGTGATATGCCTTTATTCACTTTGGGAGACAAAATGCTATTTTTGATATTTGACTTGACAAATTTTTTGCTTGAATACCTTCATGCGGTTTTCAATCAAAAGCTACCCTGTGCTGTGCAAATTGCAACAAGTTGAAAAGATAACGCACTTCATCAGCAATGTACTGTAATACATCCCATACTCTTGAAGCGATGCCATGAAAATGAAATGTCATTAACCCTAAATCTGTTCAGTTAGATAAAATTCTCATTTGAAAAAATGAAGTTTCCATAATCTAACATTATTAAATGTCTATTCTTATGTTCAACTATGTGTTGGTATTATTTCATGTGTATGTGCACACATTTATGCACGTATATTGTATTTCCAGATGCTGCTTGTAAAGCTGGACTGAAGTATTAGAATATACATTGGAAACTTCAGGGTATAAACATTGTAAGAAGTAACATTTCCAGAAGGAAATCCAAGAAATCCAGATATCTGAAAGGTAGAAACAAGGATATCTATGTCAGGAAGCAGCAAGATTCATCCCCACGAGACTGTTATAAACCTCTAACACATTCTGAGCTTTAGTTCCCTGCTGTGTTAAGTGTGCAGGTGCACTACACCAGCACCCAGCCAGCCACCATGGCATGAGAAATACACTGTACCTACACAGTAGCCTACAGTGTGTGGGCATTCCCACCAGCATTAGTCATCACTGAGTGGAAGCATGTGGGAAAAGAGCAGAAACTCCATAACACTTAGCACGTAGAGGTGGTCATTTTAGTTAAACTGAGCTTATTTTAAAAAAGTTGTTTCAAGTTCTTTAACTTGTTTTAATTTTCCTTTGGCATATCACTGAAGTTTAAACAACATAATTTATAGGGTCACAAGTGGATGTTACTGACTCGAACTACTCGCGTGTGTCACACATACCTTTATTGCTTTGAAATCTGATATATCATGAACAGGAAGAAGAGCAGTTAATATAAATTGTTGAAAATCCATGCATATTCTTAAGACATTCCTAGATTTATGATTCAAGTATTGTACTATTGTTCATTTTCCTCATATCACAGTGAGTAATCAATTCGCAACAGCCATTTCCATAACTATGCAAATATACTAATATGAAGTATACCTGGAAGACAAAGGTACAAAATTATTTTCAGATACTAAGCATTTAGATAACACTGATTAGAAGCTTTGTACACGATTAAGACCATAAAGTGAACTTCTCAGTTTTAAAAATGGCTTTAAATCCATGTATATTAGATGCTTAAATACCTATATATTAGAACTCAAAGGCTTGATTTCAAACCACACTCAGTTTCTTTTAGTCCTATTTCTGGAAATACTTGTGCATACCTTGCAAATTCCACGTCTTACTATGTACTCAAACAATGGAAAATATCTATTATTTATGTTTTTATTTTTCAAGACAAAAATGAAGTTATATAGATAAACATGTTTTTGGATGCAATTATAAACCTGTAAGACTAGAGATCATCATAACTAAAAGTCTCAAATTTACCAGTTCAGAAAGAAGATTTAATCACTGCATTTTATAAAGGGATGACTTGAATTAAAGACTAAGAATAGCTCTTAATGTTGCAGACATTTTTAGTACCAGATATTAGCTAAATATATTAATTAAATGGAAGTGAAAGATGCAGCAACTTCCCCAAAAGATGATTTCTAGTACAAACGTGAATGTACAGGGAAGAAAGGAACGTCTTTTGCAGCTGACCATTGCTAGCAATGTTCTGTTTGAAAGATTGCATAGATTGTGCTAAGTTTATGTTACTGAATTTTGATATGAATCAAGACATTAATTTTGTTTTGGATAAATAACTATTATTTAACTAAAAATAATGAAAATGCTTCAAGTAACTGCTCCATTTAAAAATTATGTGTAACAAAGTTGTGACACGCAGAAGTGAGATGAAAACTGTGTGATGATTTGACATCAGCAATTTTTTCTCAGATTATAGATTTAGATTTTTCTGAAAACACAGAATCAGATTTTCAGTTCTAAAATGTAGATTATGACATAAATAACTCCACCTGCAACGTGTGAATACTTCTGTTTTTTATTGATTTATTATGCAGTAGGATTGGAAAGGAGTACATTCCTGTATTTTAAGGTCCAGAGTGAGATCAAAGCAATCTAAATTCTACCTTCAGCTCTGCCTCAGATTTATATGAAATAGGACTCCATTTCCCTATTTTTAAATACCTTACAAAAAATGTTGTAAGGCTATATTAAATAATATGAGAAGTCCATTGAAATCTTGAAAGCAAGTTGAGTATAACTTCTACTTTAATGATAATTTTATGTCTGATAGTTTACCAATGTTAACAGCTGCATGAAATATTGTATGATTTTGTAAGTTTGGGATTATAGTCCACTCACAGGTTGTCACCTGCATTTAGAAGTCTACATCTGTGTATCTGTAATTCGACTCCTTTAACTTACATTTAATTCAAGAGAGATGTAGGGCCAAATTCAATCTCCCATTCACTGGTGTCTGAAACCATTTGAGATGATAACCTAAAGCACCTGCCTAGCCTCTAGCTGCTGCTGTAGAAGGATGCAGGTTACTTACAGGTCCCATTTCATATTTGACAGCTCAGTGTGGATCCCCAAAAGCATTTCAAAGACACTGGGTATCTATTGACCAACTGGAGCAAATTCAGTGTAGGACCAACACAATAATTGGCAAATGGAGCACTTATTCTCTGAGGAGAGACTGAGGGAGATGGGAGAAGAGATGCCTGGAGAAGAGATGGTTCTGGGGCACCTGAACAGCATCCTCCAGTGTGTACAGGGAGGTTATCCAGAAGATGGAGGCAGGCTTTTCTCTGTAGGGCATGGATGAAAGACAACAGGCATGAGTTGAAACAAAGAGAGGTTCAGATTGTATATAAGGAGAAACTTTCTCACCATGACAGGAGTTAAGCATTGGGAGAAGCTGCCCAGAGAGGCTATGCAGTCTCTCTTCATCCTGGGGATTTTTCAAGACTGTAGCAGATAAAGCCCTGAACAACCTTGTTTGACCTCCTGAGATAACTTCCAGCCTGCATACCTTTGCCACTGTGGTCAGAAGAGCTGAGAGCTATTCAGACCACCAAATAGGTGCCTGGCATTCATGTAATTTTCTTTAGATTGCCTACCTTACAACAACATACAGTATCTATGAAGATACTTACATCTTTTGTCTCCATAGCAAGCTGAGGATGACTCGTTTAGATCTCCAGCCAAAATGACTGCTTTTTAGTCATATAATACTAGCTGAAATATAACCTACATATAGTTTCTTATTTGCAGTATTCATTTGAACAAAATGCAGAATAAACTCTCATTGCACTCAGTTTATTTACATAACATATGGAATTTTGAATGATACAAATGAAGAAAGATGAAAATAAGATGAAGTGGCATCTAGAACACAGAATAACTTGCCACTAAAGTATTTCAAAGTTCTTGTAGCTGCCTAAAATGGATGCTGTGAGTAAACTGTTTTGATAGGAAAGAAAGGAAAGAAAGTTGTGCGGAACAAATCAGAAATATCAGTCAGTCAGCTTCTTGGAATAACTCAGTTTGGCAAGATATCTAGAAGATTTGTTTTGATTTAAAAACGTAAGTACTTAGAGAAACAGAAATGTCACTGTCTGGTTTGCCATAAAATAAAATACATTCTGAAATGAGCTTGTTAATTTTACTGTAATATCTGAGATTATTTGGTTAATTGCAGAGTAGCACTGATTAATAATTAGTTGCTGTGAAACAGATTCCTGTATATAAGGCTCAAGAAATATCTGCATCTTCATTTAAACTCATTAGAATTCTGTGGTGTAGACACCTTTGAATGAATCTCTGCAGACAGAGAGCAGGGACAAATGGAACCAAAGAGGTTTTCACCTCCACGGACTCCAGTTCAGGTCCATTACATTCCCCGGAACTCAATGGGAAAAGTAGCTGACAGCTATATTTGTGGCTTCAGTGTTTCCCAGTTTGTGTCAATGCAAGTATAGCATGCAAAAGGTAGGATTTTCCTCCATATGAAGACATGAAATAGTAGGAGTCTACATGGCATTTACACATGGGCTGACCATCTGAGCTCTCACTGTAATCTCTGGACAGCTAATCAATGGAGCCTAGAAAGAGATTCAGGTCATGCTGAAATAGACTCTTGGCACTGTATTGCTTTCCCCCATAAACAGATATCTAGAGCAGCTTGGGTTTCATTAGTGTCTGTCTGTCTTCCAGGTGCCACTCTAGATGGATCCGGAAGGCTTTCTATAGGTCCCATGCCATATCTGCCAGTCCCATGTAGCCTGGTGTTACTCAGTGTCTTGGGGTGTTCTAGATGCCTTGTTGCATTAAAATTTGTGATGTGATTTGTGAAAAAAGGAGCACGCTCTGTATATGGATCCAAGAACTTGTTGCCAGTCCAAGAAAAATAGGACCACAGGAGGTGCTATTCCAGTTAAATGACAGGCTTCCACCAATAATACAGACTGATCACTTTAAGTAATTTCATTTATGGGGATGAAATTAATAATGCAAGTAAGATATACAGGCCACATCTATTGATGAACAGCAGGAGCGGAGCAGCTCTGTGAGGCGGGACAAGCCATGTGCCACAGATGAACCCATCTGTGAACCCATCTGAACCCATACAAAGCTGGGGGAGCGGCTGACTCACCAGAAGGCTGTGCTGCCATTCAGCATGACCTGGACAGGCTGG
>VZSC01012010.1:105286-116142 GCA_013398225.1 Steatornis caripensis
AAGTTCCACCTGAACATGAGGAGGAACTTCTTTACTGTGAGGGTGACAGAGCACTGGAACAGGCTGCCCAGAGAGGTTGTGGAGTCTCCTTCTCTGGAGATATTCAAAACCCGCCTGGATGCATTCCTGTGCAACCTGCTCTAGGCTAACCTGCTTTAGCAGGGGGGTTGGACTAGATGATCTCTAGACGTCCCTTCCAACCCCTAGCATTCTATGATTCTATGATCTCTGGCCATGCCCTCATTGACGGGTGCTGTTCCATAGCACCCGAGCAGGGTGAGCAGAGCTGGGGTGGTGACAACAGAGTCCAGATGGTAATAACTTGACTGCTTTGCACCTAGAAGCAGCAGGATAACTTGCAGTGTATGAGCTGTTACAGCACCGTATTTCCTGGCTGCAGGACCATGTGTAGGCAGAAGAATAAAGTTTTATATCTCAACTGACAGTGGTTCATGTGTAAACTTCTAGATTTGGGAGTCTTTATTTAAAACTGCTCCACCCAGTGTTTCCATGTGATAGTTGACAACTCTTACCCAGCAGTAGGACTGAGATCATTACTAAAACTAGTAAATCTTACATAGTATAAACAGTGTTGGGAATATTCAGCAAATGTCTTGAGCAGGCCTTTGAGTTAATTTTGTTAAACATCTTTTGCCACCAGTGATTAAGTGTAAAAAGAATTTTTACATCAGATCTAAGAATAAAGATCAAATACTTGGAAATTTATGTCCCATTCAATTTACTAATAGTCATTAATCTTCACTGTAATTTGAAAGCCAGTCCCATTTCCTTGGAAAGACATTCCGAATTCTAGACAAACTAATGGTCTGGGCAGAAACGTGTGATTCTGTAAAACAGTGTAATTATACAGAATGTGAAATTCAAGAGCTGTTAATTCATGAAAAAATTGTATTTTATTTCAATAATTTACATGGCTGTTTGATGTACACACAGCATGTGCATATGAAAGACGTGTGTATGAGATGTATATGTATTCGCTTTATGAACATTGTGTCATACATTCAAGAAATACAGTTAAAAAAATGTCACTGTGCTAATGTTTTTCCTCCCAGATTTAGCAGGGCATGTATTTTTATAGTTTAACAAGCTTTCCTATTAGATTTTGAAAAATGAATCTAGTTATTGACATACTTGAAGAATATTCAATTAGTCTTGATTTGGTATATTTGATTTAAAGGTTTTTGATTATTTGTTCCGTGTTCTAACTTGACAACTTAGAAATGGAATGAAATTAACCTGTCAGGAAGGATTAATGAACTGATTTTGTTCACTGGTTTAGATGATTTACATGAATTCCACTGCAGCTGATCTTGCCACTGAACCAATATTAATTTCTGAAAATGGATTAAAGGTCAATGTTATGATATCCTATATTTTCATTTACTAATTAACATTCATTTACCAGAGGAGTGAAAAGAAAACATGTAAAGCAGTGAACTGCTCTGTAGTTTAATTAAAACTACATTGCTTTTTGTGTTAAAGAATGAGCATACTCATAGATTGTTAGTATAGACATCAAATACCAATAAGTGTAATTGATGGACAAAATAATTAATTGAATGTTAGTTAAGCCTATTTCTATTGCATTAAATATCCCTTAAACCTACATCTTACATACAGTACAGAACTATTGATTGACAAGGTGTGTTTCACTGAGAAATTTAGTGAGCTATTATTAATATGAAAAAGCACATCAATATGCAGAGGAAGATACTTCTGTAGTCTTTTAGTAAGCTATGAATGATTTCTTAATTCTGAATGTTCAAAATGGTTTTAATTCAGCTCACTCTAGCTTTGGAAATCTGATAGATAGCATCGGTGGAAGGAGCACGTTTTGGTGTGCCTGAAAAAAAAAGCGCCTTCATTCCACCCTGTCTCAGGCTCCAGCTGAGGGTTGTTGGGGGAAGGCATGGACCGTACAACTCCTTTTGTTGTAAAACACATTTGCTCAGATCACCAAGGCAGAGGAACTTCAAGTTGTAACTGCAACTGCAATAATTTTCTTCCTTCATAGCATATGTAAATGTGAACCATAATAGAGAAGAAAATATTTATAATAAATTCCATGTTCTGTAAGAAAGCATTAAGAGTTCAATGGTGCCCAGTGACAGGACAAGGGACAGTGGGTACAAACTGGAGCACAGGAAGTTCCACCTGAATATGAAGAAGAACTTCTTTACTGTGAGGTTGACAGAACACTGGAACAGGCTGCCCAGGGAGGTTGTGGAGTCTCCTTCTCTGGAGATATTCAAAACCCACCTGGATGTGTTCCTGTGCCCCCTGCCGCTCTGGGGGCACCTGCTTTAGCAGGGGGGTTGGACTGTATGATCTGCAGACATCCCTTCCAACCGCTACCATTCTGTTATTCTGTGATTAAAAATACTTGTGTTAAATATTAAAGAGTAAATTTCCTGCCTGTTCATATGAAATATGCAACATCTGGCCTCTATATGCAAATAATATGTTCCTTTTTATCCATCTAAAATCTAGAGATTGCATGAAATTTGCTTTGCCATCTGATTTTGATTGAGGTAACTGACTGGCTTGACTGAGATGCCCAGTGACTTGGAAGTGATTAACGTGAAGTAAGTATCCTATGTCTGTGTTAGAATCAGTTGACTAGAGAGGCATCTGCTTTCAGTGGACGGACACAGTCAATCAGGTCGTTTGGCTGTTAATGCCAAGACTATTGCCTAGATTCTATTCGTGACTGCATTGATTTTGTTGTGGTGTAGAGTCAGGCATGACTATGGTATAGAAAGGTGAGGAAAAGATGGTAGAACTGAGGTGAAGAAACTGGACACAAAACAGCGGACTGGGACTGGTGCTAGAAAACAAGAGCAAATGGAGAATAAGAGCTGAACTGTGAGGTCTGGCTGAAAAGCCAGCAGGGGGATGTTTTATCAAGTAAAGGCTATTTAATGCTGTTTCCCATTACAGCTTTAGAGTTCCAGTTACTTTGTTTTTAACATAAATTATTATTTTGGCATATATTATTGTGACACAGCTATTGCTTGAATTGTGAAAATGCAACCAGATTTAATTGTCATCTTTTCTAAGTAATGTAGAATTTTACCTAAGGCAGCAACCAAATTTGCATCCAGATTAAGCGAAAGACTTGCACTGGTTCTAGAACACACGGATTGATTTCTAGGTTTTAAAAGTACTAAGGAAGATACTTTTCAGTTCTTTAGAAAGCATCATGTGTATGATGGCTTTGTGTAGACAATACTTTTTGATTTCCCTGGTGTAGGGTAGTGTACCCCCTCCCTTATCCTGCTGTTCTATAAGGCATTCTTTTATCTTTTTGCAAACCGTTGAACCTTAAACAGGGTTAGTGCAAAACTAGTGATTTCATTATTCGGGCAATGGTTTAAGTTCTTAACAAGCTACATGTCAAAGGTTAGGTTAACTTTTTTTTAATCTACATAAGAGTGAATTTCATTTTATGTGCAGCATGTTACATTTTGTATTGGAGTGATATTTAAGAAAAGGCAGTTCATTAAGTAACTTCAGTGTATTGACAAATGAGCAGGATTAAAGACCATTAAAACAATGGCTCTTCAGTGTATTGTTCCCACCTCAATACATTTTAGTATTAACAAGACAACCCTAGTTCTCTAATGAGGGTAATTTTTAGATGTAGTGATTTCTCCAGGACACTAAATCTTGTGATTATATCTTCACTGCCAAGATCTTGAAAGTTTTAAATTATAAGTTATCTTGGTTGTTTAATTGAAACACAAAGTAACATATTAATAATATTAGGAAAGAAAGCTCTTACATCTAGTATATTTCTGCACACTTTCCTTATGAAGAAGACTTTGCCTTTAGCCAAGATGGCTTCTGTGACCTTTCTTTAATAAAGTGTAAGTAGAAGAGGCAGGAACTTGGTAAGATTTCACTAGCAATTTGCCCATAAGATTATGACTGTACTTAAATGATAGGCACTTTATACTAATTCTTCGTCTTGAGTAACCACAAGTTGCTAAAAGTTGCTGGACAAGGGCAAAAATAATCTCCTGAGAGCCTACCTACTTCGCAACTTCATGATTTCTGTTTCTATTGAATTAATAGAAATCTCTTCTAATCCTGTTGTTTCACCCCTCTGTGTAATTCTTTATTTTACAAATGGTCCAAGTTGCCCCTGGTGTCTCCAGGTAGTTGTGTTTTCATGCAGCCAAGTAGCTTCATCTTTTCTTATGTCCTTTCAAGTGTCTGCTGAATAAGCAGCAAATGAAGAACATGAATGTGTGCGTTGGTTACCCTGGATCAAGCTTAGGCAGACCGGGAGACCCGAGGGAGAGTTTCAGTTTACCATTTCCCTCTGCAAGCCACACTGGGATTGTTATTTACAATTTAACCACACTTCTATGTACTTTCAGGTACCTTCATTAATCACAGTGGATCTTGCCTGTGTGTATTTCTGAACCAGCAGCTCCTTTCAGTTCCCTCTTGTCCTGTACTACCTTCGCTAGCATCATTGCTATTACTTATTCCCATTGTGGTAGTCCAGAAGTGCCCTAAAGGAGGCTTATGCTAAGTATATGGACGCACAACATCACTTTAGTGCTCCCTGAAACAAGACCTGGACAATCCCTTCTTCCATTTGTCATCTTACCTTCTAATTGACCTCTATTGTTTTCCGCTCAATGCAAAATGCATACACCTTAAAGTGTTTCGTAAATGCGCTGGCCACTTCTGAAATGGTGGAATAATTTGCATCTGATAACAAAGCTCAAGCAAAAAAATGTGTGGATGACTGATTTTGTGCTGATTTTAGTAAAATAAGATGATTTTGAGGTACATCAAATTTCTATTTATAGCAGATTAATGGTTTTGATGTGATTCTACTCTGCGGCTAACTAGATATGTAAAGTTAAACATGCCTGAAAGTCTTTTTCAGAATCAAGGCCTTGCTCTGTGTTTTTTAAATTTAAATGATTTCTACCTTTTCCTATCTTTAAGTTCACTTGGCATCAGGATTACGAAAATAAGCAATACCAAGGGCTATGATCCACAGCTTGACTTTCAGTGTTTATAACTTGTAAAACATCAACCAAAAATGCATCCCAATAGTATAAGCTTTTTGCAAAGGGAAGTAATGAAAGTGTTTACCGTTTCTTAATTTTTCTTCTTTGGGATCTGTAAAAAGACAATGCAAGAACATAGATAGATAGCTAGAGCTCCTTCATTAAAACTGCAAAGGTTCCTGGGGCCAGGAAAGCAATTTGTGAAGGCACAGAGGTAAATATTTTGCACAAAGGAAATTAATAAAATGTTCCCCAGTGCTTCTGAAACAGGGCTGCTAAAATATTTTCCTCGCTGTGCATGGGATAATGGGGTCACTATAGCAAACAGAGAGCTACACACTTGGACCGCAATGGCACAATGGCTCAGGCCTTTCAGCAGTGTCTAGCAGATTTTTGCACCTCTTCCCAGAGCTAGGGTGGCCTGCAGAACAAGTGTCCCCAGCCCCAGGCCTTTCCCACGAGGGTGCTGCCATAGTTACAATCATAGGAATTTGGAGCTTCGTTCCATGGTTATGAACACCAGAGTTTACACCTGGGAGCCAAATGCATTACTTGAATGTAGGCTGAAGCGGGGAAAATCTGTCAGGTTTCTTACTCCTGCCACTGCAGGTGTAAATATATTTTCTTCCGTTATCCACTTACATACATGCGCAAAATGAAACATGCATTCTGCTGAACAGATGCTCTCAAAAACATTCCCAATAGCACAACCAAGCAAAATATGACCACCTCTATGAAATGCAGCTGGTAATAAATTTTAAAGAAAAAATATGGAATAACAGAAAGACATGTAAAAAATGTGAGAAATTTCAGGCTAAAAGAGCTTCAGTCCTACTTGCTCGCTGTCAAATGCTTTCACAACATGCACGTTGAGAATTGAGGTTGCTCAAATACATTTCTTGTTAGTATAGCTGCCAATAAATGAAGGAACTTAAAAGACTGGTTTGAAATCGTAAATCTTACCTTCTAAGACAATTATGCCAAAATTGATGTTCTTTTTTTGCAAAAGGTGAGTAAAGACAAAATTTGTATTAAAAGTCTTAAGCTTCACGCATTAAAGCGTGGTTGCTATTGCATGCACAGAAAGACGAAGGCTTATTTTCCCATTAAATAGTGTAGTGTTATTATTACTTCAAAATTCTTATACTCTAAGTAGGCTAATGCTAACTGGGGAATAGAAAAGGGAAAGAGATGGGTGGAAACTTGTAAACTGGATGACAAGAAGTCTACTTCTGCTTTAGAAAAAAATGATACAAAAAGGAAAATACAAGAAAACTCCTAAGTGGAAAAAAGAGAAATAAGAAGTGTGTGTGTGTAAAAATGGAGACAATGGAAGATCAGTTAAACAGAAAATTTGGAATAGACGAGCATGACAGCTTTGATTGTTTCTAACTTGCTGTGTAACCAGTCTGCTGAAGATCAAGATCTGGTGCTCCGCAGTCTCCCTTCAGATTTTACTGAGTCTGCTTGGACAAGCTCTGAATGCTTTACGAGTCCAAGATTTCTCTGCAGTCATGTTTGCTGGAATGATTAGTAAATCATATCTCAGAATTCCAAAGCCGTGACAAGTAACTTCTTTATTCAGTATCCATTTCTATGGACATACTAAACATTGTGCAGGGGAGTTTCAGTTTTTTGTAAAAGTGAGAAATAATAATTTGGCCAGAATGTGCTGAAATGTTTACCCAATCATCTCTCTTTTTGCTTGCCTAGCTGCAGGCCAAATCAGTATTAAAAAATCCTCCTTGAAAACAGTAAAAAAATTTAAATTTGTTCCTATTTTGCCAAGAGGACACTGAAATGTGAAGATTCTCTAGAGTATGCCTTCTTTTATATAGAATACTTTATTATCTTCTTGCATTTTCACTTACTCCAAACAAAAACTCTAATACAAACTTAACTGTGATTTCTGTGGGTGTGAGGTGAGAAGACGTTCGATACTACAGATCTCTTACGAGGCAGCTGTTACATTGCCACAGAACATGATAGCATGGGACATATTTCTAATCAAAATGTTTGGTTAACAAGAAGGTCAAAGAAGCAGTTAGTGGAGGAATACAGTTCTATTGTGTGCCACGTACTATTTGACTACAATATAAACAGACACCAAGGCGATTTCTGCTATTGGAGTCACAGAGGTGACCTAGGGCACTCTATCAAGCTTAGTTTGACCCTGACAGCTTTTGACGAACTATTTGTTGTCATATCTTTCTGACTGAACAAGATGACAAACATACACAAGACCTCATGCTCAAATGCTGCATTCTGTGAAGTGAGACAGATTTTGACCTTTAATTGGTAGAGGTCCCGGGTCTTGTGACTCCACATCTGCTATCTTTATTGTCTTGTAGTGGACAGAAATTCTGTTAACTACTGTAGCAGTATGTGCTCCTATAATAGGAAAAATGTAGTTGCAGTTAAATGGCATTGCAAGGTGTTATTCCACAAGACAGACCTTTTTTTTTTTAAAAAAAAAAAGAGATTACTCTGACTTTACAGTAGAGGAGAAGTTTTGCTCTGAGTAATAAGCCTCTAATGTTTCATGTTATTCTTTACTGATGCAGGGGCCTAACCTGACAAAACAGAATAAAGGATTTGGGCTGAGCTTGAAAATAGATGAATTTTAGGATCTTTTTCCGGGGCTAGAACACTTGAATAAATATGTATTTACACATTTTTATAAAATAGAGGCCTATCAGCAGTTTTGGAATTTAGCCTTTCAAAACAGGAGAAAGAAATTATTGATAATTTTTGTGGCAATAGCCAAAATGAGAACACTTTTTTTTCCACCTATAAAGGATTACAATTTTTGAATTGACCTTTAGGAGATGTAGATTGCACAGACAAAATATTTTACCACAGATGTTTTCATTTACCATCAAATAAAAAAGTTGGCTAAGCCTTGAAATATCATTTCTTTACTTGATTTCCCTCTGTTTCGTGTTTGCTGACAAGTTTCCATGCGTATGAGTTTGGTGCCTGCGTATGTTCAGTTGTTTGTGGACTACTATTCTTCCTTNGTTCTGCCTTTCTGAGTCCTAGCAGTCTGCAAAGGATGAGCTGAGAAAAACTGCCTAAGAGGAATTAAGAAGTATAGCAAGGGTCTTCACTGGGGAGCTGAATGGTGGAGAGTCGAAAATCAGTGAGCATCACAACAATAGGGGATAGTTTATAAATTAGCACGTAAAGTGTCAATAACTTAGTCCTATGTGACTTCTCATTCCATTCCTGCTCTTGGATTGCTTTTGTGAAGCCTTTAGGGGGTGAGCTGGCTAGATCCTGTGATCTGTGATCTCAGTTCATTTTGTCTCAGCCCTTCCACACATAAGAGCTCCAAGATGGTGTGAAGAGGGTGATTTCATGGGGCCCTGGTCAAAGGGACCAGACATTTCCAAGGTATCACTCAGCTGCTGTTCAGTACCAGATTTTCTGGCCTCCTGCTCATACCAGCTCCCTATTTTGCCTGGAAGAGCCCTCATCAGTAAGTATTATTTGCCCCTTTCCTCTGCTTGCTCTTCCCTGGTTTTGCTGTTCAGCTCTCAGCTTTTACTGGTCTTGCTTTCAGCTACCTGCTTCCTGATTCACTTTCCAATGGCTATTCCTCAGGCATCTGCCTACACCTAGAGGCTCACCTTATACTCAGTTCCATGTTTTTTTTTCCCCCTGAAAATCTCCATCACTGGACTGCTATTTTTTCACCTGGTTCAGCAAGCATACCCTAGAATGGTCGTTCTGTCCCACCTATCCCATTTAGAGAGGATGACAGGACTACCAGCATATTAATGCGTGTATTACAATGTATGTGGATGTATATAGACTTATTTGACGTGAAAATGTAGCTGCATTATTCAGGCTGTGGTGAATCATTTAAGAAGACCTCATAAAACACTGCTTCCGACAGTAATAGAAATCAAGAGAGATTTGAACAGCTTCACATTACTTCTTATTTCAAGCTATTTTAAAGTAAAATATATGATGATTAATGGCTATGACTGATTATGGGAGAAAGTCTAGTGGGCACCATGTAGTCAGCACTAGGTATTTTTCACTTAGGAGGATGCAGTTGCTCTACGGAGTCTTTAATCATATAGTTGATTTTAGTAGGCATATATGTGAGGACTATACTTTAGCAAGGGTTTTCAGGGCCGGGCTGTTGTTTAACAAAAATGTTAATGATAGAAGCAGGATATAAAAAGATTTGGCAGTAAAATTCTTTAAGTACCAGCCTGAGAAGTATTACAAAAACTAGTGTCAGCTAGGTAATACAAAGAGATCTGCAGAGAAAGGTACTAGAAATATAGAAGAAAACTATAGTGTGAGACTGAATGAATGCAAGGAGAAAGTAGCCTATAAAATAAATATTTAGCAGAATGTAGAAACCCAGAAAGCAGAAAATAAGACATTTGTTTGCAGCATGATAAGGACTTGAAACTAGATTTGTGTCATCAGAAATACCACAATTCCATCTCTTATTCCAAGCGAAAGTTGTGGTAACAGTCTTGATGAAGTGTATGCTGATGAATACTCTGTAAATAGTAATCATTTGCAATTATTGCTAGTAGTCGGATTTTGTGTCTTTCTGCTTTATGACTGCACTTGGTTCAAGAACGATATGAAAGGAATCTTCTACTCCAGCAGTTTGGCTTCTTGCTCCAATTAAAGCTGCATGAAAATAATTAAACTCCTCAAACTTTGTACAGCTTAAAATATTAGTTTGGATGACTTTTTTTTCTTTAAATGAAAGTCCAAGCAATTAGACCATTCTGAATACACTACCTGTCTGTGGTTGAACACTAGAGATTTTTGTTCTGTAATATTCAGGGATTTATTCAATTGTCTAAAGATAGATTTCTATGTAAGATACCCTTTCTTAGTGAGCCACATGGGGCTGGTGGATGCCGTTAATACCTGTGGGATACCTGTGCCTCTCTGAAGAGGCAGATAGAGTATGTCATATGGTGCAGAGTGTCTGTGTCAGGCAAGTAAGTTGTTTGCTCAGAAATGATGAATGTGGAAACAATCCTATCAATCAAATACGTTTCTTCAAGCAAAATCAAGATTTTTTTTTTATAAATTCTGATTTCACTTTCTGTTAAAATGCACGTGCTAACACAAAAGACCTACATAAGTAAGGATTCCCTGTGAGGCATGGAGGTGTCTATGGAAGCATGCAGGTCATGTGATGGAGCAACCTCAAAAGATAGTTCCAAGTTGGGCTCTTGCCAGAGCACTTCATCAGAGTCCATTCTCAAATTGCTCAGAAGAAATGGAGTATTAAGAACAGACTTCATGGCTAATTGATGATCTCTTTCCCAGCCAATCTCCTTCCAAAAGTGAAGATGTTTCTGTACAGATGCTCTGGGCAGCTGATGTACCACCTGCCCAGTGGTTTTGCAAATCATTTGGTCTACAGTGCCTGTGCAAGTTGTGATGGAGTGAGAATAACATGGTCCCTGCAACGGTAAAAAAACTGAAGAGGTTGCATGTTTTGGTAAGGTAACAGATATGAGTCCAACACATCTGTTTGTTCAAGAAATTATTGGCCCAAGTACTCTCATCTACAAAGTGCAAAATATGCTGCATTCATAAAGCTGTGTTTTTACACCTTTGTTTCTGATATGTTCATAGAATCATAGAATGGTAGGGGTTGGAAGGGACCTCTAGAGATCATCTAGTCCAACCCCCCTGCTAAAGCAGGTTAGCCTAGAGCAGGTTGCACAGGAATGCATCCAGGCGGGTTTTGAATATCTCCAGAGAAGGAGACTCCACAACCTCTCTGGGCAGCCTGTTCCAGGGCTCTGT
>VZSC01012010.1:125282-199238 GCA_013398225.1 Steatornis caripensis
CCTTTATATTATAGAGTGCTTTTAGAATATTAAGTAAAATACAAAAGATCTGCTAAACACCAGGGGTTTAGTGGCAGAGCAAGAGGAGATATTGTTGCAGTAAGACTAGCTAAATACCATGAACTGGCTACTCAAAGGTGTAGCATGAACTGAGGTTTTAAGATGCTTTGGAAACACAATTACATTGTAAATAAAACTGCTTAGTCTTTAGACATATTACTTCACTAGGTTTGTAATCATCCCATAAAGACTCTGATTCTGCTTTCTGTGATTAATTTAAATAGTTTGTGTATCTATAAAGACCTCTCTGAATATTTAGTTTCTTCATGATTTCTACTATGGTAAAGAGTTTAGCACCAGTAAAAATCGGAGTCTAACATCCCGAATGAAATTTCAGTGACCATGCTGAAAGGGATCTTGACTGGCTTTGAATCAAATTCCAATGTTCTGATATGAATTAATGAAAATATTTCAGTTACACCCTTATAAATGTGCTTATATCAGACCTGAGTAATTTATATGGGACTCAAACACTTGCTGAGCTTATTTTCCAAAATCAAACCATAACCCGTAGTTATCCCAGGTGATATTTTATGAGAGGTCAAAGAAATCTTGGCAGTTAGATTCTGCTACCATTGGTTAACATGCAAGGCCTGAAGTTTTCAAAGAGTTGATACAGATTTCATTTGACTGATCTTTCAAGTTTAGTAAGCAGTTGTGGTTATGCTGCATCAGACATCTTTTTGGTTGTACCTAACTATCACTTATGGGAATAACTAGGATGAAAAAAATAGACTTGTCACTAAAATAGTTAGATGTGACACAGAGAATACTGTAAAGTATTTAATTTACTTGTAATAGAGAATGTTATGATTAAAGCTTTTTTATTTGAGATGAAAACAACACTAGCAGCACTTGTGTCTTGTTTTCAGCAAATTTAAACAGCTGGGCTATTTCTTGATATTGAACATTTAAAAAACCTCCACTGTATTTCTAGAATGCGTGCCTGGTGTAGAAAAAGTTTATGTAAACCACAGAGCATTGTTCTTGTGTAGTTGAGTGTCTCTGATACTAGAATTTCTGGCTTTATATTTTTTGTTCTCTTTTAATAATGTCACCATTTAGGGTCCTTGATCTGGGGCTTAAAACGCATAAATGGTGATGCACATATCTTTTTTTGAGTTTGTCATGATGTTGAATGCAAAGTAGTCAAGTAAATAGCAACAGATTGCCCTAATAATTGAATGCTACTGGTACCCATATTATGATAACCAAATGAAACTTAATAACATACATGTCAAAATAGCAGCACAGATTGCCTAGAGAAAGGAAGCAAATGCTCTTCCTCAGAGCATGCATGAGAAAAGCATAGCAAACCAAAGTGTTATACTTCTATTACATAAGTAGAATTATAGACATCTATTATACTTCTGTTATAGAATAGAAAAGCTGTGTAAAACTGCAATGGGGAAAATGGTTGCGTTGCCCCTCGCTTGAAATAAATTTGCTCTGATACTTTGGCTGAATGCAAAAAGTGACTGCAGTTATTAAAAAGAAAACCCAAACCCCAACAGATTCCCAAAATATAGTTCTAGAAAAGCAGTGAGACCAGTACGGTGATCAACAGCATGCATCAAGGTATACCAAGATAAAGGTTGTATCTATATTTCCCCAGTAAGGTGCCTGTAGTTGGGCAGCTGAAAACATTTTTAAGTGAATCTCTCAAGCCACAGTTCAGGGAAGATCTTCAGGACATGCTGAATCAGTTCCTATTCAGGAAGACCCCGTGCACAAGACTAAATTTAAGCATGCATTTGAATCCCATTGATCTCAATGGGATTTAAGCACAGAACTAATATTAAACATCTGTTTAAATATTCTCTTAAATAGGGACATTTTCCCTAACAGGGACTCAAGTTCAAAACTATTAGTTTTGTGTGTTCCTTTAATTTTTTTAAATTCAAGAGACAAATAAGGAATTTTCCTTGTGTGGAGTGTTTTATGATCACATTATATCATAGTCTCTTCTAATAAATAACAGTTTAGCTGTTTTCCATTCAGCAGTTAAAATACTTGGTTGTGTGACGCTTAGCAGGACCCTGGAAAGTAGTTGTGGAAGTGTGGCTGCCAGCCACATGATTGATGCTTTCCAGTACATGCCTGTTCTCAGATCTGCATTTCTGCGAGGAAAAATGTCCGTATTACAAAACTTGGTGAGTGGGTTTAACCTCAGCCACCTTTAGTTTTTGAAAGCTGTATGAAAAGGCTTAATGGGTCACCTTAATTTGTTCCTCTTGCAACAAATGGAGAGATGTGGCTATCCTTGGAGAATGATTCACCTGATTTCTCTTAGATAAACATTTTAGATGTCATAAATGCCTCCTGAGACGTGGAGGACATTTAGCTATTTTTCTCTGCAAACTGCAGGGGAATGTAAGACACCCACTCCTCAGATGTCAGATGACTCCCACTTCATGTGCATATGTAAGTATATTTGCACAACATTGTGCATTTGGCATGGTCATTAGCTTTGCAATGTCAAAGAAATATAATTTTTAAAAATTAAATATATATGTAAAATATCTGTCTAGCTTTAATTTGCTTGATGTTTTTTGAATATTACATGTTGCTAAAATTCCAAATGCGGGGAATGTCTATAAACTAACTGTGTTCATTAACAGTATGAAGAGAAACATTTTCTTATGGTCAGTTATAACTTGACTTCTGTTGAAATGTCGAAGTTTTTGCCTTGATTTATATTTTTTCCAGGAAATGTTTTGAAAAATAAGGGGTATTTTTCATTAACCAATCTTATACAAGGATGGGCTTAGAAAACTGCTCCCAAACCTAAGCTGGATCCTCCCATTTTGCTCTCTACTCACTGAAACTCTTGATGCTCAAGTACTGTAAAGTACACAGTCCTAAATATTGTAGGGAGGAGGGAATGGTGAGAGCGTGTCTTTAAGGTGAACAGGTAGGCATGCACTTCTTCTAGTTGTTCATCATCCTTTACCTGTTAGTCTTAGATTAATCTTCCTTCTCTCGCCTTGTCCTGATGTTCAAAATCAGAGCACAGAGTACTACTTGCACATTCTCTGATCCATCATAATGATATGACAATTTCTTGTAGGAGTCTTGCAGTCTAAAGGTGATAAATATATTTGCTTTCCCTAAAGGAATCAATTAATCACAAAAGTCAGAGATCAGTGAATCTATTTTCCGCACTCTAGCAAGCATGGAATATATTCACTCATAACCTATCCCACAATAAATTTTAGCCAGAAGCTCAAGAAGTAGGTAAACATTGACACATTTGGCAGACAGTAGAATAATTTGGTCTTTTAATGTTGACAGCCTTTGAATTAAACACTGTCATTGTCTCAGGGGAATTAACAAGAAAATTATGAGAAATATAAAGCTTTCTCAAGTTAAGTTTTGATTAGTCAAAGAACATCATACAGACTATACTTAAAAGCAAGCCGTTTCAATGCTGCCTTTCCAGTATATATATTTAATCTCTATTTTCTGCATTGAGTTTAGATATTTTCATTAAAAAAAAAGTGCTCCTTTATATCTATGTATCCCTGCCTATGTAAGTATTAAATGAAACCAGATTGTCTTTGATTTTAAGAACAAATACATTGGGTTACTTGAGCAAAGCATAATGATGTGTTGCTTTTTTTTGGTGATGGGTTGCCACCTGGCCTTTTCTGGCAGGGTATTGCATTCTCCACTCCTAAGAGTTAAAATAGATTTTCCATTTTAAATAGCTTCCATTCTACAGGAATATGTAAGAAATATTAATGCACCATACAGGAGTATGTGAGGCCAAGGTTCCTGATAAACAATGTGCACTTATTGTCATGAAAAGGTGGTAAAACAGAACTGAAGACTAGCAATGGGAGGTACTGTTCCTTAGTGCACGCAGGCATGATCCTGGAAATTAAAGGTAAAATGTAGCTGAGCGTTTTTACGACTAGCAGTAATAGATGTCTGAAATCAGCTCATTAATAATGCTGCTGAATGTGGGTGAAATAAGATAATGTTTGTTTGCCATCAGAACACTGGATTGGTGGTTTCTGCAATTCTCTTCTCACATGAACTGCCTCTTGAGCAGAATCTTGCCTTCACAGAAATAAAATAAAAGTTTCTTTTCAGGCTTAGGCTTCCATTTTGTCTGTTAAGTCTTAATTTTTGTGTGTCAACCACACTACTGAAAAGTTCTCATTGACAGACTAGTCAGTGCACTGCAGATTCTATATGATTTTCCTACCCTAACATAGGCAATTTTGAAGCTATATTTGTCATGTGGGATTAAGCCCAGGTTTTTCACATACTGGTAGTTTGGCAGGACCAGATAAGATTTGCAGTATCACTTCTATCGATATTGCTTCAACTACAATAGCAATCTTTCCAGACAACAACTCGTGAGTTCCTTGACCGCAGGTACATGCAACAGCTGAAAGCAAAATATAGCAGCTCTCCTTGGAAAGAGGATCAGATAAGTTTTCCCACATATCTATATATAAGAATTTTTTTAAGGCTTGATTTTGACATGCCAAGCCCTGGATTTTCTTGCAGCAAGGCAATTTTGTAATTCTAAAGCTTTGCGCAGTTCAAAGAAATATTCCTGGGAAGCAGGCAAGCTATGATCTGTTTCTCACGGATGTACGTGTCTGACTTGCCCTGACCCTGTTGTATTGGCATCCCACCACCTAGAGCTGGGAGCTGGGAAGGGATGAATGATTCCCATCCAGGACTGGCAAACGCTGGGCTGACTCTGTGGCAATTCCAGCATGCCTGGATCAACAAGGGCTGATGTCTAATAAAACAAGAGAGCTGAGCTGGGGTTATGTGTAAAACCAGGCATTTTTATATCTTAGGAAAAGTGTGAAAGAGTGGAGAAATATGTGAGGCATGACTAAAAAGGCTGCAGCTGTGGAGGGAATGGGCTTCCTGGTATGGAATGACATCTTTTCTAACTTGGGAATGAACCTGCTTCATATGAAACTGTTATTCCTTGAGTGCTTGGAACAGCCATGAATCTTTGTGGCCTAACATCAGACCTGTTGGTATTCTCATTTTCTGACTGTTGTCACATAGTAAGCAGTATGTGGCCAGAAAAGGGCCAGCTCAATGACACGATTAGATGCTACCACATATAAAAGCCTTTGGTGTTTATGGATATGATTATAAATGACCAAAAAATACTTCTGTTTGGATCATCCCCTTTTAGTTAAAGCATTTTAATAAGGTGTCCGATATAACTGTCTAACTGAGCTATGTTTTTTCCCTAACATGACCAAGAAATGTTCTTTATGGCAGTCCTTAGCTGAAATGCCTCCAAGAACTATAGTGTAGCTCTTACAACCTTTAGATTCTTTTGTGTCTGCTTCTACAGTTTCTCTTGTGAATATTTTAAAGAATTTTAACTTAGAAAAATCTTTTATGCTTTCTTTAAAACATGTCAGACAATTCACAAATTCCGCAGTTCTTGTGGATGTCTGATCCAAAGAGGGAAAGGCTAGACACTGTCAATAAGATGTTGAAAATTTAGCTCTCGCAATCCTCAGTATTCCAATAATTACTTATTGAAGTTAATCTCTCTCTCCCTGTTGCCCTCAGGAAAAAAGAACCACAGACACAAACTCCAGACCCAATGACAACTCCTCTCCCCTCTAGAGAGATAATACCTGTGGATATCAAAATTAAAAGCAAGGGAAGGGGTCTTTATTCTGGACTTTTCCAGGTAACCTCAGCAACAGCTATTCCTTCTGAATCAACATATAAAATCAACACTAAATATTAAGTTGCCTGATGTAATTAAAACTTCTGATGAAACTTGCCAGCTGAGCGTGAAAATGGTGCAATAGTTTAATAGTAATCAGATATTTTAAACCACAAATACTTGTTTCTTTTTATTTAGTTTCATAAGTAAGTACTTACAAAATACAGATAAATGTTTTCAAGTTTGGTTATTTGATATATACTGTTGTGTTCAGTTAGTACAATTAATTCTGGTATCTCTTCTGGGAAGAAAATATTGACAATGTATTTGAAATAATCTCTCGGCCTAAGCAAGCTGATAGTGGGACTGCCATGCCTTTTAATGCAAAGAATCCGTAAAATATAATCTTAAACAGAGGAAGCAATAATGTTGTGTGGAGGCATTCTAAGTAGTTGGCTTAAGCTGCTGATTACTGTGGATGTTAATTTTGCAGTGCTGCTAGGATTTTATGTTAATGTTATTAAACAAAAGGCTAAAGTATTTTTTAATTTAAAACTACTGAACTATAAAATTGAACTATTAGACTTTCCACAGGTTTAAGTGGACAAAGAGTCCACATGTCAAAGGCTCAATTCAGTCACCTTCAAGCCATTACACCTTTTGAAATTTGAAGCAGTAAATTGCTGTGGTCTATTATTTTAGGCTGAAGTCCTCCCTTAGTTCCTACTACTACCCTTAAATAAACTTTATTCTTCAATGCATTCAATGCCAAATATTAGCATAGAGAACTTCAAATGAATCTGTCCCCTTCTTCTTCTGTGCAGTACTCTCAGCCTGCTCAAAGAACTTGTTTCAGGGTAGTTTAATCACATGAAAGTGGAGAACTTGGCTGCTGACTTTAACCTTGCGTAACCTTGCAATTCTCCACAGCTTAGCAAGCACAGGATTACAGTACAGGGTGAAACAGGCTGCTCACACCCTGTTCTCTTTCTTGTCCTCTGGGTGGAGAGCAGAATTGGAGCTGCATTGGACATTTCTGGTGTAGGTATTTCTTCTGTTCTCTGCTTATTATCCACAAAATAAACTACAAAGCAGTAAGTGTGCCAGTGACATTATCCTACCTGTGAGCCGGGTTATGAAACATAATGGCTTACTGACCTTGTGCTACAACTGGAACAACACAAGAGGAAGGGAATTTGGATATGACCTGAGACTAGTGCAATGCATTTCGCCATGTGATATACTTTGCAATGTGAGCTAAATCTAGGTCTTTTTTGGAGTTGGAGAACTGGTGTTACATCCCAGAAAAAAGGGCAGGAAATTGAGGAGCTCTCAGCAATGAGGGCCAGGGCACAGAAGATGTCTCTGACTTCTATAGCAGACTGTGAACCACAGTAGCAACTACAGAGCACTATTTATGAATTTAGATAAGTGTGCGTGTGCAGTTTTAAGGAGCTATGGCACACTTGTGGGTGCAAGCTGTGCCTCATCGCACACATCACCAGGCACCAGAACTGAGCCATCAGGTGGTACACTAAATAATTTTTCTGGCCTTTACATGTGTCAGAATTTAGAGACTAGCTGCAACAAGGAAGATATATATACATATAAATTTTTAAGAGCCAATCTCATTTGCTGCTGTACGGTAAGTTTAAAAAGAGACCTAGACAGATTGCAACGCAGTCACATGTGGAGATGGGACAGTGTATTGGATCAATGCTTTAATCAAAATGTTTGAGGCTTTTATTGCATTCCAATGGAGGAAAAATGCTTTTGAGCACCATGTGTTCAACACTTGCAACCAAATAGCAGATGAAATATTTGATTCATTTGCAGCAGACCTTTGGTTACTTTCCAGAAAATGCTTGACTGTTTTTTTGATGAGATCACTGCTAAAGTTGTTGTTGAAGACATATTGTGGTACAGGCTGAACGTTATTCCTAATTGCAGTTTATACATTTTCTCCTCCTAAGGAAGAGTCAACTAGAAATCTTTTCCTCTTCTAGCAACATAAGACGTTAATGTTTGAGTTATGTGAAGCCTGGTGTAGAGGATAAAACCTATAGGAGACTAACTGGCACAAGCTGGCAATCCATAAAGCAATGGATAATCTGGAGAATTTGTGTGTTCTCTAGAGAAAGGCCACGCTTCTGGATATTTTGGCTATGGAATCCACTTCTCCATGTTGTTAGAAAGTGTTTTTCGGTTTTGGGAGAAAAATACCTAACGTTGGCTTTGTACCGTTGCTGACATTAGCAAGAATTAGGTGTAGATGCTGAGTGCTTCATCTGACTAGGACATGCAATAGTGCATCTCGGCTCCCTCTGTGAACCCTACCCTGGGCTGCATGATCCTCATAAAAATTTATCTGGCATCTCTTTCCTTTAGCTGTACGAGGCAGTGCATGACTTGCGTGTGATTAATTTGGGGAAAGGAAATAGGATAAAGTAAAAGTAGGGCAGCAGAAAGTACACAGTAGATGTAAACTCTAATGATTACACAACAAATCCAGTTAAGAAGAGATCATATGATATCACAAAATTAAACCAGGCTGAACAAGTGAGTGTCCAAAGAGGCATCTCCTTTGTCTTAGAATTTCATACAGAAAACTACCTGTGAGTCAAGCAGGAATCAGCTATGGCCATATGCGTCTTATGTTTCTGAGACATTTCTCTGTGAGAGACAGATTTATTGTTTTTTAGAATATATTTGAAACACAGACATATTTTGGTAAGTTTTGTGAGATAATGATTTTGCAATGGCGTTTCCTCCCGCGCTGTTCCTGAGGTAGAGCTCTGGGAAGCTGAAGCTGTATGCCACCCATTCCTGCCTGGCTTTAGTTCTCTCCTAGCAGGGAAAACTGCAGCAAGAAGGGACAAAATGCAGTTATACTTGTCTGTAGCTGAACACGCAAAATGCCACAGATCTGTTCAGAGGTAAAAAGTGACATACTGGCACCTAAAGAATCTGCTCTTCACTCCTACATCTCTATAATCCTATATTCATGGATCGGCATGCCACCCCTCCCAAATTCTTGGGCACAGTAGCTGGTAGGGATCAGACATTTGTCGCCATTTAGTGTGTCTTGCAAAGGCACAGAACTGGTAACAGTATATCTTGTCTGCTCTACCTCTGTATCTATATATATTGAATACATTTACCTAAGATTTCAGAGGTTACAGCAGAAAAACGTCTTTGTTGGAAACATACATATAGGCATAAGATTCAGTAACATTGTACCATGAGGAAGAAGGTGAACAGAGGTATTAAAAAGCACAACGTTGCTTCTGCACCAAACAGCAGCAGATGGCAGGGACTAGGAGGTCAAATTCGTTTCCTGTTGGGGGAGAAAAAAAAATCAATGATTCAGTCTCTTAGTACTTTCCTATTTCAATTATGTTCTCTGGTTCCCAGAGATAATTACTTACACATAACTTCTTGGCTGCCCCTTCTTTCAAGAATCTCAGTAATCATGACAAAGCAACTCAGCTCCAAGAATGAGCTTAGAGAGACTATGCCCACCTGAACTGCCTAAGTTGTTCTCAAAATGAAGTCGCTTTGCCTCTACATGTTAAAATCTCTAGCCTTTCTTATTAAGCTTATAGTTAGAAAGCTAACTCTCTCTAAGAGTTCTGTAGTGAAGCTTTGTCCTTCAGAAGGCCAAAACCAGAAACCTTTAGAAATATATAAATTATAAAGTATATAAAAATACATAAAAATATAAGCTTCATAAATGTTTGTCCCAGGTCTAGCTCAGAGTGCTGTCATGCATCCTTCTGTTTCACAGGTATAGTAATTACCTAAGTACTCAGTATCCTAAACATATGAAAGTCAGATACATAAACCAAATCTCTGGGAAAAAAAATTTTCCTCGTGCTTTTTATATCCTTTCGTTCACCTATTTAAATGACAAATTCACCACTTCCTGTCCATATTTTCTTCCAGAGTTGCACTATTTCTAAAATTCTTTATTTGTCTTTTGCTCTCCTCATCGAGTTTTGCAAATGTTTTCTTTACCTAGCTTTTCAAAACTAATCCTCATAGTGAAGGCTAAAGAAAGGAAGACACAATTTCCAGTCTCTCTGTGGAGAAGGTGTCTCTGTGGCTGGAGGAGTGCTGCACAGTGTTGCTGATAGAAGGAGCATGCAGCACTGGGGTGTCGTGGATAATGGAATTGCTGAGTGGCTGGAAGGGACAAGTATAAAACCAAGCATTGTCAGGAGAAAGCTAAGAAGATGATGGCAAGTTTAAGTGTTTGAATAGTAATTTGAAGTTGACAATGTAGAACAGTCCTTTACACAAAATATGAAATACTGAAAAGCTTTCCTAGCAGAGAAAGTGAGTCATAAATGTTAGATAGACTTTGCTCTATAAAGATGAATAATGGAACTGAGCTTGCCCCTTAAAGCACCTACGTTCAAGTGTCTCCTTGTGAGTGAGATGTCAAAGTCTCCATTACAGTTAATAGAGATCCAGTCAATAAAATCCAGGGAACCTCCTGAGCAATTCGGCTGACCTGTCTGTTTCTGTTTTAGAGTGAGCTGACAGTATAGACTAAATCTCAGTTAACTAAAATGGAGCTCATTCTGGATGCCTGGTCTAAGGTGTGACCTGATCTCTCTTTGCTATCAACAGGGAGCGATGAGTCTTGCAGAAGGACTCTCTCATTCATAAAACAGGCTGTTGCCCTCTATTTTTGCCTCTCTCTCTCACTCAGACAAGGCTTGGTTCTGTTGCTCACCAACAGGCATTCAGTGCCATTTGCCTAAAGCTATCTTGTCTGGTTGCCAGCCACCATATCATACAGGCACGCGTCTTGTATAGCTACTGTATCATTTCTGCTGGCTCTAGGCATTTCAAATGGGACTAAATACCTATGTGTAGATAACAGCTCTGAGCCTGAAGGGCTGATTTTAAATTAGTAATTGAAGTGACCCTTATCTTAACTCCTCACAGTTTGTTTCATGAGATGGGCGTTGGAATTATATAGCACTGAAGACTAGTTTTCTGCTTCCTGATAAAAAAGTCACTGACTGACTGTTTGTTTTAGCTCTGTGCATATCAACTAAGTAAAAAAACCTGCAAACCTTACATTATAACTAACTAGAGAAATCGCCTCTCCAGAAGATGGTTTATAACACATAGTATGTTATAGAGAAAAGTTAAGCGTAACTGAAAATGGTTACTAATCTAAACTTTATGGTAGATTCATGTAAATGCTGGCCAAAGAGTGAAAGCAGTCATTAGAAAGCAAATGACCCCCAGAGAATCTGTGTGCATCTCTGTTCTAGAATACCTCTTGGTTTTAGCAATTAAATAAATGAAAACCTGTGGTTTCAGTGTGATAGGAAAAGAGTGCAAAATCATGAAAATAAAGGAAAAGCGGGAATCCTGTTTTAAATAGAAAGTAACTGTATGGCAAATTTAAAATGACTGGCTCACTCATGAAATGGAAAATCTAGGATTAGTGACTGAGTATAGACTTTATACAGGGAACTGTACATTATTTTTCTTAATATTGGTTAGTGAAAGAGGAAAAAGCCCAGTTTTAATGGAAAGGACAATGCCACAACCTTAGTAGTTTAGGTGTTGAAGGTCTTGACACTGGTAATGAATCATGTTCATAATGGCATTCTTCAGACATGGTGGTTCACAGAGCAGAAGCTGTCATCAAAGAAATGAAGAAAACCCCACCTGCATCAGACAGAAAATACGAATTGCCTTCTTAAGTTAGTTTGCTCCAGGCCAAGGAGGGCCTGCTGTTCCATATTAGTATTTTATCATATTATTGTGCCTGCAACATAACTAATTGGTTTGGCAGAGATATAACTATTTTTCCTAACCAGATATCTGAAAGAATAAAAATAAAGGTGTTTGGGGGGCTTCTCTGTGACAGTTTCAAATAAAACTGTAGCCACTATAGGTCTAGAGAAAGAAACAAATGACAGAGAGAGATAAGAAAATTAAATTACACACTCAGTGCATTACACATTAGTGAGTAATGATTGCAACTAACAACTGTTTTGAGACCTCAAACACTACCGACTCATTCCATTTCTGTTTTGTTCTATGAACAGATCATCAAATATCAGAAAACACAATACAGTCTATTTGGATTTAGAAATGACTTTACACTTTCTTATATTTCACAGTGGGTGACTTGTAATTAAAAATCATTATTTCTGTTAATGACAATGCAAATAAGCTGTAGATATGTTTACTATCAGCAGGATATCATAAACATTTTTTCTTCAGAATTGGATGTTCTACAGAACAATAGTTGATCAAAAGAGAAAAGAAGAGTGGTCTTTTTTATTGAACCATAATTGGAAATCATCCAAAGATGACACTTGCGTGGTAAATGACATAGGAGATTTATGAGACAACAAGCCAAAGAGTTACAAAAAGCTTGACACATCCACGTGTGAATTGTTTTGTTTTCTGTGTTAAAAGAAAACTCCTTCAGAGTATTGAGAAAAAATATTTTAAGAGACAAGGGGAAATAGACACCTTACATGTCTCATTATTATATATTCTATCTTTCTGTCTCTTTGTCCCAGTCTTTTCAATCAGACCGTCACAACATTTTCATAACTTTGTCATTATCACACACAAGTGGAATATCAAAGATGAAAGAAGGGATAGAAATAAGATGACTGCAGATTATGCATGTCATTTGGTCATGTCAGTAGTTGCTAATTAACTTATCCCATGTCTTATCACTGTACAATATGTGTCATACATACCGCCCAGTGATGAGCTGTTCATCACATATTCTGTTGAAATTATCTGTGGCATCTTAAACCACAAAATCAACTAGCTTGAGAAGATAAAATTGTGAATAATTAGTTCCTTCCATGATTGCAATTACTTAAGTGTGCTGATAACCACCCGAAATACTATAAGCCACATCCTATATGGCTTGCTTCTTCTCCCTGTTTCTCTCAATTCTGCCCCTTGCAACAACATATCAGTATATTGAACGTGGATCTCTTATACTGACTAGGTTCTCCTCTACTGATTTTTTAAATGTGCATATTTTTGGTAAACCTTGGAGTGTTTGCTCTCTACTGTCTCCTGAACAAAGACTGTCTCAGATTGTATGGATTTATTTTCTTCTAGCTGAAGAGTTCATGAAAATAGAGAGATTTAAAGTTTATTAAATTATAAAATGTGAATTTCTTCCTTAAAAGAATAGTGAGGGTATTTATAGCATCAATTGAAGTGAATAATCTGTTTCTTACTGACACAATTGAAACAGCATGGATTTTTCAGAAATATAGACCCACCTAATCTTTCTTATGAAGATTCTGCTGGCAAAATAATTGGGCTTTTAAAATTACTATGAACAGGATAATTGCCTTTACATGAATGATAACCTCTTAAAATATCTCCATGTGGCCATGCCTGAGGAGGGAGCAGGGAGTCATGTACCAGGACTCCTGGCTCTGTATGCATCCAGAGCTCTGCCAAGCACGTTTGTGTCCTTCCATCTAGCGCCTCATCACATGTGATTAAAACAAAACATTTACGATGATGTTTCTGTTGGGCAATGCTCACTCTGCAGAATCAAAAATTTCTGGTAAACTGTGCCAATCATGTCAGATCTCTTAGAGGGGTCAGTATCTGGGAACCAGGACCCGGCAGCCCAGGGTTTTCCACCTCCCCAGAAGCTACGGTGCCGAAAGCCCACCCAGGCAGCCACAAGCCTGTTCTGGATTTTCCCAAACTGTAATTTTTAAAGTTCCTGTTATGTATCCAATTCCTATATATTTTGCTCTGTGAATAGTTTTCTTTTTTTTTTCATTTTCTCAAGGCATACCTTCACCGATTGAAGTTGTGGAGTTGCTGGTTTTAAAAGGAGAGTTTGCACACAGCTGCCATTTGGTCGTGCATGTGCAGTGCTGGAGAGTGTGTGAAAGCCTGTCACATCAGGAGCTGCAGCAATGTGGCAGTGTTTCAATGTTGGAGTCAAACCAAAAAATGCCTGATACTTTTGTGTCAAAGAATGTCTTAACTTTCCCACTCTATGTTAACCCCCTGCCCAAAACCACTCACCATTTCACCTTTTTCATAATGAATCTCTCTGAGAAAAACATTCATACAAGATTTTTTCCAATAGAGCGGAGATTCTTTTTTTCCCCCTATTAACTTGACATTGTCTACCTCAAAAATGTAGGCATGGTGGTTGAAAGATCTGGACAATTTTGCTAAGGAGGCTGAGGACAGTTTCTGAGGCAACATCAAATGACTTAGAGATTAGGAGTGAATTATCAGCAGACAAAAAACCTTAATGAAAGCAATGTTTCTGTTTCCTGTCATGAGTGGGCTGTGACATTGTGGGATCCAGGCTTCCTGACTCCCTTTTGCTTCTCATGGTTGACCGAGGGGACAGCTGGGGGAACTACAGAATTATCTGAAGTAAATGCACTCTTGAGCTGATTACTCAGATTGTATTCGCTCATAATTGGCTTTTCATTTGATACCGGGTGTCACCCAGCTCCCACTGAAGTCAGGGGAAAGACGTCCTTTGAATTCAGCTGCCATTGGATCAGACTCTGGATGTAGAGCACTGGCATCCATTTCAGCTGTCAAAAATTTCAGTTCTTGTCACACAAATGACAAGAGATAAAGCAGGATTTAAAGATTGAGAAGGAAATTTAAATATGTTTCAACATTTGCTGCATTTGGAAGCTGAAATGCTGCCAGCAATTTGATATGTGTTTTCATATGCTGTACAAGCTTACATTTTTGTTTGTTTTTTCACAATAGAACAATAATCAACAGACTGTGGCCTTAGACTCAGGCTCCGACAATTCTTTCTGCTTCCACTTTACAACCATGTGGAGTTCCGGCTTTGCACATTTGGTATTTCATTCTTATCACAGAGTAATTATTCAGATCCTGGTCCGAGAACTGACAGCAATAATGTATTCTGGCATTCACGATGCTTTGGTTTTGCCTCGTTTCTTCTTTTCTCTTCTATTTAATATTAAAATGGTGGTAACCTATGGCCACCAACCCGTTGTTCTGGGAACTGCATGCAAATACACGTGGGTATGCACATGTATCTAGTCATAAATACATACTGCAGGAAGCCAATGTATGCACCCAAGGATTCACAATGAAATTGTGAGGTGAAAAAGCTGGTGAACACAGTGAAAATATGGATGGAGCACAGTGTGATACAATTACTTCCTCTTTTTCACTCCAGTACAGGGAAAAATGGTCTCACTGTTTTTTTTTTATAGACAGGCGTGACATATTTCCAAGAGGTACAGTACTTCTATCATCTATTGATTAACAGAAAAATTAGGAAGCCAGTTTACTTTCCTGAGGCTTGCAAACCCTGAACCTAGAGTCAGATGTTATGAAGTTTCACACAAAATACTAGAGGCTTTTTTTAGGGAAACGCAGAAATATTAACATACTGATCACAAACGTAGCAACAAGTTAAGGTCAAAAGAGTGAATTAGACAAAGAGAATGACTTCTGCTCTACTTTGCTGCAAAAGAGAGGAGGGAAAATGAATAACTAAGATGACATTGGCTCCTAAATTTCTCCTGTAATAGAATTACATTGATGAAATTGTTCTCTTTGTTTGGAAAATGTAGAGGTAGATCCCTGCACAATAAGCTTTCTCAATTTGCATGCAGATTAAACTGACCTATCTCAGGAAGCTGGGAGTGTAATCCTCTGTGCACAAAATTTGGGAATTCCTGCAGTAGGGAACGTGAGGGAGTGACAATTGCATACTGTGTACTGTGGGGCTTCGGAAGATCTTCAGAATGCTCTGTACCTTCAAATTACTGCTAGGCCATTTTGCTAAAAGATATATAAATACATGTTTCTAATCAAGACATGTCTGTAAGAAAAGAAAGAAGGCGGGTAGGTAATATGGTCATTAATGCATGGCATGTGTCCCTCTTGCATCTGCCTCTGTTCCAAAATGATCGGTGGCTAAAATTTTTCATCAAAAAGAGTAATTGCCTCAGAGCTATCAACACATTTGCTTTTATTTCCTTGATTGCAGTAACTTGCCACTTCCGTGTCTTTATGGTTAAGTTTTCACTCCCTCTTTAATACTGTGAATTGGCAACTACACAGAAATTGGGGAAACTTCATCTCCAAGCAATCTTTATTTGGGAGAAGGAAAATAGTTTAGAGGGAATTAAAAATTAATTTTGTGAAACAAAAAGGAGAATTGTTTTAAAGAAGGTCTGAATATGTGAGTTGGCTGGAACTGGTAGCCCGGATACCATTTTAAGAAAATTCTATCATATTTTTATTTCTGTCTGGAGCAAACTCGGAAAGAATTAGAAATATCAGAGGAACTGGACCCCTGCCAACCTGGAATTTATTAAGAATAACATTTTATTGTGCCCACATAGCTTTCCTTTGATCTTCTAAATTATGCTTAGAGACAGATTGATTTAAAATGCTTTCTTTAGAAACTAATGATAGGAAGCTTATTTCATTTTGCCAAAAAGTTGTGTGTATGGGAAGAAGGGGGGAGTATTGTAAAGTATGGAGACTAATGTATTGTACACAAGGATCACCCTTCAATGAATGAAAATGCAAAAGTTTTAAGTCTTTCAGGCCTGTCTTAGACAGGGTATGGAGCTGTCAGCATTGTCAGTACAATTTATTCACACTGTTCAAGGGCTTATGAAAGCTACTGAGCAGCCTGATCTATATGTGATTGAACAGAAAATATTTTAGAGCTTTGACTGCAAATCAAAAGTCACTGTTTCAGGCTCCGTGCATCACAATTAGTGCTTTCTAGGAACACTGCCAGTGTAAATAAAACACAATCTTGCTATAATTTTATATAACATTTGAAAAGAAGACTAAGGCTATGCTGTGCCCTTCATAAATGCTTCTCTAGCACATTTTTCCATAACCAAGTGATAATTTGCCTTGATGATATGCATGCCAGATTTAATTACGTTTTCATATTCTGCTTTCTGTTAACTATTATTTTTTTATTTGTTAGCTGATTATGCTACAAAATTTCCCTTCATAATGCTGGGATTTTCTGATGCCTCACTTACACAATTGATTTGAAAAAAAAATGGCATCACCCAGCCTAGGTGTTTAGTTGATTATGCAGGCAGGGAAGATATGTATTATCCAAGATGTATTTCATTCATCAAGTCTGACCATTAGTGCACAGTGTAAGGCTGAAAATGCAAATGCTCTTCAAGGCTGAAACTAAGACACCAGTGGCCATCCTTATATCTCCATTGGGTGCTTATAGCACTTTCACTTGAGGTGAGGCTGGAAGGAGCCACGTAGGGATGATCTTTAGCCCTGGTTCACTTATACTGGGAAAACAACTCTAATACACATAACTTACTCTTGCTGTAACACCTTTCTGGCCAGGAAAGGCCTAGCAGAAAGTTTTTAGCAAATCATTCAGAGGGTAGTAACTTAGTCAATGACATGTAACAGTCTGACAGTTAATGAATTTGTTATCTCTCGGAAGCTGTCTGTTGGAATACAGCCACGGTATATGTTATTTTTATTTCAATTGGTAATATGAAGAGTGCACTTGTATGCTTAGATACATTTCTATTAAATTTAATGGAAGATATCCTAAGTACAGCTTTTGTGAAGTTCTCAAGATTTGATGGACTTACATTTTATGGCCAAGACTTAGAATTTTGTCAATGATGTCATGTAAACATGCATTTTCACTGTTAAAGAATAACGTATCTGAATAATACACTCTTTAAAAAAATATCTTGATTCCAGTATCTTGGACACTGAAAATCACCAGGGTCTAATCTGTCGTATGTGTTCTAATCCTAAATACAGGTCTTCAGAATAAATGGTTTAATCTGTGAAATAATTTATGATCATTTATTGACAAAACCAACAGATTCTTAACTGTTCTTTCCAGTTGCAATCCCCAGTGTTAAAAAATGATGGTTCTGTTTTAAAAATTATGAGCTGAAACATAAACGAATTGCAGGGTCGTCTTATTTAACTTTCGTGTTTTGAGCATTTAAGGTTTGTATCTTCAAGCATTTTTTCTGAAACCACAAGTGTGGATGATTCATTTTATTTTAACAGAACAAAGATGAGAAGAGATAACCATAATAACATGACTCCAGGAGGAGAAAACAACAATTCTCATGAGGCTGAGATATAATCATGAAAATTTGCACTCTTGGATTCTCCAAAAAGGCTGCTTTTTATTATGATGCTGAAATAAAATTATTTAACTGTAGCAGGAATGCAGTTTTCTCTGGAAACCAGATTAAGCTGAAATTGGCTTCCATTAAAGTAAGCAATGAACATCAAGACTTACTGACATGAGAGTTAATATTTTGCTGAGGTAAAGCCAAAGTCTACATTTATTTTGAAGGGCACTAAATCTTCAGTTTTCCACAACATTAAGTCAGTAAATGTCATGTATTAATTTCCTTTATTTATCATATTACCGCAAATGCTAACTAAAAAGAAAATACACTGCATAATGGAATCAGGTATTAAAGTACTTCCCAAACATTGAGCAACAGTCAAGTAAATAGATGGTCTTTGAAACAACTAAACAAAAATCTGATTCTGCTGTACAAATTTGCACATAACAGAGCCAGATTTTCTTCACTGGTGCTTCCTGAACTTGATAGCTGTTATCGATCAGTGAAAATGCATTTCTTTATGTTAACTGTTGTGCAGTGCTGATGACAGGATATTTCTCAGGTCGCCAGGAACCGAGCGTGCATGCTGTGATGGTCGGTAACACCTTGTGTACACCAAGAGGAAGGCAATGAAACACATGGTGGGCCTCTGCTTTAGTTAAGTGAGACTCAGGCAGTGTATCAAGTAGGATCCAAACTGTAATTCTTAGGTTAAAATGGATATTTAAAATTGCTGTAAAACATGCCCATTATTCTTACTTCTTGTAAAGGGAGTCTGGAATAGTTGGATCATTTCAGAAGCCACTGTTTCTGCAGTTAGATATATGAAATCAGTTAAGATGAATCCTCCTCTAGCTCTCCCTGTTCTCAGTCTCTGTTATGGTTTGAGTCCAGAGGTCTCCTTCTGAGCAGCTGAACTAAGCTGCCCACTAGCTAACTGAATTGATATCAACCTAGCATGGCTAGGCTAGGACAACAACTGGTCTTCTGTATTGTCTAGTGTTCTCCTGCTAAAAATAAGATTCTTGTGCATTCATTTATTGTTTAAGATTAACTGAAAAATGCCAGTAGAAAGGAGAATCTATTGAATGTCTTCTGAATACTGCCTAATAACAGGCAAACAAATGATTTCGGATAAAAAAACCCAAACATTGACATGCTAATAAAAATTTATCCTATTTTAAAGAGAAACTAATTATTTACTCTTGACTTTTTCCTGACTTTTTCATTCCTACAGTATGAAAATAATGGAATAATAGGAGCTATTGTGAAATAAAAATATTCAGACTGCATTTTTATGAAAATAAAAAAGTTTGTTGAAAAAATGTGATAAAAAGGAAAAGAATGGGAAATATGACATGGTACAATCTTAACTTTTTAAGTGGCATTATGTTTTCATTGAAATACAATTCTTAAAAAACAAAGGACCTTATGGTGATTTCACTTAGTTTATTTGCACACTATTATAGATGTCTATAATTACAGTCATTTCCTTAGCTGTAATTTGCGCTACTTATATACTACCTCATAGCTAGGACCAAAATCTGCTTCTGTGCTCTCTTTTTTTTTCTCCTCCCTAAAGATATGAAAAATATAGGCCATGTGTAATATAACTCAATTAGTTACAGAAACTATGAACAGTATAGATGGTGAATCTGACAGCAAGTCTCAGACTCCGAACTCTGAAAACCACTGTGCAGCAATATGCAAAGCCCTGAAAACAATTCTGACTGATAGGCTTCACTGAGGGTGAGGTCTTGAGGTGATGGAAGTTTTGCCATTGATGTCAATAATGAGTCCATCTTTGCTATGGGAATATGGAGGTTTATAGAAATGTTACTGGAGGATTAGCACAGTCTAAGCTTCACCACTGTTGCAAAAATTGTACATACTGTGAAGGGTTATACTCTCAACTGAAAGTGACCTGTGAGCCCGTTCTGAAGCAGAATAATTAGTGGGTGGGAGGGCTACATTGCAGGCTTTACTCAAACTGCTGATGCTTGAGTAAGCTAACTGATGATGTCCTTTTCTTCTCTGAGGCTTGTTACATCTATTTGAACATCTGTCTAAAGCAGTTCTAAGAGGAACCCTTTTCCATTCCTGGAAAAAGATGTAAGTTTTGCCCCCTAACCATGCGCTTTGTGCTTTGTGGTTGGTATTTGTGCAATACTTCATCTATGTGTCTCTTTCTTTGTCAAGTAAGTTTCTCCACTACAGCATAAAAGATTCTGAAACCTGGGGGAGTGTGGGAGAATACCATGTATTATTACGAAATTTGTTTTGGAGAGCTGTAGAAAAAGGAGAAGGAGGTTTTTAAGTGAGGATAAACCTGAGGATAATAAAGAGGCTTAAAGTAATAAAGAATTGCTGAGAAGGGCAGCACTGAAGGGAGGGAATTAAGAACTGTGGTGAAAGGAGGAGGGATGGCACAGGCTATTTCTTGGCACGGGACAAGAAAAATCATTTGGAAATCTTCTCTTGCTGAGAGTACCAGGAGTGGCTTTGAGAGAGTGAGATTTTTAAATTGTCTTCATCAAGAAGAAAGACTTTAAGATTTTGAAGAAGGCACTATGGCTTGTTTTGATTTGTTTGCTTAGAAGTCTGTAGGTGATTCAAGTAACCTTGGTTGAAAGACTAGACCAAGCAAACCATGAAAATGCTGAGGCATAATCATAGGAATTTATGTAATGCCTGTTTTGGATCATTCCTCCTCAGGGACTGGCTTAGAGTAAACTACTGTAGGCTGTACTCTCGGAAGGAAGGTTTATTGTTAAAAGGTAATTAAAAACATTCTATCCTCTCTAAATTCAGAGGAGATAGATATATAAGCAAGCTGATTGAGAATATGATTGGAGATCACTATCTGTCATCAAACACTCATCTTATGAGGCTGTGGCTCTTAGTGCCATTAGACTAGGACTTCAAATAATGAAATATTCAAAGAGAAGAGAAGAGAAAAAAATGTTGCAGACAATCACACAAGCTAATTTAGAATAAAAAGAAATATACTAAAATGACTGTGGCTTAATATTATCAGTCTCCTAAGTGACGTGAAGGCTATGGAGGAGCTAAACAGAGAATGATTATTCAGTTTCTTGTAACATGGAAATATGTAGACCATTCAATGCAATTATAAGCTAGCAAGCCTAAAATAAACAAAAAGCACCATTTTTCCCCTGAAATATGTAATTAAATTGTGGAACTTTTTGCCACGGCTTGTTGTGATAGTCAGAATATAAACTGATTGAAAAGGGGCATAGGCAAATTCATGGAATAAATCTTGGCCACAAAGGTCTAGATGAAACATCCAGCTCAGGAACTCATAAACCTCTGAATTCCAGAAACATAAAGTAAATGAGCAGAAGGAACATTCACTACCTATCAAGTTTCTGATTATCTTTTTTCTGTGCATCTGCCACTGACTACTGTCAGAAACAGGATATTGGAATAATCAGACAATTTTGTCTTAACTACGATAAAACTCATTATACACCGAAAGCAAAAATGGTAGAATACTTTTCTCAAAATAGTAAATTTGTAAATACAGAAACCTCTTAGAGATGAAACAAGTGTTCTTTTACTCAATAACCATTTTTCGTGAAGAAAATGTTCCAGTAAATGTTACAACTCGCCAGTATATAATTTTTCCTCCTCAGCTGTGATTGGAAACAGTAAAGCTGAAATAAGTCATCAGTTAAAATATTTTCTATGGATTTATTCTCTGTTGAGAAAAGAGAAATGAATTTCTTGTGTCTGTTACAAAAATACTAGTCAAGTAAGACGGGTAGCAAAAAGTGACCATCTGTCACATATTGTTTTAGTGTTAACCTCAGCCTCATAAAATGGGGCCTTCCCAACTCTCCTGTGGCAGTGTAAAGCTATTTCAATTCTATTCACACCCTCTGGGCATCAGCGTGATTTAGAAACCTAATAAAGTAAGTCATCAAAGAACAACCCATGTGTCCAGAATTTGTATTACTACACTACAGGGAACCCAAGCAGTGCTGTCCTTTAAGCCATATGTCTTCTAAAGTTCCATTTAAAGACACAGAAATCAATGTGATTTTGGTGGAAAGTACAGAATAAGACTAAGTAAGAAATGGCACACAAGATGCTGACTATGCACTAAAGGGCTTCTCCCACAGGAGCAGAAACATACTGGGAAGCTCCGAGGGCTGGTTGCTCCATCTTCTTGAATCAGAAGAACCAGCCTCTGTCCATTATTTCTATATTCAAGAATGCAAAAATGAAACAAGGCTTTTCCTCTCCTGTCCACATTTAAACTTATTTCTAAGAAGGAGAAAGAAACTCCTTGAATCTTGCCCTGTCACGTGATAGTTAAAAGAGACTTTGTCATTTATCTGCATAGAATACCTTTGGAAAGCCTGTTAATAACAAATTTGACTATCAAGAAGAGACCTACTGTGGCAGTAGTCATTTAATGTCAACACATTGGCTTAGAATTCCTTGACAGCCATGGGGACCTAGTTATTTTAGCCAACCATTATTTTCATCTGAATTAGCAGTTTAATAAAGATTAGATGAACTACATTCTGAAGATGTTAATTTTCCTTCATCAACCGTAATGGGAACATACGATGACTAGCTCCTATGTAGCTGTGTATGCTCTGAATGTGTAAGAACAGGTGAGATGAATCTGATGTCTATGCTCTGGATGTGTAAGAACAGGTGAGATGAATCTGATGTCTACTGTTCTCCAACTTCCCATGCTCACCTCCTGGAGTAGGTGAAAGCATTCTTGTGATTGCTTAAGGACTGAACACTAATTTACATGGGGGTCCCTTGTTGAGCATGAACCCAGTCAATAATGGGTATAAAGATACGTCTGGAAACAAAAGTGAGATGACTTTTGGGCGACCAGCACCCTCCCTTTCTGTGACCAGGAGCTTACAGTTGCTTTATTTTATTTGTTGGCACTTTACCCAGTGAAGTGTTAAAAATGTTAACGTTTTGAAGATTCTCTCTCTTCCTTTATGCTTCCTCTGCCGCAATTGCTGTAAATAGGAAGACTGTTCATTTTTTTAAGCTAATACAGAAAAAGGTCCATGTCTTTTCACTATGTGACAAGAGTCACTATGTGACAAGAGGTCCAGATTCACAGGAAATTCACCTATGACAGTGATGACAGCAATATTGGTTCTTAGACACAGTCCAAGTCTCGAATGAGCCTTCAAACTAATTGGCTAAGACTCGAGGACAAGTATAGATCAAATTAATAGGTAAATAAGCTACAGCATGCCCTTTAATTCAGTACAATTCTGAAATAGTCCTCAGAATATTGTTCTAATTTCATTACAAATTCAGCTGTAAATCTTTAACGAAAACACATGCATTCTTCAGCTTGACATTATTATACCTGATCTCTTTGAATACATACATTTATATAAAACATCTACTTCCCAATGAGAGCGTCGGAGCTCTTTCGTTCTTTTTGTATGGTACACAAACATTTCTGAAGCAATATATTCTCAATTTTCTTCATAAATGTTAAATGTTAAAGACGAATGTGGAGCATATCTAGAGCTCAGTGAAAATACAGACTCAGCATTTGTTAGCTCCAATGGACTGGTAGATTTCACAGCGATTAGAGTAGGAGATGGAATGTCTAGATTTATGGGCTCTTTTTGGCAACATTTTTCTTAAATTCTTTTGTCCCCTATGCATAAATAAAATTATTAGCCACTCAAGATAGGCAAAATGCAGACAGGAGCAAGCTTTCCCAGTTTGCCTTAGCTTTCAACTACAAGAAAACCATGTGAGGGAACCTTAAGATAGCGCTGAGTTTAAGAACTGATTCTTGCTGGGGTTCATAATTTTGGACCCTTTGTTAATTTTCTTATGTTCAATGCACCTAGAGATTTTCAATATGTGGTCCCAGGACAAGGACAGGACCTCCTCCCTGGAGACCTTCAGAGATACAGAGGGAACTGAAGCAAACATTTCAGAAGATCTGGCTCATTAAATACCTAAAACTTAATGGTAAATTGTTTACGTTAAATGAATTGGGTCNCTGGGGAACACCGCTGGTCACAGGCCTCCAACCAGACTCCGCACCACCGATCACTACCCTCTGCGCTCTGCCATTCAGCCAGTAAGGACCTGCCATTCAGGGTCCTATCCTAGAAGTCCACCTCACTTAAAGACTTTGACAATACTGCTAAAGGAACCTTATTGTTATTGAAATGCTAAATTACTTCTGGAAATGAAACTTATTTTTCTGACCATGGGTGATCTTAAAATGTTACCCTAAAATGACTTCTACTATGCAAAACAGTTAACTTGAAATACAAAAACATCCAAGAGAATTTCTGCGATTAAAAATAGTTGTTCGCAAAACTACTTGAAACTGCACTTTGGTATGAATTAGGGAATCTTCTTTTGTAAAAAATGTTTCCATCTGTTTTCCAAAAGGTATAAAGTTATTCATTCTGATCTGCTGCTACAATATCACTGATATTCAGAATAGAAAGAGTAACACTGAAGAAGATAAAATGATGGAGCCTTTATTCCAAGATAGAGAAAGGTTGTGGCGTTAGTTTTGTAGCTTTTACATCAGAACCAAGATGATTTCCTGTGATTAAAACAAAGAAAACTATAAAACCTGTATGCCTGTGGTGTTTCTGGTTTTTGGTTTCATGCCAGAAAACTCCCAATGATATAGGACAAACAATGAAGCTCTGACTGAACCTCCTCTCTTAAGCACTATGTTTCCTGAGACCATAGACTCTAAAAATTTAATAATCAAAGCAGTTGACATACAATTTATCCTGGGGATTTTATCCCTCTGTCTGTGGAGACAGATTACCGGGAGTTGATTGAAAGCCTACTGAAGTCAATATGGGTCTTTTAAATGACATCAGTAGGCTTGGAATAGGTTCTTACTTCAAAACATTTGTGGCTCAGGGGGACGTATTTACACTTTATCATCACAAACATGTCAGAAGTTTGAAAATGACATTTGCACAGATCTAGAACTTCTGTGTTACAAGATAGAAATTGTTTATGTTTCTGAGGAAATCTACAGACTGGAAGAGAAAGAAAAATATTTTTCCAGGAGATGAGCTTTTTGCTTAAGAGAGGTTTTTTTCACTATCAAAATCAGTCTGGTGGAGGTAGACTGTCACAAGGAGAGCAGGAAGTAGAATAAAATATAGTATAGTGTGTTTAAATTACATTTATGCGATTTATAGCATTGTTTATTCCAACAGCATCAGCTTTGAGCAGGTATGACTTTTGCCAGTCAGAAATGATCAAAAATTTGATGATAATATCAATCCATTTTGGTATAGATAGTAATAACAATCTATGTTGATAGGGATAATACAGTTGAAACTAGATTAATCTAAATATAGAATTTCCTCTGCAGATGAATCCTGCAGACTACATCAAAGTATAAGAGTGCAAGAGAAGATTTTATGACCTGACAAGAGATGCCGCCACTGGCTTTGGAAGTCTGACCCACAGGCTTTTAACTAGATCTCTTCTGTGGGAGAGAATGTGTTTTTATAATTGCTGAAGCAAGACAGTCAACCAACTGTGAACCCTTGGATGCTCCAAAGGCTCATATGTTATACAAAAGATGTACAAATTATAACATAGTCTTAAAATGGTCTCTAGGGTTTAATCATACAGTACAGTGCTGGATAGATGCCCTTTAACATGACTAAGTTTCTTTTCATTTCAGATTGATGTTCACTGTTTCTTAGATAAAAAATTTACAGAAATGAAGTGGTGGAGAGAGGTAGCTTGTACCTGAGATAAGTGACATGTTTTAGCTTTTGCTTAGAGGAAGCTGAGAAATCTGCCTAAATTCAGAGATTCAAAGTAGGTAGTTAAAAATCATAAATTTTTGCAGCTGTATTTTTTTGTAGCCTTTCTCAATTTAATTAAGCTCTGTTGCTTTAAAAAGGTCTTTTAAAACTTCATTATAATCTAAAGCAGACAATTAGTTATATCTCTGTAATTGTATGAACTTGTGAGTGGGAGAACAAAAGCTTAATGTTGTTTTGGGGGAAGCAAGCCAATTGTAAATTTAGCCCTGCAGCTGATACCTCAAGGGCATTGGCACGTGCCACTGTGTATAGCAAAAGCAACACGACCCACCTAATGCATGCATGATCTCCATAATGGAAAAGAAAAAAGGCTAAGGTCTAGTGAGGTCTAACAGAGGGCAGGGACCAGAACTTTGAGCAGATGGTATTCAGGGGCCCACCGGCCGCTTGAAAGCCAGGGGGTGGAGAGAATAAGCAGATAGTAATTAGCAGAAGGTGATAAAAAAAAAGGGCATCCAGGATCTCCCAAACATCTGTTTAAAAGAATAAAGAGCCTGGTCTGACCCTGAGCCTTGATGATCTTAAAGGATACAGTTTAATTGCTTGGAAAAAAAATACACACACACACCATGCTGAGCCACAGTGAATCCTGTCTAGGGAGCATTGCGGGAGTTTGTGTAATTATTAATTTGGTGTATTTGTTTTAGAAAGATTATACACAATATTAAGCCAATAAATGAAACAGTTGTAATCAAAATGCCAACTGTCTTTTCTTGGAATCAGCAAGCTCTTAACAAAAATTTGAATTTCATATAGCTTACAAATTGATATTACTTGCTCTGCATTTTAAAATGGCTATTTTGCCTGCTTGTCATTTATTTATATGGCTACATCTGTCTTTTTTCCTATTTATTTACATAGAAAGAACCTAGATCCATAGTTTGTTTACCTGAATTGAAGTATTTTGAGCTCCACAAACAGCTGCTAATTGCATCATCAGAGACCTGGCTGCAGTTGTCATCATTCGCTAGTGACCCAGTTACTTGATATTTACTGCTGAACTTAACCAAGGAAAGCGCTGATTCACAATGAAGTTTCTCCTATTTTTTCCTCCGTTGTGTTCTAGCAATTATTTGATACCGAAGTTCATGAAGAAGGTGTCAGAAAGTGTTGCTTACATGCTAGTTAATTCTTTAATTTAGACATTCTTTTCAGAATGTCATTTATAACAAGATAAAATGGCTTTTTTTTTTTGCTTTCCTTGCTGTTTCACAGAATGAATAGCTTGTCATAAAAACCCCAAAACCCAAAACCAAAGCAAAACAGTGCAAACTTCCCCTTTGCAAACCAGTGGTAAGCAGCAGTGTGTTGCAGTAGAAAGACAGAGCTAATGATTTTCTGGAAATGAGTGCTTATGTATAGTGTGAGTGTATGTGTGAGAACTGATCATATGGAGTATTTTAATTTGCATTCTGGAAGAGAGGGTAAAAAGCACTTTGAGAAAAATCACAGGTGATGCTAAATTGGAAGGCGCTGTAAACATTAGAAAAGACAGAAATAAGTCTAAAGGGACCTGAAATAGATGAGAAACATGAGAAGAAAATGACGGGGTGTGCCCTAAGGAGTTTGAAGTACAGTATGATTAGTAGATGTAGTGCAGGTGAGGTAATTAAATGTGCGTGGTTAAGGCAGCTATCACATAATGCACTGCAGAGGGGTGCTGTCTCCCCATGCAGTACGAATGAAGTTGCCTTAGTACTGCACAATGGTAAAAATAAGTACATTTTAAAATAAGCATTTCAGAAATCTAGAAAATCTTCGATGGCATACATGGAAATGACTTAAGGACTATCAAGATATCGGTGTAAGGATTCTTCATTAAAGCACCGTGCTGAGAATATCATTTGTCCCTGTTTCAGACCTGAGTATTTATTGAAGATTCCATACAAAATTTGCTATGGCGTATCAGATTGTTTTATTTAATCTAAGCCTGGATTTAAACTAAACTTTCACACAAGCACATCATGAACACAACAACATTACGATCAGCTTGCTGTTGATGACTCAAACACTTTTTATTTGTTAATTGTTAAATTCAGGCAAAAATATAAATGGGCTGAAATCCTATTGGGTTTTGCAAAATTCTTTATTGGGAAAAAAAAAAACATATTAAGGAAATACCTCTGACTGTGACAGGCTTGCTTGAAAAATCTTGACCTATGCACTGTTTCTTTTGGATTATATTTCTGAAGTGAACAGAGTAATGGAAATAGATTCATGGCTACAAACTGATCTCAGCAAACGTTAAAGGAGACCCGATGCTCTGCAGAGCTCTTCTAACTACAGAGTAGCAGCAGATATGAATGGAACTGGGATTATGGTAATATTATTTTGCTCTGTGATTCATTACTTTTGCAATAAGTCTTCACCACAATCAAAAGAAAATAAATGGGAAATTTAGCAACACAAAATGTTAATGAATTGAGACCTCAATTCTGCTTTATCATCTATATGGATACATTCCACAGATCATCCTTTCTTCCTACATCTCCTTCCAACTTGGGAAGGAATCGTGCTTGGGAAAATGCGACTCTAGACAAGAGGTGCTATGAAATGGTGTGAGCCACACATTGGTAATTAGGTGCAAGTCAGTCTGACAGACCTTGTAGAAGAGCTCAAATCAATATAATTTACACTTTCTTGTACTGTGCCCTTTGGCTGAGTTAACCATTGGCTGAAGTGATAAATTTAACAGCATGGTTTTGCACAGCTGTCAGTGTAGGAGTGCATCTGCACAAAATGCAGAATTGTTTAAAAATTATACATTTTTTTTCTTCTATTCATTTGTGGTTTATTCTTTCGGGAAATTTTAGTCATCTCAAAGGACTAGAAAAATACTTTTTTCTTAAGAAATGAAAACTGCAGTTCTCATGTAATTACTTGGTTGGGAATCCAAGGCATAAAGAGAAATATTAAGAATGGTGAAACTTATTAAACTGGGGAATCTGACCACAATGTATACATTGTACAAGGGCTAGAGAAGAACACACACCAGCTCCTCTGTGTAAATCCTCTCTGAATTTTCTTCATATTTTATGAAGTCTCGTTTCCTCCATATTTTAATTTTTCCTGCTGTTTCAAAGAATTATTACATCTTTGGCCTGCAGTCCTTAAATATTCAGAGTTTATAACACAAACAGAACATAAAAATAAAAAACAATTTGTAACTCTAATGATACTGCATTTATTTGTTCCTATTGCTGTTCAGTGGTCTAAATATTTTTCATCACTTGAAAGAATTTGCATAAAGCTTCTGATTTCTCATGGAAAGTGGCTTTTTGTGACGTGCGTGCACTTTTGTGTGCGTGTGCCACAAAGGCATATTTCTCACATCCCCGGGATACAGGCAATGGAAATGCAGGTATAATCTTTATAAACTTTGCAGTGCTTCCATAATAATCAACATTTGTGGTGAAAAGCACTTGGAATATATTTTCGTAGATATAAGAATACTTCAAATGATGGATTGCAAGGCTTTGATTAAAAAACAAAATGTAAGAGCCCCCGACTTTAATTTTCCACATCTCCCCCACCCACGTTGGCAGTGAACAGTTACTTTCAAGCCTTTTTCTGTTTCCCAGGCTCTGGTAAAGGGCATTGAGGTAAATCTGCTTCAGAGTATCCTGGAGCTCTTATTTGTATAAAAATACATGTGAAAATGTGGACATTGCACGGTGTCAAAGGCATACGTCCCTTTGTGGGTATTACTCCAGCTACAGTTGAAATCAATCCTGTCATTAAACTTCTGTGTGCAATTGTAAACTCATTGTCTGTCAGAAGACCCTACGTAAGGCAGGGATGGAGGGGCTGGAGAGGGATGGGGAGAAGGGGGGTTGCACACTTCCACCCCGGAGCCGGGCTGCAGAGACGTGTTAGCAGCAGGAGGAACATGGCTGCTGGTACGTGTCTGAGGACTGCAGAGGCGCGAGGAGCTGGGCTGAGACAGGGGCTGAGGTTTGCTCCTACACCACATGGGAAGGGGCACAGCCGAGGGAGGTACCCGGAGAGCAGTGGGGTGTTTCCAGGGAGAGCCCAGGCTCTGCCAACCAGTGCACGTATAAGTGAAGAAGATGCTTTGTAGGTGCTAGAGAACTGCCTGAGAAAAGCACCAAAGGATGGTGTTTGGACAGGCGAGAGCCAGGGTCAGTGAGGGCCTTGTGACCCCAGGCTCTGCCCGGAGCCTGTGCTCCTGCCTGCCTGCCTGCCTGCCTGCAGCTCGCCCCCAGGGTTCTGCCCAGCAGGCAGCAGGGGACATGCGTCTCCAAAGTAAGAAAATTTTCAATTTACATAATCCTCTTGGCCCCCTCGGTGAATTAGACATACCTAATACAAGTAGGCGAAGGCTGTCTTGGACTTAGAAGATGAATTTACTGTCATTAGCTAATGACCAGCTAATGACTCCTCTGACTTTACCCTTTCGCCCCGCTCTGCCGCACGAGACAGGGAGCCCCATAGTCAGAGCAGCCCTGGCAGGGTGGGCAGCAGAAGACTGACTCATCAAATGCACCAAAGTTAAACACAGGGTGATGCTGTCAGGCACCCCTGGTTAGGTGAAGCACCATTAGCTTAAAAAGTAGGTCACACATAATTTACCTTCCCTAAATTGATTCAAAATTAGTGAGTCAAAGTCAAATGTGATACGTAAGAGGTAGAATGAGTATAAGTCATGATGGAAGGAGCATCATTTGAGAGACCGGCTACCATAGCTCAAGCATAGAAGGGACTTTTCAAGGCTGTTTACGCTGCATTGTCTTAGAGTGGATGGAACCCAGTGTGAGCAATGGGAACAGACAAAGAAGATACTAAGAGTAAATATTATTAAAGCACAGATGCTGTTTGCACTGCAGCTCTACAATTGGAACTGGCATAATACAGTTCTGCTGTTGTTTTAGACATATATATTATAAATATATATATATTTATACACAACAACAGCAGTACCTTATATCTGGCTAGATAGCAGAAATATATATATTTTCATGTCACAAAGGTGAATAGTTCTCAAAAAATGCTTCATGTATTATTAGGTCAGGAGAGGCAATCCTCAGTCTGGGCATCAGTTATCTTTTCCCAGTGAGGGACCAGGATCTTCCAGCATTCCAAAATCCTGCTTAGGATGTGAGTCACTACCTTTGCATTTCAAATAAATTTAAATGCAGTTCCTGCTTGCTTGTTATACTTGCTACTTGGCCTTCTGTGTTTTCTCCACACCTGCTGGTGACAGCACTAATCCATCTAAGAGGAGGAAAGAAACAGAGAAAAATGCCTGTACTCAGATTTGTTTGGGATGTCATTAGTCATCAGAGGAAAGTGCAAAATCTCCCAGAGTGAAGGTAAAATTTTGATTAGTCCTTAAATAATCAGAGAAAAACCTAACAAAATTTAAGTGCTGAGAACAGTGTTAGGATGCAGACACTGGAGATTAACTTTAGGGGTTTCAGTAAGCTAAGATCTTAAGAGTCCATTTATATTTCCTACATGCTTATTCTACTCCACCTTGCATTTTTATTAATGTATTGAAAGCCGTGTAATGCTGATTTGCAATATGTTTCAAGTAATCTACTGTAGCACATGCCACTACTTCATGTGGCTGTGTTCAGGAAACCTATCTATACATATGACCTTGGGGTTGTACTTGGCTGAGTCCTGTCGTGTTGGGTTTATGTGGAAAGAAAGAGAAAGAAAGTAAACTCACCCCACCTGCCCTTGGCACTCTGTAGAGAATTGCTAAAGTCACGGTCCCACAGTTGTTAATTCTAGACTGAGCATTAGCGACCACAAGCTTAGGTCAGATAGGAGCACGTGTTTTTACAGCTATGTATTTCTGCTGAACTAGCCAAGGTGCATGATATGATATTTATTCTGGCTGATAATATGGCTGCCCAATACGCCAGATTGAGTTACCTCCTAACCATGCCCCACTTGGTTGCTGCATGGGTCATGTAATTGAGAGGCTATACACATGCATTGGGACTAACAGATGTAGCAGACATCTCAGGGTCATGGGCAGCCAGCCGTGAGGAGGTACCTTGTGAACAACGTGCCTGGAGCCCACAGACCCGTGCCTTCACACGGCTCTAGGGCAGACCCTCCACGCCCAGAGTTGGTCCTTTATTTGAAAGCGTTCTCTGGAAGATCACTACAAGGAGGATGCAGTGTATCTGCAGTGCACTGCTGTCCGGAGCACAACCCAGTCTGTGGTTTTCCACGTCCTCTGTTGCAGCTGCCAGCCTCAGGTTGCTGCCACTTGAGTCCATTCATGGCAGGGCTCGTGAATGTCACCGTTTCTCAGCAGATCAGGTTATGCAATTGTATGTGAACAGACTTCGCTGGGAGAAGTGTTGCTTCCTTTTCAGGGAAGGCATGCAGTGACAAAGGATACAAGCTGAGAAGAGCAAGAGAAGAGCCAGATCGTACTGCTAGACTTTTGTTCCACTGCTCATGAAGCAATTAAAGCTGAAAAGCATGTGGTTCTGACTCAGTGCAACACCTGCAGCCATGAGAAACGCAACGGCTGTGCAGAATATAATTCTGGAAATATGGGAATATCACAATTGAAGGGAGAATGCTGAGGTGGAAAGGCAATGTCAGTGGAGTTCTTTGATGAGTGTATCTAGCAAAGCAGCAGAGCATACTAAGATGCTCCATTTAGCATTGAGAAGATAGCCTTTTTTGTTTGGAAGATGGCAGCTCCTGACTTGTACTACTGCACTTTTGCCACCAGAGAGGTTTGAGGTAGGAATGGTAGCATCTATGCTATGTATGAGGAGGCAATGTTTACCTCTTGTAAGGTTCTTAGTCCATGCCACCTGTGGCTCACATGCATCAGAATTCACATATATCAATCACCCAGGGATTGCGAGGGTCATCATATTGTCTGCCTTTTTCCAATTCTTAGTTTACAAGGAGTAGTTCTGTGTTGTACTGATGGCCATTGTGATTATCAAAAATGCTTTACTGTTACTGTTGATGGCTTGATGACCCTGCCTCTACTGATCTTGCCTTTCAGATGAGTACACTGCCGCTGATGGAACCTCCTTAAGATGGGCAGTCTACATCTGACGCTTGATGACACTCTTTACTTCTCCATGCACTTGCAAGTGCAATTATTTGCCAGGGCTCTGGACTGTTGCCAGGATATCTTCAAGTGTTATTTTTATGATATCTGTACAAAGGTGTTACAATACAGTTATAGCCTGCTGAAGGGAAGCAGAGGGACACATAGTCAGATTAAACCTGATCATGGTTCCCACACCAGGATCGTACTTGCTTGCCGTATCCTAAGCAGTATTTGTTTGATCAAACAGGTGAATGGAATATGAAAGCAGAGAGCCAACAGAGCTGCGATTTCTTGCTAAAGATTATTCATCTGCCTCTGAGAACAGGGGATGCCAAACTATAAGGCATATTCTGGCAGACTATTTCAGTGCTAAGTGCTGGACTGTTGCTTGCGATTTTACTGATAAATATACCCTTAAACTCCCAGGGCCTTCCCCAGGGCTAATCTCTGACCATCCAGGTCCACACGCGTTCATTCCCCCAAGTCTGCCTACCCTTGGCCACTCTCACCAGCAACTCTATTTATTCATTATGCCCCTGGCTTCCCCCCTCTAGGAGTGGAAACAGAAACTTTTTGACAAATGAAGGAATAGCATATTTGGTTCTAGACAGAACAGTATTTTTATGTATGGAGAAGCTATTACAATCCAGTCTAAGAAAGTGAATCTGTAGGCTTTTAGCAATGAAGAATAAGGGAAGAAATACAGGGAAATAATGCATAACAAATGGCATAAAGACAGCATACTTTTCATGGTTCCTACCAGGATTAAGAAGTAAATTTTTTATTCACCTCTGAAGTGGTCTAATGACTGCTTGAAACAACAGCAGAAAGCTGGGATGCTCTACGGAGACTATGATTCATTATAAATTTGTAAAATATCCAATAGTGAGAATTACTTTAAGGTACTCCTATGCATTTCGGAGAGATGCTTCAGAGAAATCATAAAATACAGTCCTTACTACAGAATTTTAGACATTTTCTAAATTGTGTGCTTAACAGTGGCCACTTTATATCTACTGGCTTAGGAACAGAATGGATCCTTGCAGGATTGGAGCTGAAGGCCATACTTCTGTGAATGTTTATGCATGAGTAGAGAGTAAGAACTGAGTCCTAAAAATCACAGTATGCTGTGGGTGAGGAAAAAAATGCTGAGGAAAAGCCAAGCAGAGTGCTATTTTTCAACCATAAATAATGTGGTATCCTTCAAGACAACTCTTTCATACAAGTTATGTGTTGAAAATAAACTTTTATTTTCATAAGTGAATGACATCTTAGAAATATCAAAATATAGAAGAGAAAAATATGCAGCCATTCAACAACTCTACAAAGTTATTGAAAGAAGATTTTAATTAAAAACCAAGAGCATCCCCCACCCACTTTCCCTGCTCCCATCCTGAAAAGCACTCTCCTTGCTTTCGTGAGCACAAGCAAATCAGCACTCTGTTAGTATAAGGTAGCTCTTGTTTGAATTGCGTACCCTGGAGATGCATAATGAGTGCAAAGGAACTGCTCCTAGGGGAGTTCAGATTCTGAGAAAGGAGAGAAATTAAAGTGCCCTGTATATGTGGTCTGGATCCCGTGAAGGGGATGGGATAAAATAAAAATAAATCAATTTTGTGAATTTGAACTTGATACATAAAAGTTAGGCCATAAAACTATAATTTCCTTCACCCAATATTTTTTATAGCTGAAATTTCCATCTGTGGGGGAGAATTTTTATGGAGAGACGGCTAATGACATTCAGAAAAGGTCCTATTAATCCAAAGACGTGCATTCAGAGCAGTGTGTATAGTTCCAAAGCAGTATCTGTGACTCCTCAGAACTAGAGGCAGAAGAATATATAATTTTTAAGTCCAGTAAATGAACCAGTAGCAAGAAAAAACCCACAATAGTAAACTTAGTTGATCTGAAACTTTTAATTGCAGCCGAAGTACATTTTTTTCTCAGTAGGAATTATTTAACCCTTTTTAAACCTTACCTGTTTAAGATTTATGACACTTCCAGAGGGAGAAAATTCTGAAATAAGAATTCAGAACTTCACTTAGAAAATACTAGAATATGGAAGCAAAATATATTGATAATAAAATGTAATTTTTTTTTGAATCCTTTTTTTTAATATATTTTGGATTCACTGATAAAATAAATATTGTGAAAGTGATCCATAAGAAAAGGAACAATTAATTTCTGATAACTGGATTTAATATTCTAAAATCTTTTGACTTTATTTGAAGTAGTCAATAGATCCATGTATTTATTACTGGAATTTGCCAGAGCTTTCAACTTTGAGTGAAATCCCGTCCCTTTTCATCTCCATAGCAAAACACTGGTTGACTTCAGGTTTTAACCCTACCACTGCACCTGCACATCTGAGTCAGAAATAGTAACTTAANTACTGGAATTTGCCAGATCTTTCAACTTTGAGTGAAATCCCGTCCCTTTTCATCTCCATAGCAAAACACTGGTTGACTTCAGGTTTTAACCCTACCACTGCACCTGCACATCTGAGTCAGAAATAGTAACTTAAATGTGATAATTAGGCTGGTGAGAGGAGGCAACAATTCAGTCAACGGAACGGATTGTCAGAGCTAGTCAAGGAGAAGGGAAATTATCTTTCAATAAACTAATTTGCTAAATAATGGCAGAAAACCTGCCATTTGTTACTTGACTCGTGATTTCTATGATAGATCTATTGACTCCAAGAGTCACACATTAAAATCTTTACACAGCAGGGATCCAGCAGGCACATAGGGTGCGGAGAACTGACTCAAAATATGTCGAGGTGGGGAAAATCAGCAGCAGCAGGGTTCCACATCTTATCTGCAACAGGGTGGGCAGGCAAGTATGTCTCTTTGTGGGATAGTGCACTAGGCTGCTGGCTTACTTATTCCACATCCTGTGGTTCAGTTCAGACCAAGCAGCCCTGCAAAGGACTGCCTGGGAACTGCAAGCAAAGCAGGAGCTACTAATCAGCCAACTCTAGGAGAAAATGTGCTTGTGCCATTGCTTTGCCTTGCTAGTCCTTTTGTCTGAAGAAGTTACATTTGGAATTACTGGTATTTTTTGATGGATAGTCTAACTGATAATACAATTCTAGTGGATTTGCTGGAAGATTTAGTAGATTTGGAAGATCTGGTAGATTTGCAGAGAGCAGAAGAAACAGCCAGCCAGTAAATGCAAGTCTGATTTTCTCTCTCTTACTTGTTCAAAGCTCTCTGTTCTGATTCAGTGCTCTTTTCCTTACTTTATACTTCAAAGTGTTCTTCAAACAGATCGGAACACCTTCAACACCGATCCACACCCTAACTCCTTTGGTTGCAATCAGCCTTTACCATTTAAGACATGAAGTCCAAGAGGCCTGGATATTAGTTTGAAAGCAGCCAACATATGATACTTACTTTCCAAGGAGCCTTTCTATTGCAGGTGGTATATAGAATTGTCCTCCCCTGTCTTCTCTTGAAATAGCCCTATTCCTGTCCTAGGGACATCTCTGGGACCAAACAGTGCAGCCCTGCCTATGGCTTATTACATCAGTGGCTTCTTATAGACTCCAGCTCCTGATAAAACCAGAGGGCATTTAATTACTTCAGGCTGAAAGAAAGATGCTTAGAAATTCCCTGTGTCCTAGAGGTGTAAATTGCTTCTAGACTGGGGTGCATTTCTGTAGTTTAATCCCTGCAATTTGTGTTGGTTACTTCAGGATAGTGTAAGCTAGCTGGCCAGTATAGTGCCCTGGTGTAGTTTTGAAAGCATGCATTCAGCATGCTTAGTAGCTGGGATAAGTCCCCAGGCAATGGCTCTGCACTGAGCCCTGTAATGCCTTAAGTATCTGTGCCATGGCACATCAGCTGCTACTGGAGAACTAGCGTGAACATAAGGACAGAAACTACACTCTCAGCAATGGTACTACCCACAGGTATGATTCATAACAGTCAATTACACCTTCAGTTATATTTGGCAGGCAATCTTGTCTCCCACCACCCTCTTAAATGGCATGGCTCTTCTAAGTGCCCAAGCACCCCTCTGGTACCTTGCACTGGCTGATGCAGACAGCATCCCATTAAGTACTGAAAAAAGGTCATGATCAACATACTTAGTACGTACTAGCATAGAAATAGCTGTTGCGGATGGAGTGGTGAGTATGGTGCAGTGCTGGAGGCTAGTGTTTTAGTTTGATTCAGCACTCCCATGACCATTCAGATCTGGCCCTGACTGCAGGTACAAGCCAAGCAGAAAGAGCAATGGCGGAGTCTATATATAAACAGATATATATATATATGTATATGTATATATATAAACAGATATATATAAACAGATCTGGCACTGGAGACTGAGCAGGTGCCATTACAGGAAGAATATATCCACTTTTGACCTGCTGCTGTAGTCTCATCTTTGGCCACCGTCTCTTCAAGTTTAACGTTTGATCTACTAAGATAATATTTTAATATATGTCCTTAATGGTGACTCAATTTTCTTTTAAAGGAAGTGAGGTAAGTAAAAGTCCCTGTGGTCAGATTCTTTGCATGAATAAACATTAGTAGTTATATTCTTTCCACTTTGGGATTGGCAAGTGCCTTCTCAAATACTCAGAATATTCTCCACAGCTAAATATTCAAGGTGATGACCCTGTATCTCTTAATAAATTGACACACAAATGACACAGCTCTGACTCCGTTAAAGGTTAGAGTACAAAACACCCTAATGGGTATGTTACAGCATCGGACTTCTCAATGTTACTTTTATCTATTGATTAAAAGGTACAAGGTTTCACTATTCCCTATGGCTGAGCTTGTGGTTTACAAAACCAATTTCCTTGCTGTGAAACCGTGCATTTTTATTGCTCAATTGTATGCAGAAGAACCAACGAAGCTGGTGATGTCTCCAGGGATTCTGTAGCCCTCAACACGCTAGAAAACGTCTGCTTCACCCAGGTTATGGTCACACAATAAACAGTCCCTAAACATTTTGCTGTGCTTAACATTTTGCTGCCATAGGCAACTAGTTAATCTGCCTACACAGTGGAGCTAGCCCTGAGGGGATGCAATATGTGTTGGAAAGGACAGATTTATAATAAAACATTGGTTTTCAGGACTGGCAGAAAAAAGGAGCTGTTCATTTAAGATTTCCTGCTATATTCTCAGCTGTTCCAATAACAGAAGTGTTAAAGATTTCTACAATCAAGGTTCCACATGGATTGCTTCTATAAGCAGATTTGTTTCCACCTCACAATCAGTACTGTATTTCTGTTTTAGGTTGTACCCTTTTATCACATAAGCATCTTCTGTATAAACCAGACTTGAAAGGTACCCTTGTGAACCATGAGGAGACCAAAGTGAAAACCCATGACAGCCAGTTGGAAATGAATTCGGCTCTCATGGTTTGACTCTCCTTTTTGTTTACATTTGCATTAAGTAGCACAGCAGAAGGAGGCACTATGCCCAGGGTAGAGGGGGAACCCCTCTCCGTTGGGAGGCAAAGTAGACACCGAGTCTCCATTTAAACCTCATTATGACATCAATTCATGTGAAAAAAGAAAAATCACAGGTTTGCGGTTCGTGCATGTAATAAGCCCTTTAGAAACAAGCTGCTCTGGCAATGTAATTTAATCCTTGTTACTTCCAGGTTTTTTTATAATTATATATTCCTCTGCCGTAAGAGAACTAGGATTTGTTGTGAATCAGGTCACCCATAGCTGTTTTACTTGAATGAAGAACTCACATTGCTTCTTAGAGTCTGTTATGACTCCTCTAATTTAAGACTATTACCTGAAACAGACGTATTTTATTTGGCTTTTTCCATGTTGACGGAGTGTGAAAGCTTGCAAAATGATCTCCAAGTGCCTCTATAGAATAAGACTTATAAGGCTCATTGTGATAAATGAGAGCAAAGTAACCATAAAACTTTTCAGGCTGTCTGTGCTCCACGTGAGTGCTTGGGTCTTAGTGAAACCGAGAGCCCCGCTCCTCCCACTGAGTGAAAGAAGAGGGGCTTGCTAAGGCTCTTTTATAAAAGATAGATTTGCCAGGAAAGCCTTGTTCTCCTGGAGGTATATTAAAACAAATGTGCACGGCCAGGGCTGCTGCATTTTCATGTCTTAAGAAGGGGCATGCTTCTTGGAAAAATGAGAGCTTTCAGCCACGCAATGTTTTATATATTCTATTCTTATCCAAATCAATTATTGTTATGATATCTAATGGGCATACAGAATGGGCAGGAAAGGTGTTCACTGGCAAAAAACAGCCTTAGTTTTGGGCTTTAAAAAGAGGAGACTTGAACTCTGAGTAGTGAATTCACTTCTCTCCCCTACTCTGCAGTCTGTGGACTTGATTTTTATTTCAAGCTGAGATACGGTCATTACAAATGAAAGAACAAGTGTGGTTTTAGGCCACCTTTGTGTTTTGTTGTATTTGCTCTCTGGCTGGTGATGGGGTTGGCCTGAGTTACAGCAGCTCCAAGGCTAATCTAATTTACACTTAGACTGCCAAAAGTTGTTCTGGCAGCTGAAAGTAGTGACATCTGCCAAGGGTGCAAATGCATCCCTGTGCTTTTTTTTTTTCTGATCACGTTGCATGGTCTAAGAGCATATGCCACATCGACTGCTACTACTGCAGGCTAAAGCCATCCTACTTTCCTTTCATCAGCAAGCCTCCAGTCTCTCAGTCATCTGTTGATGCATCTTTTACAATGGATGTAGAAGTCACAAGATGCAGAGTTCTAGCTTTGTCTCATTCAGAAAAGTTTTACGTAGACAAAGTATTTCTAATGTTCAGACCTTTCAGGCCTGTGTCCTCTTATGATCAAATTAGCATAAAGGGACCGCTGAGACATGGACAGCTAAGAAATCATTCTCCAATCTCAAGTCTACAAACTTATGAGTAATGGGACCAGTTCTCTTATACACCAGTAGACGAAGCTATTTGTATGTATTAACAATGCTTTGATGTAAAAATGAAATTGAAATACTTTCTTCAAAGACTATTGTTTCTCTTTTATCTACCTCTCATTTTTAATTCTTCCACCAAAGTCTAGGGGTATATTTTTGTAATGTATTTGTGACTATCTGAGAGCTTGTTGTAGTCATTCTGGGAAGTTAACATATCTGAGCTCGCAAATGCTGCGAACAGGAATGGTTCAAGCTTAGTATGTGTGTTAATACAATCACCTTCATTTTCTGAGCTTGAAGATTTGGCAGAACAAATTCATGTGTAATATGATAGAGGTCTGGGAAACCATGAGAGCATGAAGAATCTGCATCAAGACCAATCACTTTGCCTTCCAGTACAAGAACTTGGTGTCGTTACATTAAACCAGAAGGAGGCAAACTCTGATTAAACGAATGAAAGTGTTTTTTCACAGTGTCTAGTTAGGCTGTGGAAAGCCTTTCCACAGGATTCAGGTGTACTAAAAGCCTACAGAAGTTCAGTGGGAACCTGGTGAAGCTCATCATGAAAAAAAACAAAGGAAATTGCTAAGCACATAGAAAACATCTCAGGAAGTCATTGAACCCATGCTAGCTAGAGGCCTGGAGGTTACTTAGGTCAAGTGTCATTTGTGTTTTCTTGTACTGTTACTTAGGCATCTGATTTTGGCCACATTCACAGGCAATATCTCGGATTAGATGTGCTTTTTGGCTGATCCATTGTGGCTGCTCTATGTGATATTATGTTACGTGTTATACTACAGATGCCTGCAACATGTTTGTGAAACACGCTGCATTCCTGTGTAAATCACATGCAATCTTCGAAGGGCCTGCTTCATCCCACAGACTGTGGGACTAGCCTAAGGTGACAAGCTGAGATTTTTAACTCTTAATTACCAGAAATTATATTAAATGAATCCTTCCCCACATGACACAAACATTTCCCAGAGCAGAGTCTGTTTCTGGTTAAGGGAGACTTGGCTAAGAAAGAGATTGCTCTCTTGCTGTGTACATGAAACTCATTTGCACTAATAAAGCTTTGCAAGTAGGAATCTTCTCAAGGAATGAGCCCTAAATCAGTCTGAATAACCTGAATCAAAACTTATATTTGAAGTTAGTTAACTGTTCATAAGAAGATTTATGTACTATCCAATCAGCTCTAGACCACTCTGAGCTTTTGGATTTTGAAGGATATGAGGGATATATAGATATGAATGCTATTTATAATTTGTCTATGTCAATATAACATCCATCTGTCAAAGATGCTCATCTAGCAATGTGAAGTGGTCTGAAGGAACTTCTTGGGTAGCCTTGTTTTATACATATGTTTAACAGCCTTCAGAATTTGAAACCATTTTATATTAAATAAATAATCATGTATAATTTACAGTAAATTAGAAACTAAGTGAGGCTACTAATATAAATCAGAAAAATGCCCTTTACCATTTTATTTCTCTATGGAAATACTTAATAAAAAATTCACGTGACAAGGCAATGGGGAAATATAGTGTCTTCACAAAGCTTGATTGTCATAAATCTATGATATTTAACGTTAGCCAGGAGACGAGGAACACTCTAGATCCTAGAGCATCTTAGGAAAATGCCTTTTGATACACCTGGCTGATCCATTCTTTGCAGGTTACCCTAAGTGACAGAGGAGATAATGCTATTACTGTTTTCATTAAAGGCCTCATAGAAATAGTTGAATGCTGACATATTAATGAGGTTTAGATGTAGGTGGAAAGACTCCAAACTTTGGAGGTAGCATGAAGTGATATTTGCTAATTAGGACATGTGTCTTCCTATAGTCATGCAGCCTTAAACCTGATACAGGGCAGACCTGGAATGGGATGGGATATTCTTCAGTACAGATTTCTTGGCAGCAATTCGCTCTGCAACCATTCCAAATGGTTTACAGCTCTTACTCCAACTCTTTGAGTTTAGAAAATGTTGGACTAGCAGAGAGTATTACACATAAAACAAAGTTAGAAGCCCTTTAAGAATAGAAGCTAGAAAAGACTCAAAAGTTAGGAAATGCCAGAAATAAGTATGTCTTGCATATTTTTACTGCTCTTCCTCTGTGTACACATTGCACAGTCCTTAATTATAGGAACACATTATGTTTTCATAAGATCCCAATCTCACTCAGTGCTTACTGACTGAGCAGCTATTCAGTATATTGTTTTCATTCTTCAATGTCTGGCCTCTCATTTATTTCACACTACTGAAAATCCCCTCTGGAGTTCCCTGATGTGCTTATCAATGTGACATGTAGTGTTTTCTAGAGAGTAGTAAGTCTGTTTCACTGTGTCTGTGCTGAGAGAGGTGATGCTATTCTCTATTTCACAGATGAAAACTGAGTGTAGAGGTTGTATCTGAGATAGCCAGTCCTGAATGCAGTGTGTGTTCTCCAGTTTTGTACCCAAGACTCCATAATTCCCTTGTACAGTACACGTCTTCCTATGTGAAAGATACCTATTTGTCCTATTGAAACAGGAAACATCATAGCCCTTCTAGAAGAATCTGAGTGAGGTTATTACCACTCATTGCCAGTCATGTGCCACCATGGCTGTGACTATTCTAATAAACTGAGAACTAGAATATAAAGTCAAGCATGGGCTTGACTTGGCTCCAAATATTCCATCGCTCAAGGGTGGAGGATTGTTCTCAGCAAAGAGATCACCTTATGGTAGGAGGACAAGAGAGTTTAGCTCTATGGAAGAAAGTTGCACCTTGCCAGTGGGTGTTAGGGTCAGACAAAGGGCCTGTTTTGTTTACCAAAGAAGATGGAGACATTGGAAAGGATTAATTTCACCTAATTTAGATGCCTGTAATCTTATAATGTAATTTAGGTTACTTTTGAGCTAATCAATCAGAAGTATTAACTCTAAACATACTCTTGACAGGAAACAAGGTAGATGATAGTAACAAGACAACTCTTGTGTCCTTAAGACTGTTCAATAAAGGCGATGGGTATAGGCAGGGAGATTTGGGTCCAAAGGTCTATTAGAGACAATTATTATCCTTTTAAATAAAATCTAAAATAATGCAGCGTTAAGTAGTTTTACAACATTTTATCTGTACACGAAGTATAAAGCCAAACTCTTCTCAGAGGTGCATACTGATAGGATGAGAGGCAGCAGAATAGGTTTCTTTCACAGCACAACCCAGAGCTGTATCTGCCATGTGATGCACTCCTGGGTCCTGCATAAGAGTGTGGTCATGAGGAAAAACTAGGAAACCCAGGTGTGACTGCAAGCATCAAGGATGAAGGTGCTGTAATGCATGCCTGCGACATATCTCTTTCAATGTCTTTCTCATTCCCACCTCCACTTCCTCACTTCTCCTCATAGTTCCTCTGTCCAGCTAATTCTTGCCCTCCTTGTCTGGATCCCTAATCAGATAATAAATCAAGTTTCTTCTTCCCCTTCCCTGCCACTTCATCTCAGCAATGAGATCTTCCATCAATTTCCATTTTCTTTCTCTCATGTAGAGATTTTTCATTGTATTTTTATCCTATTTGCTCTCCTGCTTCCTGGGTTTTTTTGTTTTTTTTTTTTTTCTTTCTACTCCACACCCTGGACTCATCATTTGATCCCAACCTACTTTCCTTTATTGATAACATCTTCTAGGCTACTCTCAGTGTTGAAACTTGGGGAAAAGGCAAATTTTCATGGAAACAGGAGAAGACACAATTTCTGACTTGCCTTACCAAATTACAAACTGTCAATCCAAAACATGGATCACACTCAGCTACTCAAAGACACAATTTAATGAAGATTTTAGCATAGGCAAAATAATATATTTTTCTCCTTTAAGAAGTAGCTCACGTACTCTTATGAAATCTGAAGACATGCTATTTTTTTGTAATGAAACCAACACTAATCAGGGAAAGTTTCTAACTCTGGTTAAAAATGGGCAAAATTATAAGCAACTTAAGATATGGTCTTGTAATGGCATATGTCAAGTGACTTAAAATCTAGAGATAGTTACCATGGCTTAATGAGAGCTACCACTCTTTAATGCACTGTTTACGCCACCCTGTAGAAGAACAGAGCCTATTGAATCTCATGGATTTATAATATGAGAGGCATTGGTGATGAGTGAAAATGGTGTGCCATTCCTCACTCTGATGCAGGAAGGGAAAAGCATGGTAAATCACATGAGCAGCTGAATATGTGCCAGACAATAACTGGGAACAACACCGCCCATAATCTTGCCACAGTAACACCGTTAGTTCACATTTTTGGCAGTTCTGATTGTCTTCTCTTACTTCCTCTTCCAACGCATGACAAATTAAAACTGTCCATAAACCTCCCATAATACCGACCTCTGTTTTTTTTTTTTTTTGTGTGGCAGTATGCTTCAGGAGCCAAGTTTGGTACTACTTTAATTTACAGATTAAATTAATGAGAAACAACTTTTAAACCTTGGAAGAAATTTTCCACTTATACAATTATTACTTACAAGATGAGAACTGCAACACCACCAAACATTTCTGTTCTTCCCCAAATTACAACTTCAACATCAAACAGTACATTGGGTTGCTAAGTTTGATATCTTGTTCATAAGCTGAACGACCTGCTGTTTACCTTCCTTGCTATTGATATCTTTCTGAGGGCTACAATAGAAATACTTTCAGGGTTCAGGAACATGAAAGGCTCATGCCAATTTTTATTCTATCATTATGCCCAGGTAGCATGAGTCATCAAATAGAACAGTCAACTAATTCCTTCAAGATGACTTAAAGACATTGGTTGGTATATGACACACTGATCAAATTGCACAGCACTAATTGGACAGTAATATTTCTGAGCACATCAGTAATTATTTTTATACAGCCCCCATAGAAAATCCAATTTATTCATAGTGCTTTTGGAGTTGGTTTAGTAAAGTTAGAATCTTAAAAGAAGAGAGTGTTAAGGTATTTATTTCATAAAGGATTAAAAAATCTATCACAAAAATGATCTCTCCTGATATCTTTCCTTGGATAAGTTTTTCTAAAATATAAATCTCAAATTATCTCTAGACAAATACTGTGCTTGAAGGCCCTGGGACATCCTGTTTACTTGTATGCAGAGAGGTATGTTCCCCTCCTCAACAGTAAAATTTCTGTGTAATAACTTCATAACAAAGTTGTTCATTGAACCAAGGAAAAGAAAGTGGTAGTGTTCTGCTATGTGAGAGTGATGGCAATCTGTTTCTCCTAAGTTTGTGTTTCTCCTACATTTCAGTTACATGATTACTGTACTTTTTTAATATGGGGTCAAGTGCTCTGTAAAAGGGCACGTGCATTTTCACAGTTGTATTTATGTGTGCCAAGAACTGCTGGCTCTCCAACATACTATTTACATGCTCAGATACTAAATATGTGAATGTAGCTGCAAAAATTATGAACATGTCTTTTAACATATTTAAGATGTCTCTTAAGTTACTTGGTCTTAAGGAAAAAAATCTTACACTTTTATACATTGGTAGTTTACTGATAGCATTTAATATAATTAAAAATTATTTTAATATGATAAATCGTTGTATTATGAGGTGTGATTTCCATTCACCCAGAAATACTTATTCTTATTTCAGCTCCTGTATCTAGAGTCCATAGTGACTTTGTATACCTATTAAAGAGCCAAGAAGTTCTCTCGTGGTGGATTTTACATACATCTGCAGCAAGGCTGTATTCTTTCCTTACTCTTTTGCACAGAATATGCCAGATTACTCCTCCATTACTCCTAAATCTGGTTCATATAGCTGGTGTTCTCCCTTATTGTGCTGGTATGTGGAAAGCAGAAGGTACAAGTATAGCTGCAGCAGAGTGTTCATGACTGCATGAATAGCCCAGTCCCACTTTGCATTAGTCTGTCCACTATGAAGTACCCAGATGTGCAAGACTAGAAGTGCGTTTTTTTCCCCTTCCACCTCTAGAATTAGAGTTCCCATTGCAATCTCTTCAAAGAATTATGCAACAATATGCTCTACCTAGCTCGAATTTCATGATTTTGCACGATTTACTGCAAGAACACGAGTTCATACTAGCACAAAATACTGATCTCTTACAAAGATAATTTCAAAGTAGCAAAATCACAGTTATGTCTTGGGGATTTAGAAGTTTTTCAAGACAGTACAAAGAGATGGCATTTGGAAAGGCAAGTGTTGAGGGTGTTGAAAAAGATATCTTTAATGTTGTCTTAAAAATGTCATATTTAACTTCATGGTTACCATTTAAATTGCTAGCTACTGCAATAATGTGGTCAGCAAACACCAACTGGATGCATTAGTTATACAATATTCAGCCATGATATGTGTAGGGATAGGACAATGTCCATTACCAAATACGGGACATTTTACTTAAGTGAGACAGCTCAATAAAGTTTCTCATGTTATGTGGGGTATGCCATGTAGACTAAATGTACATTGTCTTTGTCAGTTTTCAGTGTGGGTCTGGCATCTGACTAAAAAGGCTATAACAGATGAGGCTGAAAAGATATCTCCCTGTCACCCAGCCCGTGCTGCGTTATTTGTGTTGTGGGCTCTGCCAAGGAAATGCAAAATATGCAACTCTCTCCATTGAGCGCTTTGCTCTGCAGTGTTTTAACAAAAGGCTTCCATGAAATTCTGTCTCTCCTGCTGGCCTGTGATAAACTCCATGGGTCAGAAGTTGCAAAGGCTTTCAAAGAGATAGCTGTGAGTACATAGCATCAGAGATTTTCCCATGTAAATGAAAATTGTGTTTTTTGCAGCTGCAATCGACAGGAATGACAAGACACCTGGTAAATTGCTTTATGTCAGTTTAACCTTAGGAAAAAAAGTTCAAATTTGATTGTGAAAGAAGTTAATTGCCTATATTGATTAATGTGCAGCCTTCATTATGTACAATTGCCAAGTGTCTTCTAGTACCAAAAGATATCTTTCTCAGTGGAGGGAATTTACGCATTTTGCAAAGCTCAACCAATCACATGGAAAAAGCTCCCTGCTATGTGGAGTTACTTGTGAGGACTGTACATCTTTGGGGAAGCGATTTAGCTGATTCAGCAGACACAGTGGGATGCAACAGAATAAAATTGCTCTAATCTTTCTCTTTTTTATTTAAGTGCAGAATTTTAATATGAGACCTGAAGAAAGCCAAGAAAAAAAGGACAGAGTACGGATAAGTTTCCAGATATGATAGCAATGAAGAATATGAATTCTTTGTCAGAGAAATGTTTACAATGCAAAATGATGAAAAATGTTTATTTTATATTAACTGCTCAATGGTACTCATTTTAGAGAAAACTGTCCATGCTTTTACTCTTTTTTTTACGTCTTCTTGTAATAGACTTTTACGTAACTACTGCATCCTAAGGTTTAGCTTATTTGTCATTTGCAACTTAATGTACTAGCAAACTCAGATAGTGACAACAAGAAAATAATTCAGCATTTTTTACCAGCTAGAATGTGATCATTCTTCATAATTTATCCACTATTTCTTCCAAACTGGCTTCCCCAAGACAAATAGACATTTGCACATGAAGCAATTTATTTTGAAGTGATTGACACATTCTTCACTCATCTCAATGATAAACTTCTTCCTGCCTATGGATTTCTACCACTTGCACAGCTTTCAATAGTTTTGTTCTCCTGTGGGATGAAAAGTTTATTTAAGGGTACTAAGAATAGTCTATACTTCTTGAGATTTAGTTTTAAAAAACCCCGCCAAGATAATTTTGTTTACTGCCTATGAAATTATAGCTGAAGTTCGTGGCTGTCCTTTTAATTACATAAGATACATACAATAGTAGAAAAAAGAGTCTTAGTCAAGTCAGGGCTTCACTGAGAGAGACAAGATTCGGGAAATATTCCTCACATTCAAGAGCTTAAGCACAGATCTACAAAATATTTAGATGTTTACTTTCCATCAGAATCCATAATACGTGTCAGACTTATGTCACAAATTAAGACACCTGAATTGGTATGTCTGCATGTACATGTCTTCCTATGTTCTAGGTGTCTCAGTCTCGCTGTAATCATAATCAATGGATATTAGCTGTATGTGTCAGCTGTCTGAATGTGGACATGAAGAATCACTTGAGATAATCTAGAGTATCCCAAGTAGACTCCAGCTGACAACCTGGAGGGACTCAGACCTCCTGTAGTAAGCAGCATATTGCCAGTGTCTTGGAAAAAACAGGAATTCTCAAATGTGTTAGGTGATTTTTTTCAGGCAACTGAACCAAGCCCCTAGTTATCACAACCAGAGGAGTACAGAGAGTTACTCAGCTGATCAAATTTTGGTATCTATTTTAAATGACTAAATTTTAGCACCACATACCTTTGTGGATCTAAATCTTTCTATCTGAAAAACACGCTCGACATCACTTTTCTTTCTGTTCTGTCAGCACATGGAAATTTTTTCAGCTCTGATAAGCAGCCATTCCTGTTACCAGCAAGTGAGACTAAAACAGTGAACAACTGAGGTTGCCAGAATCCTCAAAGCAAGGTCACTTAGAGAGGGTTGCTCAGGGATTTCACCAGTCAGATTTTGAATATCTCTGAGGACGGAGAGCCCACAACCTCTCTGGATAATCTATTCCAGTTTTTGACCACCCTCACAGTAAAAAGTACTTTTCTTATATTTAAGTAGAATTTCCTGTTTATCAGCTTGTGCCCATTGCCTCTTGTTTTTCACTGGTCACCACTAAGAGTCTGGGTCCCTCCTCTCTGCTGTCCCCCATGAAGTTTTTATACACGTGGATAAGATACCTCTGAGTCTTATTTTCTCTAGGCTGAAAAACCCTGACTCTTTCAGCTTCTCCTCATATGTCAGATGCTCTAATCCCTTAATCATCTCTGTAGTCCTAAATCATCAGGTGTTCCTTCTCTTTTAAAAGAAGTTGTATTGCTTCCTTACATTGCACAGTTTCAAAACCTATTTTAGTCTGAATTTTTCCTTCCAGCCATTTGTGAAGAGCAAACAACCTTTTCACTTCTAATTATTGCTTATTTTCCCCGATTTTTGCATCTAACCATAGGTTCCTAGTTGCCAAACTCTCCAAGGAAGTTGGAAGCACTCCTGAAATGCCTGGCTGATTTTTCAGCATTGATAAGCCAAATTATTTTGGTTTAGATTTTTTTTTTTCAAACCCCATTGGAGAGCTTGGGAAGAGAAATTATTTTTATGCCTCAAACAATCTGCAAAGAAGCTTTTATATCTGATTTTGAACTTTGTTCTCCATTCACAGGCTCTCTTTCCTCTCTAGACCATTTGCCACCACCTTTGCCACCAACTGATCTGATCTATAAGTGGAGAAAGATGAAGAAATAAACACATAGTACTTGCTGATAATAAATTGAATGGGAATAAGTATAATTTGTGTAGGTTCCCTACAGAAACACTTACAAATAATTCTTTGAGATGTAAAGACATAGACTCATTGAGTAACAGTCCATCAAGAGCTATTAATAATACATGAAATATGCTGTCATGGGAAAGACTTTTATCAACCTTTTCACCAAATCATGATTAATCAAAGATAAGAGAAAATTGTTACTATGTAAATGAAAATCAGTCACATCCCACCTTCCCCATGCCAGGGTGGCTGATGAGCTTAACGCATAAGCAAAGGATCTTATGCTGTCCACTTTCAGTTGTTACTTAATTTTAGCTGTTGTGCTTTTGATTGATAAACTTCTGGGATCGAGAAAGCAATAACTCATTCAGGCTGCTACCTACCCAAGGTTTTGAAAGATAATTTCCACACTATCAGTGGAAAATATTTCTCACAGCATCTCCCATGGAAACCTACACTGAAGGAACTATTCCAGAGGGTTAGATCTGCAAAATCAGCTATGCACATCAGGATTTGGAGATCAACACCAATAGATGACATCTGTGAAACACATTCAAAAAGCTTAAATCTTCACTTTACAGTTAAGTACAATGTCACTTCACAGTTAACTGCTTTTTTTAACTGACATATAGCTAATTTAATCCTATAAATAACACATAAGTGAATAATAAAATGTTTCCCTAGTGTACATACAAACAGGTAGTCTAGTTAGCCTGACTAGTATCAAGTCCATGAAGTAACAACGGAAACACTGTATAATCTCTGGAATCTCTCCTTCAGGTGATTCTAATCAATATTCCCAGCACCTCTGTAAATTACTAAGCATCTGTTTTGCTGAGCCAGGTGTAAAAATGCAAGTACAGATGGGACAGATATGTGACTAATTTTTTATAAATGTGGAAACTAAAAGATGTGTCTCAGTTACTTATTTGTTACTAGCTGTCTTTGATGGGGAAGGATTTGCCACTTTTAAAGATTTTTGCTGTTATCTTAATGGATGTAAGGGCTTCTACACACAGGATAAGACTCTTCTAAAGTGTTAATATGAAGTAAGTGACATTAAACTATCCACTATAACAGAATGTACAAGAAATGTGAAAGGTGCAAACTGTTCAATTGATCACTCACTGGGCATAAAAATAACTTATAGTTGAAAGAAATTATTTCTAAACTAAAACTGGTTTGTTTTTTCACAAAATATGGCACACGCAGCTTAATGACTGACAGTGGAAAACTTAATTCTATGCGCCAACAATTAAAGAGAACTTATTTTAGAACTTATCTTGTGTATTCTTAATATGACTGATATAGTTCCCATGATCTGAACTGTATGTGTGATTTTTTTATGGGGCATGGAAGATGGACGTAGATGTATTAAATTCAGTAGAACAGAAAGACAACGTGAATCTAGAACTATCTGTCTTTGGGTTTATGTAAGCTAAGTATGAATTCAGGTAAACTAAATAAATTTTAGCAAGCCTATTTATCACTAATAAATGTCAGCATGTTACTGTCTGAATCTCTTATTTGTACTTGGTACCACCGTATTACAGAAGAAGCTGTATGTACTTGAATTTGTCTGTGGAGTATTGAACTATTTAGTGTGAGTAATCCCCTTCCCTCTCTCCTCCCAAATCTTGTTTTTAGTTTTTTTGCTAGATGCTGAAATATTTATTCACTGCTTTTGCATGTTGAAAGTTCAGTTGGTTTTAGTTATCATGGTATGACTGCTGTGCATGTGTATGTGGTGACAGCCTTTGGAGTCTTCTCTGCGGAGTTAAAAATTATGCTGCAGTGCTTTAATTTCAAAATGAAAATCTCAGGACAGAAATTATTCTAAAAAGATTGACAATTATATTATACAGCTCTACCTTTATGCAGCTTTTTTAATGCTAAGCTTTACTGAAGTAACTTCACTCCTTATAGCAGATGGATAATCATCAGTTATCTTGGACTCAGTATATTTGATCAGATAATGTGTCTGTCCTATATACACCCAATCCCAAGGATGTCTCATATGTTCTTTGACCTAATTGAAGATGGAAGTCCTCATAATTATAGACATTGTTTTAAACTGTAGTCCCTGGGTAGGCAGCCCTATTATTACTGTAGGTTCAAGTGAGTTCTGATCTGTGAGCCTTTAAGACAAAATATTTTGTGTTCTTTATAGCAAAATAAACAAAACCAAAAACATTTGAGGGAGAAAGAAAGAAAAAAACACACCATATAGTGAGTCTTTACAAATGTGTATATCTAGAACTTACTATTATATGATAAACTTAACTTTCCTGTTACAATCACATAATTTACTTTCAAACACCTAGTGAAGAACAGATGTTTAGGTTCATTATTTAATTAAAGGACCACCTTGTGAAGTGCTAACACAAAGATTTTCACCTTCACATAAAACAAAAATTAGGGTTAATTTTATTTATCTATAAATTGTTGTTTTTAAAATTTGTTGACTGCTTCTCTGCTTGTGTTTATGGCAATATGTGCCTACATTTTATTTTTGTTTTATTAAAAAAAAACAGATTTCACACACTGAGATTTTGTGTACCACGTTCTCATGTGATATGAATATCAGGAGCTTGTTGGACTGTAGTTTAAGAAACAGTGCTGTAGGGTGTATGCTACAATGTACAGTAGAATCATTAAAGAAAACAAGACTGGAGTCATAATGAGCATAAAAATAACAGAGCTAATTTACTGCAGAATACTACTCAAGATCCATAGAGGAAAATCAGGATCTTAGCAGAGGCTGTCACTTTTCAGCTTTTTAATTCAGAAATTCTAGATAAGAATTTTGTTTATATGTATGGCAGCATATTACCCTATGCTCCAAAGAAAAAACCTGGTATTTTAAAATAAGTAAATTATTAAATGTCCTGTTATGCTGTTGTGAATGATGAAATTTGCTATGGCAGGAAAAACATGCAGATCTCTTTGCCCAGAGGATGACAAATAAAATGCTTTTTAATCTACTCCAACAACTTTATTTGCACTCAGTATAACTAATTTGCAGCAATCACACTTTCAATCCCTTCTCCCCGTAACTTTCAGAAAAGTGCTGGAATGGTAGATTCAGAAACTGAAATAATTATTCACATATTGAATATGTGTTTTCTAACACAGGCAATGACATTAATGATGTTTTACATTTGTCTGAGTGTAAGATCAACTATAATTTTAACAAGATTTTTCATAATTTGATGTGGTTCAGCCTCCTTCGCTATTCTGTTCTTTGCCTATGTGCTGAAGCTGTGAAAGAACAACTGATTAGAATCAAAGTAACAGCCTAAAGTATTGGAAAAAAATCTAGCAAATTTTAGAATTAAAAAACAGATTTATTTACGTTTATTTGATTTCTCCTGAGACAAGAAATGAAAGGATTGTAATGCGGTCTTATGAGAAAACCCAGTCGCTTAGTACATGTGTCTTACCTAACTTTAGAAAACAAGAACAACCCTTATAAACCAGATTTTATTTAAAATTGAAGAATATTAGTTATCTACTCTAAATTCTGGACATTTTTTTTCCTTTTTGTTGTGTTAATTATACTGATTTTTGTTCATTTCTACAATGGTCTCAGGCTTCAGTTCACTTCTCGTGTTGTTCTTTATAAGTAGTATAAGTATAAGTAGTACTTTATAAGAAACAGAATCAGTTTTGGAATCTTACTTAACCCCTTGTCTCTAATGAATTTTGTAGTGGACTCTACAAGGCAGCAAGTGAAAATAAAAATAAACAAACTGTACCTAAAGTATTTACCACGAACTTCTTAATTTGTGACAGGTTAGTGACTTTTCTTATGTCTTACAGCAGCCTTAAAAATACTTTGCAAAAGTTTCATTAATTCTTTGGTGGCTGAAAGGATCTGTTTTCTCATTTTTTTTTCTCAGGTAGTTGGCATAACAAATTTGACTGAGGAAATTTCCTCTCTTCATTTCCTGTATGTGTATATTCACCTCTTTCAGAGAAGACGGTTTCTTGGGAATCAATGTTTGTCACCTTTCTACTAAACTAAACTTTGCATTATGCATTCTGCTCTGAAATTATACCGGTTGAGTTTAAAGTAAGGGGTAATATTTTTTTCTGCTAATTTTTATTTGCACATTAAAAAAGGATAGAGTAGGCGTTTCAGAGAATTTCCAGGTGAAATTCACTAAATTGCAGGAACATTTGAGAAATTACTGGAAAACAATGTAATGACAGTGAATTTGCATGTAATGGCACAGCAAAGTTACAACAGTGGAAATTTGGTATAATCTCATTTAACAATTTTGATCATTTTAGGGAAAAATGTTTCACAACTTGAAAACATATTTTTGCTTTGCTTGAGTTAATAGTCAATGAAAATTCCTGGAAGCTGGCACTAAATTGTCTTTTTTTCATGCCAGACCTCCCATGTAGCAGTCACCAGATCTCAAAATATGAGAGAAAGCATGCATGTTAAAGACCCCGTGCTTTTACTATATGTCTATCATTTGAATCATAGGTACTCCAAGTTGGGATAAAAATAAATTTTGTAGTGGTATATTAATGAATCTGTCCCGAACAATTATCTTCAAATGATGAGGTTATAAATTAAATTCTTCTCTACTATTTTGGAAGAATCTTCCACTCAATTCAACTGCCAAATCAAGTCAAATGTCAGCATAATTGGTTGCAAAGTAGTCCTTAATAAGTCCTTAGTAATCAGTATTTCAACTGTCAGTCTAATTTAGTGTGACTGCAATGTTCATAATTATAAGAAGTTTTAGAGCTGTAGTTAACAACTAGAGAGGCAGGGAGGCCCACAGAATGCTTCGGTGAGCTGTCAAGAGATCAGAAACATTTTAAAATTTGAATGTGCTTTTAACCACTTTACTGTGTAAAAGGAGTATGTTAAATGTCATCTTTAAAGGCATCTCTGTGATAATAGCATGGACCCAACGAGATGTGAATAATACAATAATTTGCTGCCGTTTTACTAAGTGATATGATAATAACGCTGTGCTATTACTTGGAATACTTCTTATTAAGTGCTTGCAGATTAAATATCAAATGCCCTATTGTTCTACCTAAACAATTTATCCATCAATTTTCTGATATTTTTATCCAAAAGAAAATAAAATTTTGAATGTTACCATAGAGTTCCTATAGTAATACTTTTGAATGGAGCACATTCGCTGTGCTGATAATGGGAGAAAACAAAACAAAACAAACATAGCTGAATTAACATAATAGGCACTAAGCAGCAGGAAGATTTGCTTGTGTGACCTTGGAATCCCTGAGTGTGACTTGCCTCTTATTTTAACTCAGCTCCAATTCAGGGAAATAAAGTATAGCATTTAGTATAATATTAAAGAAGGTTACAGACGTGATTTATTTACAGGACTTCCCCTTCCTTTCTTCTGTTATTATTTAGCACTCTTTAGCAATTGTGTGAGATAGATGATTCCAGTAGAATATGGAATTGTAATTCCTTGTATGCATTTCCATAGCACCTGGAACAGAAGCATTCAGTTACCTATTGTCACACTTTGATTAGATTTACTAATCTTTGCCAAAGCCCACTGCCTATTTTAGAAAGTTCATTCAACACATCTTTGGTGTTTGGGAACTGGGGCCTGCTGGTTCCCAGGCACCTGGGAGAATGTTAATAACAAGGTACTTCTTAGGGGAAGATAGGGAAGATTCATCTGACCAAATGTAGACCTCTACAACGTTCAGCCTCTTTAGGTTCTGGAAAACAACCCACAACACTTCTAGGGTACAATTAATCTATCCTCTTTAGATGTCTACTTGCAGATGCAATGGATAGTTCCTTAGAAGTACATGTTCTTTCCATCAACCACAGGCTATGTGAGATGAGTCTTATGCCTACCTGTAATCTTTGTGATGCCTAGACAATATTTTGTTTGGTCTAAGCCTTACTTTGCCCTTTCACTAGCTCTGGAATATATACTGCAAAGATTGCCAGGATGGCATCACAGAAAAACAAGGGGACATATCCGTTATTTAGATTAAGCTACTTTTTGCTGGATAGGGTATGGTGAAGTATAGACTGGTATCTTGAGAGGAAGGCGCAGAATGGATAAATCAGGCACTAGGTTTGACTTCTTTTTCACTAAGCAAGCTTATCTGATCACAGGTTATGTGATGCCTCTTGTATTAAGAAGTTAGCCGTATGTGACTGTGTGTTGGGTCTGTGTGGCGGGGCTTTGGTAGCAGGGGAAGGGGCTACATGGGTGGGCAGTCCCTGCCAGAAGCTGCTTGAAGCAACCCCAGCTCCAAGGCGGCCCGCCTCAGGCTGAGGCCGGGCCATTTAGAGACAGTAGATGCACCTCTGTGATAACGTATTTAAGAAGGGAACAAAGGAGCGGTCACTGAGACCTGCAGCAGAGGAAGGAGGAGGGGGAGGTGAGAGAAACACCTACACAGATACCTGCAGTCAGTGAGGAAGGAGAGGAGGACCATGACACTGGAGGGGAGATTCCTCTGCAGTCCGCAGGGAGAGGGCAGGCTGTGCCCTTGAGCGAGCAGCGGCATGGTTCTTTGTTGCCAGCTGGGCCTAAACCATGACAAACTATAAGCATATAATTTGCTTCCAGCATTCATAGATACACATTCTGTGATGGTAGTAGATTTTAAATCTTATTGGAATTTCTGAGAAGAAGGTAATACTAGGAGATAAATGTGAAAAGTAGAACTCTGAAGAGGAAAATTCAACTGTAGTGTAAGCAAGATCATACTATAGCTGCAGCACTGACCCAAGGCAGAAGCTGCAACCTGTGAAGGTGTAATACATGTTTTCAGCACTTTCTCCCTATAATTTGCAAATTTTAAATTGACTTTAAAAAGAACTTTTCAGTTAAAAGTGTAGATACAGTAACTTTGTGTGTGTTTCAGACACATAGTAGTTACAAGCCAAAAGCAGACAAATAGTTCAAAATGTCTGTTCCCAGGTTTCAGAGAGACTTCATGAAGAACTTTGAGTTATGGTGTCAAGAAAGTTAAAAAACCCCAACTTCTTTACTGCTAATAATTTTTTAAATTAAATATTTAAGGCTTTTTTTTTAATAGGTAAGCAAAACCCCATGAATTTCTGCCATGACACAGGCTGCAAATGGGAATCATAGCAATGTGAATAGCACTGATGAGAGCTGTGGATGAGTTGTGAAGATAGTGAGACGTCCTGCCAAAGTGGAAGATCTGCCCCCTTAAAATCTTATTCAGCTTCTGCTGTAGTGATCATAGTTTCCAAATGAGAGCATTGACACCTGTGGTTAGTAGAAGTACGAGCAGGAACTGGCTCATGTCTTGCTTTTAAAAGTCTCAGTCTTTTAAAATTCCTAGAAATGTTTGTTTTAACTTCTAAATTCATTATAGTCCTTCAAACTTCTGTTGAATATGCTGAAAAACTAAGTTTAAATTATTAAGTCCACTAACATAATATGTCATAATTACTAATGTTTAGGGGTTCTTTTGATGTTTTCCAACAGTAGGTCATGTTCCTCTTCAAGAGCTGTCAGAGCAACTTTAGCACATATAGAGAGCAGTAATAATTATAGTGAATTACAGAACTCTGTTTGCTCCAAGAAAAATTCTCACGGATTGTGGAGTGCATTTATCTCTATTTAAAAGAATTACTTTCTGTGCTTTACTTAAAATACTTGACTGTTTTTTTGAAGACAGTATGGAAAGGGTTTTATTTTGACTTGTAAAGCCAGATACAAAAGATACAGTTTAGAAATTGAATCAGATTTGATTGCTTTTGGTGCCAGATGGTGTAAACTTGTCAAGTTTATGGTTTATTACAGTAGATGTTTCTTTCAAGCTGATAATATTATCATGTGAAGCCATTTGTTCCCAATTGTCAATATATCTATATAGACATTACTGCACAGAAGGGTATTCTTCAGGCAGTGTGGGACACAGCCAGCATGGCGGGGTCTGTCCATGCAAAAAAACAGCTGGCAGATGAGGAAAGTTTTTTTCTAATCCTGCTTGGATGTATTATAGCAATTCAGCCAAAGACGCTTACGTTATACCACTTATCTTTTTGAAGATGAACCTGTAACATAGAATTTCCAACTTGAATCTGAGATTATCTCTGGGATGGGAAAACAGGAAAATAGAACAAGACGGGAAAAATCCTTATGTATGATTTTATATTCATAAGTTTGATGTGTAGATCACAGGATTTAAAAACCAATTAATTATCCTTAAAAAATAGTAAAAAAAGCCTTCTTCAGGTGACTGTATAGATACAAAAAGTCAAGAAAAACTTGCTCTTGTAGAGTTTTTTACCTTCCTCCTGAACTTTCTGTTCAATTTCAGATTTAATAAACATGTTACCGTTTTGCTTTATTTGAAAAGTTCGTAGACAAGGGATTCTTAATATTCTTGAAACGGAGCTGTTGACACAATTACAGTTTTATGAATGTTGTTCAAGCAATAGTATAATCTGTTATATCTCAGACAGATAGATATTGTCTATTACAGTCTTCTTTTACCGCAGAGGTGGTATCTCTCATAGACACATTTTACTTGACATGTCTTTGTGATTTGAATAGTTGTATTTATATAAAGTTTTATATGGTCAGAATACAAAGGGATTATTTTTTTCTAAAATCAAAATAATAAGACACAGGAAGCTGAAAAGCAAATCTCTAGTCCTTTGTGGTGATTCATGCAAGTGAAAAGCTGTATTTGAAATAAATCTTACTGAAGCCAAGAATATTTTTATGGTCAGAATACAGCCCACATGGTTCTCAATGTGAGATTGTTTTGTTAGATTTTAAGCTATATAAAATGTCAGTGCTGTAGAAACATGAACCCCTTACAATTAATACCGTGTAATATTTATGTACGATATTTACATGAGTTAGTAATAATTTTGTTTCATGCATTTTTATGTGTTTTTAAGATGTGTCATTGTTAGTAAATTGTTTCTGCAGACAAAAATAGTCCATTGTATCATTAAGTATGGTACCAGAGTGCATATCTTAGGGTGTATGAGCTTTTGAGTAACTTTATAACTTACAAGTCCTTTCACTTCCATCTGAGGTTTTGCAGACATTTCTGCTGTGGTACTTTGAATATAATCAGGATGATGCAGCTGATTACTGACTATTTAAATGGCTGTCATAGGTAAAGCAAGGCATAATCAGGGTATATTTAGGGTTAGGGTTGTTCATTCTCGATGTTTATGTGCTCCGTTGTCAGAAAACCTACCTAGTTGAGGCTAAGGTGACAGGACCCTTTTAAGCATATGGATTTGAAACCATAGGGTTTCCCTCTTTAGCCCAGAGCTATAGTAGTGCTCCAGTCCTGGCATCTTGCACAAGACTTTCTGCTGACGGCACGGCTCCACCAGCTAGGGTTGTGGGATGGGACCGAGGCTCCAGTGCACAGCATGGCACTCCAGAAATATGTAAGCCATACGCCCACTTGTGGGGGTACGTGAGGAAGGGAGTGGTCATCTGTATTTTGAGGTAGACATGCGAGATCTGACCAGTGACAGAAGGTAGTCTCAAAAGTGTAGCACCCACTGGAGGGACTGTTCTGAGCTCAGGCCTGAAAATCATTGCTGCCCTTCTTGGTCAAGATGGTAGGATCATGGGATATTTCAGGTTGGACAGGACCTCAGGAGGAGTCAGTTTCAGGTTAGACCCAGGTGATTCAGGCCATTATCCACTCAGGTATTGAAGTTCCCCAAGGATGGAGAGAAACTGGACAGCCTCTGTGGGCAATTTCTTCCAAGGCTTAACTATCCACATGAGGAAAAAGCTATTCAGTTTGAACCTCTCTTGTTTCACCTTATGTGCATTTTTTCTTCTCTGCCCACCACGTCCCATTGTCTGTCCCACTGATCTGTCTTCCTACCACCTCCCTGTGAGTGCTGGGGGTGTTTGGTCTACCCAAAGCTGTCTGCTCCAGCCTGAACAAGCCCTCTCCCAGCCATCACGGAAGTCCTATGCTGAGCCTGATCCAGCCTATAGATGCGTTGCCTTGTACTGGGTGAGCAAAACTGGGCACAGTGCTCTAGCAGTGGTCAAAGGCATGCTGAGTAGAGGGGGATAATCCCTTGCCTCAAAAAGTAGGCTCTGTTCCTTCTAATGCAGCCCAGGAGGCTGTTGGCCCTCTTTGCTGCTAAGGTGCTTGTCGTGGTTTGAGCCCAGTTGACAACAAAGCACCACGTGGCCTCAAACCAGGATGAGGAGAAAATGTAACGAAACCTGGTGGGTTGAGACAAGGACAGGGAAGGTTCACTCACCAGTTGTGGTCATGGGCAAAGACAGACTCAACTTGGGGAAAAAAACCAATTTAATCAGAGCAATTTAATTTAATTTAATTTCAATTTACTCAAAGCAGAGTAGGATAAGGAGACACAAAAAGCCAGATCTTAAAACACAAATACATACCCTTCCCCCCACCCCTTCCTGGGCTCAAGTCCCCTTGCTCCTGATGTCTCTCCCTCCTCCCCAGCGACACAGGGGGACAGGGAATGGGGGTGCAGTCAGTTCACCAAAGATTGTCTCTGCTGCTCCTTCCTCCTCAGGCGGGGAGGGGTCCTCACATGCTTCCCTGACTCCAGTGCGGGGTCTCTCCCATGGAGACAGTCCCTCACTAATTCCTCCGATGTGAGTCCTTCCAACGTGGTGCAGGCCCTCAGGAATGCACCGATCCAGCACGGGTTGCCCGCAGAGTCATGGGCTGCCCCTGGCATGGGATCCTCCACAGGTTGCAGGTCCCTCTCTGCACCTCTGTGGTCTTTCATGGGCTGCAGGTCCCTCTCTGCCTTGCCGTGGTCCTTCATGGGCTGCTCCACCACCATCCTCCATGGGCTGCGGGGGCACAGCCTGCCCTCTCCCTGTGGGCTGTGGGGGATCTCTGCTCCAGCTGCCTCCTCTCCCTCCTTCCTCACTGACTCCAAGAACCTGCACAGATGTTTCTCTCACATCCTTATTCTTCCTCTGCTGCAGGTCTCAACGACTGCTCCTTTGTCCCCTTCTTCAATGCATTGTTGCAGAGGGCCATCTATTGTCTCTAAAGGGCCCGGCCTCAGCCTGAGGCGGGGCTGATTTGGAGCTGGGGGAGCTTCGAGCAGCTTCTTACAGGGGCCACCCACCTGTGTAGCCCCTACCCCTGCTACCAAAGCCCCGCCACACAGACCCAACACTGCGCTACTGGCTCATGGTCAGCTTGCTGTCCGCAAGAGGAGTTTAAACAGCAAAGAAGTATGAGCTAGGTTTCTTTTTTTAACTAAATAGCCTATTATTAGCTCATTCTCTCTTACAAATGCAGTCTTGCAAGTATGAATTAGAGACAAATGATGTCTGAAAGATGAACAGAAGAAACAGATAGCTTCATTTTTGCCTCCAAAGCCTGGGTAGCATCCTTTATAAATCTATTTAAATGTCTTCCTTTGAGAATGAGGTTATATGTCACCCAGTTACCTTTATGTTAACTAACTTGGGAGCTTATATTACCCAGCCATCNTGACTCCAGTGCGGGGTCTCTCCCATGGAGACAGTCCCTCACTAATTCCTCCGATGTGAGTCCTTCCAACGTGGTGCAGGCCCTCAGGAATGCACCGATCCAGCACGGGTTGCCCGCAGAGTCATGGGCTGCCCCTGGCATGGGATCCTCCACAGGTTGCAGGTCCCTCTCTGCACCTCTGTGGTCTTTCATGGGCTGCAGGTCCCTCTCTGCCTTGCCGTGGTCCTTCATGGGCTGCTCCACCACCATCCTCCATGGGCTGCGGGGGCACAGCCTGCCCTCTCCCTGTGGGCTGTGGGGGATCTCTGCTCCAGCTGCCTCCTCTCCCTCCTTCCTCACTGACTCCAAGAACCTGCACAGATGTTTCTCTCACATCCTTATTCTTCCTCTGCTGCAGGTCTCAACGACTGCTCCTTTGTCCCCTTCTTCAATGCATTGTTGCAGAGGGCCATCTATTGTCTCTAAAGGGCCCGGCCTCAGCCTGAGGCGGGGCTGATTTGGAGCTGGGGGAGCTTCGAGCAGCTTCTTACAGGGGCCACCCACCTGTGTAGCCCCTACCCCTGCTACCAAAGCCCCGCCACACAGACCCAACACTGCGCTACTGGCTCATGGTCAGCTTGCTGTCCGCAAGAGGAGTTTAAACAGCAAAGAAGTATGAGCTAGGTTTCTTTTTTTAACTAAATAGCCTATTATTAGCTCATTCTCTCTTACAAATGCAGTCTTGCAAGTATGAATTAGAGACAAATGATGTCTGAAAGATGAACAGAAGAAACAGATAGCTTCATTTTTGCCTCCAAAGCCTGGGTAGCATCCTTTATAAATCTATTTAAATGTCTTCCTTTGAGAATGAGGTTATATGTCACCCAGTTACCTTTATGTTAACTAACTTGGGAGCTTATATTACCCAGCCATCACTGTTCCATTGCCTTTGAGAAGAATTCATGTGCTGGTTTAAAGAAACAATTTACGTGAAGAAAAAATGGTAGAAACAAGTGTCTTCCCGGATCACAGGCTGGAGAGCTGGGCAGAGAGGAACGTGACGAAGTTCAACAAGGGCAAGTGTAGGGTCCTGCACTTGGGGTCCATGCACGATTACAGGTTGGGGGTGATCCTGCCCCTCTACTCTGCCCTGGTGAGGCCACACCTGGAGTGCTGTGTCCAGTTCTGGGATCCCCGGTTCAAGAGAGACAGGGAACTACTGGAGAGAGTCCAGCGGAGGGCAACAAAGATGATGAAGGGACTGGAGCATCTCTCTTATGAGGAAAGGCTGAGACACCTGGGTCTGTTTAGCCTGGAGAAGAGAAGGCTGAGAGGGGATCTCATCAATGCTTATAAATATCTAAAGAGTGGGTGTCAAGAGGAAGAGGTCACTGTTTTCAGTGGTGCCCACTGGACAAGGGGCAATGGGCGCAAGCTGGAGCACAGGCAGTTCCACCTGAACATGAGGAAGGACTTCTTTACTGTGAGGGTGACAGAGCACTGGAACATGCTGCCCAGGGAAGTTTTGGATTCTCTTTCTCTGAAGGTATTTAAAACCCACCTGGATGTGTTCCTGAGCACACTGCTCTAGGCACAGCTGCTTTGGCAGGGGGATTAAACTAGATGATCTCTAGAGGTCCCTTCCAACCCCTACAATTCTGTGATTCTCTTATTACCCCAAAATCCTCAAACCAGCTCTGCTGTTTGGAGTCTTGATCTGGGTCCAGCGAGAGAAAAGTCAGCTGTCATGACAGGGCCCTGCGTCATCTTAGATTCATTGAGTCTAATTATATAGCTAATATTTTATATGTCATTATAATTCAAAATGGCAGGGACATTTTTATTTTCTTTGTATGTCTTGTTTTTACAACTGTTATGTGTGACTGCTATGGTTTTCCCATATTTTGCAGAGTTTCATGTGTCAGCTTCCGGGAAAATTAATCCCTCACTGAAAACTAGAAGCATCCATTTTGTCAATGGGTCTAATCTGCTTTATTTGACACAACTGCCAGTTTAATAAGAAAGGATCATTAATACCAATGAGGACAGATGGTCATCTGCCTTTTCAAAAAATAGTGTCTTGAATTGATTAATGTTCATATTTTGGAGAAGAATGCTTGTGTTGCCATATTCCTTTAGGACACAATTAAAGCTTTCCTTTTTTTTTGCTGGAATCCTGTTGCAAAATGAATTTAAGCTGCATTATCAAAGAATAAAAATTTTTAAACTCTGCATTTTAAAATCTTTTAGCTCCTTGAGAGTATTAAAACTGCATCATATCAAAGGTTACAAGTTTCAGACATTTCTTTTTGCATACTTATGAAACCTCTTGTTTCTGAAATTGATGTTATGTGTATTCAGCTTTTTTTATCTCCTCTGGGGAAGGGGAGAGCTTGTGGTTGTTCGGCATATATTTTTTTAGGACTAGCAACACAGATTATGAAATCATCCACAAATGTTTATGTCTTTTTATTTTGTCCTTTCTTTTAGTGTAGATCATGAATATAAAACAACCCTGTTTATTCTTAATTAATGTGCATTTTTCCACACTACTATGAAATTCTCTGTTCTGATGCCCTCAGACTTAAAGGCAACATTTCTTTTAATTTACCAGAAATTCCTACAGTGACCTATAGGCAAAATAACTATAAACATTTAAAATAATCACTTTTCATTCTCACAGTTAGTGCAAAAAGTAGAATACGCTCTAATAAGAACCTACAAATTCTGTGACTCAGTGCAAAATATCATATCAAAATACCTGACATGACATATTAACGTTCACTGAATTTTAGTAAGATCACTGATCTAATCTAAAAGAAACAAAATTCTTAACGCAGATTGGCATCCTTTCTCTTTGAATCCTTCTTAGCATTTAAATAATTTTTGATAAAAATACATTTAGAAAATTATTTTCAGGTGTGATCATAAAATTCTTCCATGTTCCATGATAAGGCATTCCAAATTAAGATGAGCTTTTGTCACTTTGTTTCGCTAATAGGATGTCCTGAACTATTATTTTTTAATTCTATCACAACTCTGAAAAGTACCACTTACCATGCTACGTTGCACTTATGTTTAATGGTTAGTCTTCCCAGTGTCAGTGGATCTGTACCAAGCAGTATAGTTCTTAAAAACAATCAGAAGAGCTTTCAAATGGAAATTCTAAATGATGGATTGCACAAGCATTATTTGCATCCTTTCTACTCAAATGAGAATGAGACGCTCAGGGACTCTATGCAGGCATCTTTTAAACTTATACTAATGGCCTCACTCCAATGTCTTGCATGGTTCTAATTATATGATATATAAATATGGTGCACATAAGAGCTGCAGAACTGTTGGTAAAGGAAAATGATTACCAAGCTTTAGGAAACTTCTCTAATATGAATGAAGTATGCTGAAAAAAAAATCAGTCTTAATACTGGAACAGGAAATAAACTGTTTTTAAGATCCTGATACAATGGACGCGATGAGTGTCATACTTTTTCTAGGTTTATAGTCTGCTTTGCTTATTCTCCGTATATAATATAACAATTTCAAAAAGCGCCTAACATATCCTGCTGGAATATAGAACTATTATGTATTTTCAGTGGAGGTGAGTAGGCTGTAGAAAGCTAAAGGAGGTCAACATCTAACGTGAGGTGCAAACTCCAAATACCTGTTCAATCTTTGGAACAGTAGAATTGCATATTTTTGTCAAGGGATCACAACCTTTTCTTTACAAACTTCTGAAATGGTTTTGTAGTTGGTAAGATGGATCATTTGGTTTTGGGTTTTTGCTTTTTTTAGGTAGAAGAAAGAAGAAGAAAAAATCAATACTGTAATCAATCAGAGAGGCACTGACTGATTCCTCTGGCAGTCCTCTACAACAGCAGTTGATGAGGTCAGATAAGGACATGACAGACTGTCAGTGTTGGATAAACCATTTCTCCTGGGTGGATTAATGTGATATTTGTAGCTGCAAGGAAAGACTGTCATTTCTGAGTGTTTCTTGAAGGGGTTGGGAGGAGGGTCAAATAAAAGTTATTTCAATCAGTCCTGTAGTCAAATTACCAGTCAGGTAGGTGACCTTAAGTCAGTCAAAATAGAAAGAGCAACAAATAAACATAAAAGCAAATATAAGTGTTAAATTCTGGCTTCACTGAATTTTGTCATGCCCTCCTTCGACTTCTGGTAGTCTGTTTCTTATATGCAGTGTGTATTTGCTGATTATGAAAGTAATGTGGTAACTGAGTCAGTCACATCAGCTCCTTGCTTCCCTCACAGGTTACCTATTAGGCTATGAAATATGAAGATTGTATATAAAGTAGTAAAGCTATCTCTGATCTCTTCTGCCTTCAGTAACTCGGATTCTTCTGAATGATGATGAAGGTATAAGGGCAGAATCATCTTTCCCACGTTATGGCTGAACCTACTCAGAATTCAATTAATCCATCAAACCCTCTCACAGAAAAGAAAAACCAGCCCTGGAGGGTAAATGGAAGAAGGCTTTTATAAAACCCTGGGTAGACAGCTACAGTTTTGCATTCCAGTTGACCTTTATTTATAACATTTGTCCATTTATTTACATGTGACAGCAAGGGAATTATAGAACAACAAGCCAAAACCCTGCAGCCATGTGTGCTCTGTGGAGATGAAAGGCTCCTGATGCCCCAGCTGAGCTGGGCATCAGGAGGAGGAGGTTATCACAGGGCTGTTATCCCTCAGATCTATGGTCATTACTGAGTAAGGCCCCCTTTCCCCTAGTTCAGTGAAACCTCCACTGTGCTCATGAACCTTCTAAGTCATCGGCATCAAGGGATTATCCTGTGGGATATGATTTTATCCACAGCTATCTCGCTTAGTGAAACAGGACGTAAAAGAAACAGATCACCACTCTAAGAGCAGGTGTCACAGCCCTGTTTATGTGTTAACGGTGTCTGTAAGCGCTTCTGATTCTTTCTCATTGGTGAGATTAAAACGTGTGCTTAAGGCTTGGCAGAAAAGCAGTGGGTTTAAGCAATTGGGTTTCTGAGATATCACATTTAAGCACACTGCTGAATGGGAGTCTTGCTGCACTGGGGAGATTTTTCATGAGACGAGTTGTATTAAATACGTACATTATGCTATAACACTGTCTCATACAAATGTTTGCCCAGAAAACACCGTCTTGAGATTACTCCTATTTATGCTTAGAAATAAAGATCCAAACACAAAAAAAAAAAAAGCAGCAAAGTGAGCGTGCAAAGCTGTCATTTAAGCTTGGTATTCTGCATTTCCACCTCTCTCCATAGAGAGACCTGAATAAATTAGATCCTTAGGCATCTGAAGTCTGGTGATATAAAAACCCTTGTTGGTGCCAAAAGTGGAGATTTCTGTCTTCTATCAGGGACATCTAAGAATGTGGAGGCAAGTCAGTAAGCTCCTTTCACAGTCAATGAAATAAACACCTAAAAAGAGTGATCTATCTTATGTTACAATGTTTTATCCTGAATTAAGTTGGATGAATCAGCCTCTGGAGGTGACTGTTTCACTGATTAATGCAGTGAGATAAGTCCCACTCTTGAGTCTGACTTTACGTAAAAACTCTGTTTGGCTTTAACTAATTGTAGCTAAATGTCTAATACCTCCATTATCTGAACGCTCCCCAGGGATCACAGTTAGGTATTATGTACTTGTACTTCTGTATATGTTAGCTTGATCTAGACAGCTAGGTTCCACTTACGAGAATCTAAAAATCAATGGAAACTTTGCCTAAATCCTCTGATGCTCCATAGAAGGACCACTGATGGCCAAGAGGGTACATCCATCTCCATTTCTGTAGTGAATTCTCCTCAGTTGAGATGCCTTACTTCTAGGTCTGTCTACTCCAAAGCTGACTGTACCTCCAATTTACGAGTGAATTGTGGAGATCACCAAGGTTTTTATGGGAAGGACACTGAGAATCCAGAGTATCTGAGACCCCATGTCACCTCTCATCCTGAAAACATTCTTCTTCCTTGCCTGTCACTCAGAGGGGCAAAACAGTTCATTCCTGCGGAGGTCGGTGATGTTCAGGATGGTATTTATTTTTTATTAAGAGTTGAATTAAAATATCACCCCAAAGATCCTGGACAGCATTTGGTGGTTAAAATTCTTAACTAAGTATAGGGAGGAAACACATCCTTCTTTGTTAGCTAGAACAAGAAGTAGTTTCCAGTAGGTGACAAATTACATGAGCTGATCTAAGTAGCCCAGCAATGAGGAAGTGCCTGTTACAATAACAGAATCTGATTATAAATCAGGAGAGTGTTTTCTGCCTGTCCCTCTTGGTGCCATAATTTTGCTGCTGTCAGCCTTTGCTTTAAGAACTGAGCTCTGAGTTGCCCTAGAGAAAAGGCTTATGCGGATACTAATGAGAAGGGTAGGAATGTTTGGGACTAACTGGGGAATATTTCCTTTTTGTTTTGTTAGCTTTCATCTATTGTGAAATAATGGCAATAAAGCTGATGCTAATGAGGTACAAATCTTCCAAGCACTAGCTTATTTGACCTTGGCTAATGAAGAGCAGACAAAACCTCTTGAAAACTGAGATATGGAGATTGTTGTGAGGTAGTGTCCACGCCAGTAGGTTAGCCTGAGTGGTCACACACCAGGATGCAAATACAGTGTGTGAGACAGACTGGGTATGAAATCTAAACATATTTTTGTAAGGTTAGTTATAACTCATGCAATATCAGAGAAAGAAAACAAAAGCATTCAGATCAACCAGCTGCATATCACTGTACAGCTCAAAATCCCACTGTTAAGGGGTATACAACATTCATTTCTGTTCTTCATGATTCATTAACCACTTGAGACTAAATTAATTTCATCTATCTAGGCACTTAAGTTAGAATAGGGAGAAGATGTAAGATTGCATTTTTAATCACTGGGGTAAGACTGACACTGCCAGCAGATGCATCAGTTTTTTGGAGAGACCATCCCACTGATAGCACTTACACTTTTGAGTAGATTTTTTTCCCCTAGAGTATATTTTTATGAGCATATTCCTGTCAATCTCAGAATGATGTCTGAGCTGGGTTTGCTGTAGTTCAAGGGGTTGTGGAGAAAAGAAGAGGGTCAATTAAAAAATTAAATTATTACAACTTGGTCTTTGACATAAAGTAGCAGAACTGTGTCCTACTAGAACTATGTCAGTATTTTGATACCTTGTCCATGCCTCCCATTTTCTCTTTATGATCTCTGCATTTATGGCAAGGTAGAGAAGTAATGTTGGAGTTGTGCCAGTGATATTGCATATTCTAATGATTCCTCTAAACAGACAATGTTCTTCTGATCAGATATACTGGCTTCATGATTGCTTTGTCTGCTACAGTTACAGAGAGCCAACAAAAGCATACAGAAATGCATTTTTCTGTCTTGCGATTTTTGGACTATCTTGCTTTTGTTATCATTTTGGCTAGGGATGTAAGAATGGGTGCCAGGAAACATCACTGAACTTTGCCTGTGCTCCAGGTTGTTTAGGTAGGATGCAGAAACCATGTCTCTAAGGTGGCTTGTTGGAGATCACTCTCAGCAGTTTAAGTTCAGCTCCTTACCCGTGAGTGTATAAGCATTTCTGAACTCAGGCTGACCGAGACTGGCTATTTATAAAGACAGGCCAAAAGCTCCTGTTTAGACATATATTAGCTTTTTGTTTATTTGCCGTGTAGAAGTAAGTCCTTTATAGTATTTGAAGGATGGTTATTGCCTTGCAACGTGTCCTAGAGCTAGAGTTCCTGATTAAGCCTGACATTATATGTGATTGACCCTGAAGTGAGAGGTGGAAGCAGCAAAGTGGGTTCATCAGATTTCCCTAAACTTTGTGGAATTTGCTGTAAGCACAGGTGGTTTTATCATACACCATTAGGATTTTCTCCAACAGTTGTTAAAAGAAAACATCCTACATTGAAGAACTGCACCTTTAAACCCATGCGGGAAACCATATTCAGTGAAAATGTAAATAAGTTTAGTTCCAGATAAAATAAGAGATTTAGACTGTGCTCAGAGCATACTTAATTTTTACTTCTTTTCTCAGCAGAGAAATTATCAAAGTAAAGGCAATTATGAGCAAATAAAACCAGAAATAAAGTGCAAGGAGAGCTGACTAATAAGTATATCTTGGTCAAAACTTTTTTCCTTTAAGGTCTTTACTATGGTGTTTAGCTCATTCTCTGTTACTGCAAGACCTTACTCTATCACTATTTAATAATATGAAATTGTAGAATAAGGAAGACAGAAGTGCCAATTGGCTTATAATTGTATATCAAGGGTAGCAGTTTCAAGATGTCCTTCTATCCTAATTTTCCCTTAGTAATTGTAGCGTCTGCTAAATCAGAAATTTCATTATGCATATCCTTTATCAGTGATTAATTTCACAAAAGGGTATACTACAAAAATATTTCAATCCTTTATATACAGATCATCACATATCTCAGTGTTAAAAGGGAGAATTAGGGAAGCAAAGAGAATCTTCCAATTACTGCTTAATCAAGACACAATTTGAAGAATGATTCTTATGAGAGGAAATATTTTAAATCAATGTGACACTTAAAAATTGCTTAAAGTTACTTCATGCATTTTGATGTACGAAATTCTTCTTGAGGCACAACAGATGAAAAGAAATACTACATTAAAAAATTCAAGGAGCTTATTGTTTCATTAAATATTTACCAGCCATTCAAACTTTAGTGGATTTACTCTGCAACTGAACAAGAGACCTTAGGGTTTACATCTGTAAATCTTTGTGCTCGTGCATACCAAAAGTGATTAAACCCAAGGCAAGACTTTGCCGTCATTGTACATTATTTAATAGATGAATTTAGAGTGCAATTTTTTTCCTGTAAGTTATAATGGTTGAAATAATAAAACTAGACCTGTTAGATAAGAATTAATAACCAAACACTTGAACTCAACAGAAATTATGTATGCACTGTATTTACATCATAACAAAAATATGATAAACACATGTATGCAATCTGCCATTGTTTCTTCAAGGTCAACAATCCCTCCTTGGGGAAGGACAAAGAACACAGGAAACTAGAGAACTGTTCTGCCCAAGGCAGAATTTTTCAGATGGAGCTATCCTGAACTGATCAAATGTCTTGAACTTTTGGTTCAGAATATACTTTTCAATTGTTGTCAAAGATACCACATTTGCTTGCTTTAAAAGATCATAACATCTATTTTTTTTTTTCTCATCTAGAGGTTCCAAGGACTAAAATCACCTTGCAGATCAACAACAAATGGCCTTTGGGCTGAAAATACTCTTCACATACACTATTAGTCATATTACGTACATAATATTGCATACATTATAAATGCACACAGGCACACACTTGTGTGATCATGGGACTGTTTCTGTGCTGTTAGGAGCTATGTAGTTTTATTAACTGCTGAAAATCAACTGGACCATATAGAGTCTAGCTCAGGATTTTTCCATATGTCAATCAATCGCAGGAATGCTGTTTTTATTTTAATAAGTGCATTTTTATGTGTGTTCTGTTCTTTTCTTCATTTTCATTACTGCTGTTTAGTCTCAAACTCTGGAAGCCATATGCCATGGAAAAGTCACACTACTTCACTCACTAACTGTAATAAAAGTCCAATAGTAAGCCATAGCATACCGTATTCTGTCAGTTTTCTGTCTTCCATCACTTCTGCTTTCTCCCTTTATTGCTAGACACATTAATATAAAACACTTTAATGTGGAGTACTATATAAATATTTAAGATGATCTCTAGTTGTATAAGCATTTATTGTTTCAGTTGTTGGAGAATTGTTTGATATTGACTGGAGGCAACCGTTCTTTATTGAAATATAACTTTATTCTATATGAAACCTGACATGACAAGGAGTGAATAGAGCTGATCAGAAAGTAACTTTTTTTCTTTTTGAAAGTTTAGAGGTTTATAAATTCCTTAGTTACTTTTCTTCAGTCTTTTCCAGAGATTTGGAGTTTTAGCCAAAGGAGATGAAGTGGTCTATTTTTCTGAAAAAGTTTCACTGGAAGATTTTTGAACAACTTTAGAAAAAATTTCATTTAAAAAACAAGTGGGAAGTTAGTGCTGCTTTTGGAGAAATACAGTGCTAGGATAATGAGAGACTACTCAATTCTGCCAGAGGGGAAAAGCGTAGTCATTACACCAGCACTACTAGCCTTGTGGTGTCGGGGAAACACATTCCTGGAAGTGGTCTATGCAGATGCAGATGTGTGTATCACTCCCATCAGCCATGCAAAAAAGTCAGATTAAAAATTGACGATAGATGGGAGGGAGAGCAGGAGTTTTGGGGAACAAAAATTTATTTAGCAGTTATTAGAGGCCTTCCCTAACACCTCTATCCTCATCTGAGTGTGAGACAGGCAGGGACCTGCAGCATGTCCCCACGATATAATAATGAAAAATAGGTAGCTTTTAAGTGCCTTGTCTAAAGGCTGGCTTGCCTTCAGTATCACATCACATCTAGATATAGAAATGATCTTGGCCAGGATCTGATTCATTATGTAGTCCACAACACAGGCAGTAGCTCCTGTCTCAGGGACACATGTTGGGGATGTGTGCTCACTGTTCTGGTGTCCTGAAACATTTACAAGCCCTTCAGCTCTTCCGGTAAAGCTAAGGATCAGATACACTGAGAACAGCATAGTGTTTCTGAGCCTATACTTCCAAGGGGCTTGTCCAGCAGGGATGGTGTTCTGCTCACATGTACTGTGGTTGGAATTACTATGTTTCTATCTTGTCTTCCAAAAATTAGACATGCTGTCACCAGCTGACCTTTATAGTTCAAAGACAACAACTCATCCCATTTTGACAAGGAGTGATACATCTCAGCTTAAGACACATATCTAAAATAATGGACTGAGTCACCTTTTCAAGACACATTTTTCCTTTCTTTTTTCTTTTTTTTTTTTTTTTAAATAATGAGAGTCTGGGGTAACAAACTCAGATCTAAACATCCTAATTTTTGTCGTCTGAGTTGCCACCTTTTAGGTGGGACGGCTGGTGTCTGTCCTTGGCTCTTGTCCACTGTGCACTGTGACTTACTTTTATCAGCTGGTAAGCAGGAACAACAGTGGACTCAACCACTTAAAGGGAGGAGTTTCTTGAGCTGTCATTCTTCATTATAATGGCTGGTGCTGTTTGCATCTGGTGAGCTTTTGCCCTGTTTAGTTTTGTCCCACCTTTAGTCAAAAGCGATTATCACTGAAATCCCATCAGGATTCAGAGGTCCAGCGCTGCAGAGGCAGAGCAGTAATTGGATATGACGCCTTCCAGCAAAGCTTCATGCTCCAGAAAATACTTCAGCATTACTGTGAAAGGTTCTTTTTTCTTACTAAAGGGTGGCAAAGATGGCAGCATGTTGCAGGCAGCAGTGCTGCCTTTAATGTGCACAATACATCTCCTGTTATCCACAGCATTCAGCCAGTTCACCTCGGCTGACCCCTCCCTGAGCGGCAAGGGGAAGTTGCAGGGTGATGTTGTAGCGTGTGGCTGTGGCTCTGGTGACGTCTGATCACCAGCAGTGTGTCAGGCAACAAGAACTCCAGTGGGGTGAACAGTGCTGAGGAGAAGTGCATTTATCATAACCATGTTTCTAAGTTTTTGTCTCACAGCTGCTCTAGCAGGCAGGCCGTGGCAATGCAAATGTTGTGATAACAGTTCTGTCCAAGCTGATGAAATCTGCATGATAAAATAGGTGAATTACACACTAGTCTTTATCAGCTTACATAGTGAGACCTGAGATTTTTACTTTTCCCTCTCATTTCGGCTTGTTTTTGGCATGTACCCTGTGATTTTATGTCAATAGTCTGTTTAAAATTGCTGGTTGACTTTTCACTCTTGGTTCATATTAGTCTTCTGAATTGTAATGGGCAAGCTGCGGTGATGGGAACCTTCTTTTGGATGGGTTTGGAACCGTAATCATATTTTCACCTCATCATGTCTTCATATTCTCACTTTTGCAGTGTGTTGGCCCCTGGCAGTTGATTCATCATGCGTACCTAAGCACAAACATGGACTGGAACATAGAAAGCAATAATAGAGTAGAATAAATCATATTACAGCCTCATGTCGGGGGAAAAAGATCAGAGAAGGCATGCCAGTTGTGAATGTAAATGTATTGTATGGCTTCTGGTTTGTCAGCTCAATGGTGTAGTTGTGAATTTATGGAGTCTAGGTTTTGAAAAATGCAGTGCTAGCTGCTTTGGTCAGGATCAATACCAGTCAACAGAATGAGTCAGATTTAACTGGTCAAATACTCTGGAAAATCATTTTATGACGAACTCAGAGAATTATTCTATATGTTGTTCACACTAACATGATAATTACCAATCTAAACTGAAATATTAAGCATGTGTCAGTTGCATAGTCACATGCTTAATATTTTTATAACTACTACAGGCAAGAATATGCAATTAAAATTTGAATGAAGACAAGAAATTAGTGGGCAGTTCTATCACAGTTATTTATTTAAGTATTCATTTGTTTGGGCTTTTTTTTTTTTTGATGCAATTAAATGCCTAATTACATGACAAGAACTACTGGATTTCCATGTGTGAATAACAGTGATTTATTGAAGAATGCACTTGCTCTAATAATTTGTCACACATCTTCTAGAAATCTCCCATGAAAAGTTGTATTTCCAAAATGTCTTGAAATAATTCACAATTAAAAAACCCTACCTTTTTTTGAAAATTCCCACTCCTCAATATAAAAGTGTCATAGATCGGATTTAGTACTAGACATATAAATAATATAACTGTAGATAGCATGGTTAACAAACTGTTACTTTGTTTTCTATGTATCTATGTAAAGAACACAAGCTACACAAAAATAAAATATTAATATAGTTTGTTGAGATGGTAATGTTTTCTTTTCAAGTAAGTAAACATATCTAAAGGCTAGAATTATGCAGAATTGACAGTAGGTCTATTCGGAATATTTAGCCCCTTTTTTCAACTGTAGGTTTGTGTTTTCTTTTTAGTTAGTGATTTCTTCATTAATTTGAGTGTCCAAAAGGCCTTATGTAGCAAATGGAGGACACAACTGTGATATCCTAACAAGACATACAAGAAAGACATATCATACTGCAAAGAGTCCAGTGACGGGCCACAAAGCTGATGATTAAGTTGGAGCCTCTGGCACAGGAGGAGGGCCTGAGAGAGCTGGGGCAGTTCAGCCTGGAGGCTGAGAGGATCTTAATGTGCATAAATAACTGATTATTGGCAATGAAGACAGAGCCAGGTTCTTTCGAGCAGTGCTTTATGTTTTAATGTTTTAAGCAATGTTTTAAACGCTAAAATCATAGAATCATAGAATGGTAGGGGTTGGAAGGGACCTCTAGAGATCATCTAGTCCAACCCCCCTGCTAAAGCAGGTTAGCCTAGAGCAGGTTGCACAGGAATGCATCCAGGCGGGTTTTGAATATCTCCAGAGAAGGAGACTCCACAAA
>VZSC01012010.1:206723-259816 GCA_013398225.1 Steatornis caripensis
TCCTCTGAGAAGGAGTTTAGAAAGCAAGGGGTCCTTTCTGAACCTCGTGACTCAATGGGAGGGCACTCCTTATACACTTTTCCCTAAACCCTGTATACATCACTCCAACTCAACCCTGACTCGGTTTCCCCTATCCGACCACTGTAAAATCACTTCTCTCTGTGCCCCCCCCCGCCATTCACTGTGACAGTTGCACCTAAGCACCACTCTGACCCAATTCCCTTTCACAATCTCTCACACAGTAAGTAATAGAGTGAATCTTGCCATCGAATTCTGTAAAGTCGCGCTTTTTACAAACTTATATTAAATATCACCTTTCCCTCATATCTTTGGTGGTGATTCTTTGAGTGACCGTTAAACCTTAACCACTCTCTCCCGCGACACTGCCACGCTCCTTCTCACATCCTTTTATGTACATCTTTCCCAGTATCTTCAGTCCTGCCTTGTGCAATTTTGCTCTTAATTTACTCTGTTACCTTACAGCTGCTCCTACACAACATCATCCTCTCCCCATGACTCTCCTTTTTTGGTTCCTCACACCTGTTGCCACAATACTTTCCTTTGGGGGATCTTCTCTGATATGAAAGGCTTCTTAATTCCTACAGTATGAAAATTTTTCATTCTGTTCTCCATATGAAACCTGACTCCTTCTCAGAGCATTTTTATTACTTTGGTCCTCTCATCGATGGTACACATTCTCATCCAGAATTGCTCCTGTACTATACTTTCCTGATTAAATTACAAGCTCATTAGGATTGGCAGGTTATTTGGTTATGCATTACATAAAATACCACATGTATCTAATATTTGATTTGGATTTCACCCTAATTTTCCCATCACAATTTGGCTAGCTGTGCCTGCTCTATCTGATTTACTAATAACCGTTATTGCCACAGTATGGAGTTACCAGAACAAAAGCACCTTTTTTGAGATACAGATGTGATGTTTTGGAGGAATTGTCATCTATCTGTAAGACCTCATATGAACCTTCGGTTTGCACAGGGGGAAACCTGAACTGTTCTAATCCTTACAAGTCAATTATCATCTAAACTGCTCATTTCCTGCTGCAATTCAAGATTCATAAAATCTGAATGGGATATGCATTTTTAATGTTATGGCAGGAACCATAAATATTGTTGGCCTTGTTTGCCAGAATCTTAATACAATAATGACTATAAAGCTGCAGGAAGGAAAAATATCTAAGATGCACTGATTCAGTTTCATAACCCAATAATTCTGACAGCCTTTTGAAATGATTAAATAGGCTTGGAGAAATCCAGGCCCTGAAGTATTATCTCCATTTGTGAAACTCTAAATGTTTTGATTTTTTTTTCTTTCTTTCTTCTTTTAAATAATGCAGGAGCAGGTGCTGGCATTTCAGTTCAACTAATTAGCTTCTAATTTACTGTAAACATCTTAGAATTCGATGAACACGTCTCAGTGGTATCTGAGAGGAAACAATCTACTGGTTCGATAAATCTTCCCTGAAATACCACTGAGAATTGACTACATGAAGTGTGTATCTGATTTTTATAGAATACACTGAGAAGCATGATAACGGTTCCGGGCTTTCCCTAATATTCTCATTATCTGTGTAAAGATACTCAGTAGGAGCTTTGTATTATTGATGCCATTGTTTTAATTTTAAAAGCTATGCAATATTGCCTTATATTTCAGTGCACTACTGGAATTCTTCCAGACTTTAAAAGTGTCTGTAGTGATATTGCCACATGAGTCTTCAACAATGCTTTGCAGTATTTTTACATGCATGTGATTTGTGTATCTAATTTGGCGATCAAAATATAGAAGTAAGTATTGCAATGTATCTCTTATTTTTAGATTATTGCTTTCATAAAGTGGTTTAATTTACAATGAGAAAATTTAGCTGTAACTATTTGTTAAAATAAACCAGGGAATCTATCAAATAGGTCAATTTTTCAAATGTTTATGAACATGTTAAATATATCAAACTTTAATTTTGAGTTTTTTCAAGCTACGTAAAACTGAAACAATACTGACTTGAATTTACATATCAGTACGTTTTAGTCATATGTTAATTATAGTAAAACATTGGAAAATGATCCTGTCTGCTTCTGGGCTTTTTTATTAATTGTTAATTATCTTTAAATTAAGATATAAGGCACTTTAAAGATACAGAAGAGTACTAAAAGATATATGCTTATTTTTTCTGACTTCATCTTTGCAACCCAAAGACAGTTGTCTTAGTACAGATGGTAGGACTTACATTTCACTGTTTGGTTGGAGGCCTAATTACCTCTCAGCATGTTAGTAGATCCCTTTGGAATGTATGGGAGCAGCCCTGCTGAACCAGTACTAGTGTCACTGAAATCCCTCTCTCAGTATTACCACACTTAGAAACCTACTGGTACCAGGGCCATCATGTGCACCTTCCCCTTCTCAGATGTTCATCAGCATTGTTTCTGTTGTTATCGCTTTTGCGGCACTATGCAATGAACTGAACAAGGAACCGGCTGAGGCTCAAAACTTTTTTTTTTGCTTGCAGAGCTATTTTTATCCAAGGGTTGTTCACTGACATTATTCAGGTTATGGAACCAGAAACAACTTTCCCAAGATACTGGAGATGGTGGTGAAGAGGCAGGAATGAGTAGCTTAAAACTTCAGTGTCACCAGAGGAAGTGTATTTATAACTGTACTTTCAGGGACAACAAAAGTAGATATGCAGAGTCCTGCCTATTAATACTGGAGTATACCAGGATTTTCGTTAACTATTGCTTCTTGAACTTCAAAGATACTAGTTTTTCATCATATTTGAGGAATTCACTCTTCTAAGAATGGTGCTTTTCTCTTATACACTTTCCATAATTTTTCATGGAATGTTGTGTGGTAAAAAGTAAATGTTGATGTAAATGCCTGTTTAGTGTCTGTTTTTATCTATTTTCATAGTTTGGATTCTTAATTAGTATAAGAAATTTCAAAAGTACTTACCATAGATTGCGTGAGTGGCTAAAAAGTTTGGCATCAACTGGAAATAAAAAACAAATAGAAAACTCTGGGGCAAATAGTGCTAATTCCTATACTTTATGCAGGTTATTTCATCTCTGTTTTCATTTGATATCTAATTTCTTTAAATAAACTGGATATTTTCATTACAGTAATGCATGTTGAGGAAAATAAACCAGCTGAGGTGTTAGGATCTGTCTGGAAGAGGGCTGAGAAAAAAAATCTTTTAAAATACACTTATGTTTATGTGCAGGGAAAAAATTTAACTGAAACTGATACTAATATACATAGGAGCAAAGCAAATTTGTCTGAGTGGGAAATTGTGTAATAGCTACCCTTAAGTTACAAAGTTTGACACACAAACTGATAAAACCCTCAATGTATTTCAGTTGGGTTTCCAGTTACCCTGGAATAGGAGATGCTATGCAGTGCAGTGCCCACATCCTTGTACCAGCAAAGGAAGCCTCAGCCCACTGGATGAAAAGCTATTTCTGATGGGATAGCTAGTATCCTTGTTTCAAGGTTTTCTTGGCAGATAGTCCCTGTCGTATACCCTAATATAAATTAGTTTAACTGTATTTAACTAAGATTAATTGTATTAAGCTAAGAGTGATGTGTGTTCTCAGTGCATATTCCAGGGTAAAGAAGGACCCTCTGTCCTACTTCACAAGGCTTAAACTTCCTCTCTGCTAACTCTGTTAAAAGAATCAGAAAATGACATCCCCCCCAAAGCTTAATTACGTAGATGCAGCTGTTTATGAGAGAATGATTTTTTCCCTACAGTTATGATATTTTAGAGATTTTCTTTCTAATATCCTGCCAAATTCCCTGAACTGTTTCCAAGCTGAGCTGAACTGTCATCCAAATAGCCTCAGGAAAGTTTATGGTTACGTATCTTTGTACTGAAAAATGCAAGACTGGTTTTGAGAGGAAGCAGCATTTTGTTTCCATGCATGAAGGCCCAGGCTAGGGGGTCAGAAGTTCCAGCTCTTCTTCCTAGCAGTATCATGGATGCTAGGAAGTAATGACTTTTTTGGTACAAATCTGAGTCAAGACCAGGTGCCACAATTAGACTGTGTAAAGTTAAACAAGTTGCTGAACAATCTCTGCCTTTCTGTGTGTGAACCTGGGACAAACAAATCCTCTTTTAGGGCTAATAACAAGGTATTAATTAGCATTTAAAGAGCTACTTCTCGTTCTCAGTTCTCATAAGAAAGATCTTATTAATGTGTAATGATATTGGAGTTCTCCTAATGTCCCTTTTTGGTTTCTCATACACAATTTCCTTCTTTTTATAGCCAGGAAATGGAGCATTCTGGATTGTGATGGATGAGTTATATCTTTATAGGCAAAATAGAAGGGCCTGAGATTAGGCAAGTCAATTCTTATATGCACCTCAGTAAAGCTGCACTGGAAAAAGAGGCTACCTAGATCTTTGCAGCACTGAGATCTAATACAGCCATTTAGCAGAATGCTGACGGACTGATTTGATGACTGACACTTAACTTTTGTATCTGACTACAGTGGTTTTTGGGTGGTGCTGGTTGTCATTCTCTCCACATGACTATCTTTTGGCCACATGTGCCTCTGTTATTAAGTCCTCAAGTTACAGCTTGATGGCAGTGGACAGAACAATTCCTTAGCAGAAAATTCTTAGCAAGTGCACAAGTGACTGCTCAGTGAAGCATTGTAATTAAAGAAGTGATGGAATACAATCTACTACATTACTTCAGTCTGTCAAGGTGGTAAGGCAAATGCTGGTGCAGAGTAATAATCTGAGCAGTAAACTCATAAAATACCCATTCTTTGTTCTGACATGGAACATTTAAATCTCTTTTTCTCCTAATTCAGCAGCTGGAGAGAATCCCATAAATAATTAGGGTAAACTCAAAAATGTTTCTTTAATATAAAACTATTGGAGCTTTTTACAGAAAGCAGCAATTGATAGTTGTTCATAAAGTACACATTCTTAATGATGATGATTACCGGCAATGGGATGCAGGGCTAACACTAACACATTGTTTTTTGTTGTACGAATGTGAGAGGCATGTGTGTTCAAACAGTAAAGATTTCTATTACACTGTCGTCAGTGTTTTTTATTGTTTTGGTTTTTTTACTTTCAAATGTATTATTTTCCTAAAGGTATCAAGATATATGCTATCATTTAATTCATCATTCACAGAGCTATAACTTTATTACTTTTTTTTATAATGACTTTTTTTGTATCAGGGCACACTGGAGGAGTAAACTAAATCTTTTAGGCTTAGTTTTCATGCTAATTTGTTCAGTCACTCAATACTCATTTCTGATATGTTCAAGATAACAAAAGGTAATAAGCACAGAGTGGCTGAAGTGATTGGATCAGAATCTCTGCCATTCACAAGTATGAACACGTAGTGAAGATTTTTAATCTGTTTTAAATTGATGCTGAGTGTTGAGGAGAAAAGAGGACATAGTACTTCTCCATTTTGTGTTCCATAGGTTTCTGTGCATTTGAACTTCTGGGCATTGCATTTTCACCTTTTAATAGTATCTAAAGGTGAAGCTTTTAGCACTTTTCCCATATTATTAAGTAGTTTGTTATCCTCTTGGGTGACATGTAGGTTTGAAAGCAGAAATAATTATTTAATGAACTGATGAACTCTTGGCTCCCCTTGATTTTTTGAAAGCTCCTGGAATTGTGGCAAGGCTTCACCCGTCCCAAATTTAGATGTCTAAAGATTACTTATCTGATTCATATCCTAGACTACCCTCACAGTAAAAGCTACAGACCCCTCCAAAACTCTCGAGGCAGAGAGATATTAATATATATTATTACAAGAATGGATCTCATCAGTGAGATCTGGGTTAATATTCCAGTTATCCAAACTATCACCCCAACAGACACAGCTCCCAAGCTCAGATGAACAGTCTATCCTTGGGTGATCAGAGTTCAGAAAATTTTTAAGACTAAGTATGGAACTAATCTGTTCAGATGCCTGTAAATGTCCACAGACAGAGACAGCCTGTTTTAAGGCAAGATTTGTCTCTCTTAAAGTAGACATCTAATACAGATCGAATGAATCCACATTAGGAGAGGAGAACTGTGCCCCAGTGCAAGAAAAAATGACTGTTTCTTGCCATTGCCTATCTGGGGGCTTATATGATTATCTTAGATTAGAAATCTAGCTTTGAGATACATTAAGTAGATTGATACTTGCGGTACAGCGAGGCTGTAAACAACCAGCTCTGCATAATGTGTTAACTGTTTGGCGTAAAAAATATATGTCTATTGAATTCAAAAGGACTTTTTGAATTTATGACAGTGCCAACCCTTTCATTGGCATAAATCAATGCCTGTCCATAGAACTGAAAATAGCCATGCTGGTTTATAGCTGCTGAGAGGTTGACTTAGTAAGTGTGTTGCAAATTTTGCTTAAATTATGTAAGAGAAGCTTAGAATATGCTTGCTGTGCCATGTAACCAACCATCCTCTACCATAAATATCTGAGTCCTGAAAATTTTGAGTTATATCTCCAACATCGCCAAACAGTCCTTGAAATATGCAAATGCAAAATGGTTTAATTAACTTTACATTAAGGTATAAAACACCCCATAGATAGATACTCAGATTCAGGACTTCTGGGATTAGCGCAGATTTCTACTTTGTTTCTGTTACTGAAACCCACAGGATTCTGCACGTTGTGTAGCTGATAAATGTAACAAGAGCCATGTGTCTAGCAAGGATTTTGACTAACCTATGACACTAACCTATGTCCCTGTTCACCATTCTCTCCCTTCATCCATACTATTATTTCCTCTTTTTTCCCCCAAATTTTCCTGCAATGGATATGGGTGAGGTTGTCTGCCTTCAGTGAAGACGCTGTCTTCCAATAAAAAGTGACTCTGGAAAAATCGGCAGCATATTACTGTCATTGCAGTTTAGGCTCCCTAATTTCTTTCTGATATTTTCTAGAGAGACATTCACAGGCACCATTTGGCTTATTTGTAGTAAATTCAACACACACAGGGCATACTGGTCTTACTGTACATGCACGGGCTGTCTGTGTGGCGTGTATTCAGTATGTCTAAGACCTTGGACTTCCTGGGTGAACTATAAAGTTCATATGCACATGAACAATGAACATTATTCTGACATTCCTGGGGGTCTGGTAGCACATTCAAACCCACTGCTCTGACTGTGCTAGCCCATTCTTCTAGAAGGCCCAAGCCTCAGATGCAAGTGTGCATTTGCTGCATTATATGGCAATTCTCTATCCTGCCTCCTGGTAATTCCAGTGGAACCTTATCGAGTTCAGTAAAAGCCTTTCTTCTGGATTTCTGTGTTATACAAGTGATCTCAAATATCCTCCTTTTCCTTTCGGTTTTTGGCTGACAACTGCTTCTCACCTTGCTATAATTATCTTTTATCACGCTCCATTCATTTGAAAGTTTTGACCAGGATGCACTGAAGCTACTCTTCCCTTGAGCAGGATAAATAAAGAAGAGAATATTAAACCTGAAATCTGGTTGTAGAGTGCCTCCATTTTTCTTTTGTTTGAAGAGAAGAACATACTAATATTTACTCTGGGAACAAGTTTTCTGGGACTGCCTCTGATGCACTGACAGTTACAGCATCTCTACTAGAGACAAATCTCCCACGGAGCAGAAGAACCGAAATGAGGAGCTTTAGGCAAAGCTTATTGTTAGATGTCTCTGTTATACTCAGTTACGATCTTTTCACTGCAATAGTATTAGTGATGACCAGCAGGAGATAGATAGATACATTTTCTCTCAACACACTGTGAAGCCTGATGAAATGTCCTTAATATGGTCAATGGTCTGACTGCTATCTAGATTGATACACAAACATATATGCTGCTTAAGTGAAGAGAAAGTTAAATTAAAGCTTTATGTCGTATATAACAATATCCAGTTCTCTTCAGGATAAAATATAGCCAGTGGTGTAGGACCTGTGCTGTCTCTTGACACATGAATAAACTTTGTCCTTTATAAATTATCTGTAGCAAGTACTTCTTTACTTTTAAATGAGATTAAGAATCCCGTTTGTGAAGCAGCCTTTTCCCCACCCGATCACTGTCGTGATCACTGTGCAAATATGCAGCCAAGAAAAGTCCTCTTTAATTGTTTTGTCTACCTGGAGAGAAAAAAATCTTCTACACAGAGGGCAAATTTGATCAGCAATAACTTTTCTTTACTACTTTCTTCTATATGCATCCAAACTCTTCAGGAAAGGAACTCATGGATCCTGGGGATAATCTACTTTGATTTTCCTAAACACATATGACGTCACCCTTACAATCGAATACAGATTTACACTGAGCACATAACGTTAACACCTGCTGAATGCACTTCGTACTGCGCAGGAACACTCCCACAGACAAGTCCGAAGCACATAAAAGAAGGCAACAGGTGGAGACGACTTGCCAGTGAGAGAACAGAAGGCAATAAAAAGGCAGCATTGGTCAGAACAATAAATAGTTGTCACAATACACCACCTGCTGAAAGAGTATCAAGAAATCTGTAGTCATAATACCGGAGCAGAGTATTTGTCTAATATATGCTGTTCCTAGTCACTCAATATCATCTGCAAACTTGGACATCCTACCCAGTATACAGGGACGTTAGGATATGATTTTAGGTTTTGTACATTGACGACATAGCCCAGATCTCGCTCTCAGTGGTGTGTATTTCTGTCTGATCATTGAATCTCTGAAGCCAAAAAATCCTGCAAAGATATTACACCTGTGTGAAGTGATGAGGTGTTATAATTTTACTTTTATCCATTAACTCATGAAATAAGGATGGAATAGCATTAAATTTTTTCCTCCTTTTATCTTTTTTTACCTTTGTGGCCTGGATTTTGTTGCTAAATTGGATCAGCTTGTGCTTAAATCATATAGTTAACAAAATTAAACAGAACAGCTGTTTGTTGTATATGTCCAGATATTAGGTAAGTGCTACAACTAAAGAAGTTAAGATGTCAAGCTTTATCCGAAATACACGGAGCCTGAACGCAAGAAGAAATTTTCTGAACTCTGATCACCCAAGGATGGACTGTTCATCTGAGCTTGGGAGCTGTGTCTGTTGGGGTGATAGTTTGGATAACTGGAATATTAACCCAGATCTCACTGATGAGATCCATTTTTGTAATAATATACATTAATAACTCTCCGCCTCGAGAGACGAGATGTTGTCTGATTTCTTGAGGTTGAATGTAGCTGAGAACATTGACAGCACTTGAAACTTCTCAGTCTTCCCTGGTTCACACGCACCAGGATAAAATGAAAACCTCTACCACTGAAGTCACCTCTGGTGTCACTGAAAACAAGTGCAAGAGTTCACAACATTGCTTAGGTATGTAAATTATTCATTTTAACCTTGATTAAGCTATTGGGCCTAAATTGCTGAATTTATCCTGAAACATCTGTGAACTGTGGCCAGGCTGCAAGGTTACCACACAGAGTTCCATATCTTTGATGCGAGGAAGGGTCTGGAAGAATAAGAGAAATGTCTGGATTCATGTTGTCATTGAACTACTTCAATAAGAATGCACAAGACAAAAAATGACATTAGCGATGGATTTGAAGAATTGCATCTCATGTAGCATAGGAAAAGATTCTGCCTGTGACACCTGAGGCAGAAGCATTTGTGTGACATACAATCACCTTTTAGTCTTTTCTTCACAGGGAAACCATAGCTCAGGAATACCTCTTAAAAATGTTTCAAAATTACGAATATTTAAGGAAACTGTTGTTCGGAGCTCTTTGTAACCAGAATCAAGTGTTCCTGAGTTGCTGGTCATGGCAAAGTCTGGTCGTTATAGTCTTTGAGCTTCTTAGTGCTTTCATTTCAAAATCTAAAAAGACATTTTAAAGTACTTAATACTGTAAAAACCTACAAAATATCAATATATGATATTGTGTAAGCATCCTCTAACTACCTGGACCTTTTAGAATTCAGATTTTACATGTTTTTTAATGGAAGAAACTGCTCGTTACAATATCCACAAGCAGTTCATGACTTTTCAGGAGAGGAATTATTTGCTTTCTTTTTGTTTTCCATTCCCTATATTATTTGATTTATAATTAAACTCTTTTTTTCTGCAACAGAATACAACTTATGCCTTGAAGCTTTTCAGTGTGGTAGCCTACTAGTTCAAACAATAAAGTTTTCTAAGATTTGGAAAGGTTCAAACTGTACTAGTTTGCAAACATAAGTTTTTATATATTTTGAGCTTTTAAAACCTGGACTATACTATACTACAGAGACCTTAAATACGGTAGGTTTTCTAAATACGGAGAAGAGGCTGCGTGAAAGACTTTGTTTTCACTTTAAAAATGGACCCAGTGTCATCAGTTAGATGCCTTTTATTTTTTAAGAAAAATGAATGGGCATTGAGTTGCTCATTTCAAACAAAAATCCTCACTAGAAATCTGTGGCCCTGGGATCAGTGTTTGTGCAGACTGTTCCCGTCTAGGAAGTCCATATTTGGGCTAAGGCTTCCGTAAGAAATATGCAGTCTTGCACAGATAAGAATAATTCTGCTGATCGCCATCCATGAGCTCATACTTGTAAAGACAGTAGGCAAGCCAATAGAATTGTCTCTGCATATATTTAGTAGAAAATCTGCTCTGACGGCAGCTGAGAAGGTAGGGTTTCTAGGAGAATTATGTATCCCTTAGCTGCAGAGAGTGAGAAAGCCAAGTCCTGTTATTTGCTCCCATTCGTGGGAGGTTTTGTTCTCTGTGTTTATCCCTTCTCAAGAAGATTTTCCATCTAGTCTTGTACAGTGAGAGACAATACATTAACTTGATCCTGTCCTTCAGAAAGCTGTTATCTATCCCATTGCTGTGAACTGTCTTAACTGTGACTTTCATATGGTGCAGTCACAGCAAATATAACTTCATTATATTCAGACACCTTGCCAAGCAAACACCTAATCTATCACAAATTTTTTGTGAAAAGGCATTCTTTATTTGAGACTATTAGGTAACTGTGTAATGAGAAACAAAATCTTTGTTTTCCTACGCAGTTTTAGCATATAAAGCAATTTGTGTATAATTTCATCCCACTGCATGCTAGGTTACCAATTCAAAATTCCATTTACAGATTTAANGCATTCCTTATTTGAGACTATTAGGTAACTGTGTAATGAGAAACAAAATCTTTGTTTTCCTACGCAGTTTTAGCATATAAAGCAATTTGTGTATAATTTCATCCCACTGCATGCTAGGTTACCAATTCAAAATTCCATTTACAGATTTAATTCTCCAATGCTTACTTTTTTCTTTTAATCTTGTTCAGTGTTTTTAAAGCTGTTACTGCAAATCAGGCTTTTAAAAACATAAATTATCAGACACAATTGCTTCCAACAACATTACCAGCAAATGGCTAGAGTGCAATCAAACTAAGTGCTTCTTCCTGTTGTCTTTTACACACACGCACACACACACGCACCCCGCAGATGAAATCACACTTGAATGCACTCAGCTAAAGCTGCCGATGAAACCTTTTTTCTGCTTTTCCCATGTGGAAAGTGAAGGGAAGATCGTGTCCCTATGCAGCAATACCACTACTTCTGCTATGCCACTTTAGTTCTTTTGCACGATTGGGCTGTCGGTCCCACTCAAGCGACTGAACACAGCTTTGGAGGGGTCATGTTTCCCTCCCATGGCAGCTGCTGTGTTTTCCCCCCTTTCACTCTGTGTATTCAGTGGCCCTTTCACTAGCAAAAGAAGTCAGGCACCCCAGTGCCCTGGGCTGTGCCACTGCCGTAAGAGTGGACACAAATCAAAGGACCTGAAATATCTCTGAGCACAATACTCTGGTCTCAGTCTTGCCTGCAGGACACTTCCCAGCAATGCTGAGAGCTGGTAAATGCTGTTCAGCTGGGAAACTCATTTTCTATGCAGTATTATCTCTACAATAGGCTGCTATATTGCAGGAATCTGGAAAAAGAGCAAGAGACCAAGTAGTTCTCACCTTGTCTGTGAGCAATCAACATCTGACACAATATTTGAATTCAGACAGAATACTTGAATTTTAAGAATGATAATATTTCAAGAACAGGCTGGTTTTATTCACTGAGATGGGAGCTGTAAAATTCCTATGGGTATTAGTTCATTCTGTTTCACTGGACACTGATAATTACAGTTAGGTTTGTATCAGGCAAATGGTTTGTAACCATTTGTAATGATCTCAGCTGAGTATTTTTCTGGATGATGGTGCTGATCTGATCCCTAGGGAAGTCCATAGTCAGAGGGACTGGGATATTATAGCTACATCCATAGAGTTTCTTAAGCATGCTCTATTAAGCAATGGTTAACACCCAACATGGCCATGTCCCTTTTCCTTTAAATCAACGGTAGATACTCATTTCTCACACAATACAGCTTTCCTGCTCATTCCTGGTGATATTTAACTAAATCTGGGGCAACTTTTTCTTATTACTCTGTATGTGTTACTTGTTTAATTTTTCCACTCTCTGTAAAGACATCCACATGTCCACCAAAGCTCATGACTCTCAGTGAAGGTGACCTGGATATTCTGAACATGCAGACATCCACTCCTGCAGAAATTTTACCATCTTTGATCTTCTGTCCTGATCCAGAATGTGGAGAAGTTGTGTCTCCTCTTCTAGTACCTCCTTTTTTCTTTTCAAGCACTTTGTCTTTCCTCCTTTTCTTCGATATTTCTTCTAAAACTCGCAGATGAGATTATGTTTATTTCCTGGTCTACCTTTTCTGCTTGCCATCCTAAACCTATTCAGTCTAAATCTTCAAATCTCTTCTAGTTCCTCATTTGTCTTCAGGTGTTCACTTCCTGCTGCCATTCTCCACGAATGTATCTCCCTTTAGCTTTTCGCATTTTTGAGATTGCTTGACACTTGACCTCTGTTTCTTCTCCAAGTAGTGCTTAATCTTCCTTACAATTTTGTGTCTAAGATAAAGTGTGACTTCTAAATTTTCAAGTATGTGGAGGTGGCAGGAACTGAGAGGTGTGAGGTGATATTTATAATTGATATTTGCAATATGTCTGTACATACATATCTCGTATGGAAATGCCAGTTCAAGGTACATCTGAGGGGTTTCTCAATCAGAATGAACTCGATTCCCTTGTTTTCCTGAGGAAAATTTTGCTTACTGATGCAGTAAGCAAAGGTTATTTACTGATATAATAAGCAAAACAGTAGAACAGTTCAATGCTTTCAAATACCGATTTATAAACCTTGCGAGGACAAATTTTTTCTTATTTTTTCCAGAACTTTTTCTGCCTTATATCGTTTGCCAATGTAGCAGCTTTTTTTTTCCCTTTCCCTCACACACTCCAATACCTAAAATGTTATTCTTCTAATAGATGACTAATTTCATTTCACAGCATCAGTAGATTTATTTTTCTGTTTTCAACTCACAAATAGGTTTACACCACTTACGTTGTGCTTGCTGAAATGTACCCAGTTTCTCAAAGAAACCATTAGTTCAAAAAAAGAAGAAAAAACTGTGGAACAAACCTTCAACTGATGTATACTGTCATAGTTTCACTGAGTTGAAATCAGTCTGAAGGTATCTAAAGTTATGACTTTATTTCCATTCTTTAGTTAGCAACACAGATGACTAGGCTTGCCAGATGCTGTACAAGGAAGATAACTGTGTAATATACAAAATGTTGAGTCCCATGTTGATGCCCAGTCACAAGCCAAAGCTTTGCATCTGTTCGATAGCCTAATAGAAATTCAAGCTGCACTGCCAAGACTGACTCAATAAAAAGGTGAGCTTTATCCATTTTTACCACGGAACTGTAAATGAATGTATGTCATGATTTTACTTGAACTGGTATACACTGCGTGGTTTTTCTGGTAATGTTTCCTTTCTGAAAACAGTTATTTGAAAGCGTCCACGTTACGTAAGAAAATATAGCTTTACATGGCTTTATTTTAAACTCAGCGTATGGAAAGAGCAAGTCTGTACTAATCAGTCTGTCTATCTAAGCTGGTAAAATGAAGTATTGTAGAAAAGTGTGTGGCCTCTTCTTGATAACATGGTCCGGGTAAGAAGAGCGAGGGTAAAAATTGTACATGTGTGTGAGGAGCACCTCAAACTGCTTGTTCTGAGAAGGGCTTTGCCCCAAAACTTACAACGCTAAAAGGAAATGAAGAAAGATAAAGTTGTCTTAGGCTGACCATTAGTAGAATTAAGCAGTAACCAAGGGACTTGCAATAAAGAGAAAGGGTCAGATTGAGAAGCAATATAGGCGAAACATGAAGGTCTGTAACGGGAAAGAGCCCCCAGGGTGCAAAAGGGGTGGGTGGGCGGCTCGGCTCTGCCAGCACTGCTCGGGACGGGCGGTGCTGCACCCCCCCCTCCTCCATCCTGGGGTGCCCCAGGGCGCTGCCTACCACGGGGTGAGGGGCTGGGGTTGTATCATCTGTATTGCTGATACTTATCCTGAATGCATAGTTCTCTGGCTGCTGGTTAATTACATCGTTAATAAATCAATAAACGGCTTCCATCCTGATTTCGTTTAAATCGCAGGAGTTGAGCTGTTTTTCCCCATGGCAAAGTACCAGTTATCCTATAGCAACAACACCACAGCATCTTTGATGCTGGGAAAACTGATCGCTATTGCTATAGCGATAGTTTTGGACTTGCTGCATCAGTATGTCTGGGCACTGAATCTGTTTTAAACGCTTCTAGCAAGTCCATCTCTGTGATCATACGAGTGTGGCTGAGTGAAAAAACACAGCTAGTTTTCTGTTCCCCACCACATCCCCTAAAGGCCTTGAAAGATATCCTGTATTTTCCTGAGCAAACCTGGCCATGGAATATCTGCCAAAAAAGACATTTAGTCTGACACTGCAATGGAGATGCAAAATATACAAGAAAGAAAGGCAACATTGCTGAGCGATGCTGGGGTGCCCACATATTTATGGCTGTGAAATGTGCTGGCTTGACAAAGGCACAAAGGCAGCCAAGTGTACTCTGACAAAATTGCAATGTTGGCAGCTGTGTCCAGGGACAATAGGTACCAGTAAAAGTTCCTCATGTGGAAATCATGGCTCTAGCATCCTGATATTTGCTTTAATTCTTTTTCTGATAATTCTCATTTTTCTACTGTCAACTACTATTTATCTTTTTAACTCCTTAGCAGAAAACGAGACTACATTTCAATGCCGTGTCCATTAAAAGGTACATCAACAAAGACTTAGTGATGCTATTTATGTGCACTATGTTGATTCTATGTATCAGCTGTTAAAAAATACTGTAAGAGGCCACAAGAGAACTGAGCTGAAGTAAAGAACCTCACATTCCTCTTCAGAGTCTGTTTTCTCTGAAAGCCATTTGACACAAATTATGCATTTTGTACGTAAGGATTTTTTTTTTTCTGTGTGAAAATTTACGTTTGTTCTTAGTTCAGAGAGTAAAAGAACCATCATATCTGTGGACATCAAAACATGTTATACATTATTTTTCTCATAGAACAAGAAGAAGACTTTCAGGATTGTATTAATTTCCTGACCTACCCTGAAGTTGTAAACATGTCCTGTTCTTCTGCTTGTGCCACTCACATCTTTTCTTCCTTTAAACTGCACCATATCAGGCTTTACTTTCTTTCTTGGTTTTTTTTTTGTTTCAGAATAATTTACTTTCTCCCTTTTTCTTTTTTCCTTTTCTTCTATTATTAATTCTATCTCCCCAACTTATTGTCCTAGCTAAGAGGACCCTTATAAGATCATTCCATAAATGCATTATACGGACAGTGGGGCCTCTATGCCTGATTCTGAAATCTGTGAGCCGTGCCATAAATATAGCACCTGGTTAATTAGTGAATCTCCTTGTGATCTGAAACTGAAGATGCCAGAAGTTTAGATGGAATTCATAAACATTATGATAAATGAATGGAGAAAAAAATCCATTAAAGGCTGTTGCACAGAAGAGTATTATATTTAGTGCAGGATCTCCCTAAATGACAGATTGCAGGAAGCCGAAATATAGCATGAAATATAACATCGAATGCCTGTCTGTTACTTATACTCCTCCTTAAACATCTACGACTGATTGTTTTTGAACATGAAACACTGAGCTAACTGAATGCTTGGCTTATTATGGTATGGTTGTTCTTACATAAACCTATGTAGATGTTTACTATGACAGATTTCAAAGTGAATTAATGCTCACCCGTGGTCTAGGTAGAGCCTGGACTCATTCATTCACTGTCAAGATGTATTCAGATTTACAACTCTTTTTTAAATGTAGCACTACTCTGGGGGAGAAGAATGTGTGGCAACAAGAAACCTGACATTATAATTGTTTATCACTAGCATACACCATTAAATATGCATTTGCATCTGTTTTATTATATCTTGCATGGTGAATGTGCATATGACTGCGATTCAGACTTGAGTGGTGCAGTCATCAATGATTTCAGTATTGGTAGGGTACTGACATGAGCACAAAAACAGCATTGCTGCTCATTTCCACTTTAATGTACTTTGACTGATTGTAAGATTATTTGTTAAATTTCCATTTTGGTCTTTTGCTTCTCTAATACCAAATGCTGGGTAAACATACAAACTTGCTAATGCTTGTTTTGATTTTATCTAAGCCTTATCAAGGCCCATGATGGGCTTTGAAGACCTTGGAATATCAGCTGTCTTCTCTATGTTGTCAAGTTAACTGAGAAATCATCCCTAACCAGAGTTCCATCAGGAATGAAATCTCTTAAAACAAATATGATGGGTTTCTTTGTTCTTTTGCCTCATGTTGGCTGATCTTTCCTGGAGCACAGCCCAATTTAGCACAGATGTGTTTTCTCCTCCTATTGAACCAATTGATTTGGTTACTATTTTTTTTTAAGAAACAGCCCTAACTCAGGCATATTTAACTTAAATGTAGGAAGGTCTTAATGTAATGTAAAATATAGTCAGACTCAAGAATAGTAACCAGTGTGAATTAATATCCTTTGCTAAAATGCACACAAAGTCAAATAAAGCTTATGGTGAAACACTGACATTATCTAACCTATGTTCTATTCAAAACTCCAGTGTCTTTCACCCTTAAGAGTTTAAGCTAAATAGATGAAGATGACATGAATATTGTTTTTCAAAGTTCATGATCTTTCATTTTTTTTACTTGGGTACAACAGAAGTTATTCTCCTGAAACTAATCAGTTTTGTCTATATTTACAGCTGTCAGAGATCAGAATCTGGCTCTAACTTCTTACGAGATTAATTGAGTTAAAAGTGGGTCTTGTTCCAGAAACAGCTGCTGAAAGGGCAATGGAGCTTTTGAGGATAAAAAGAAAAAACCCCAAACTGTCAGTAAAAAGAAATGAGTAAAACCCCAATAAATAGTAAATTGACTAGCTCTTACTGTGCTGTCCATTTCAACGCATTTTGACTTGAAGTCCATGGTTAGTTAAGTTAGTTGACCAATTTTAACTGGAAGGAAAAGGTTACTGCTTGCAAACTATTTCACTTTTCTTTTATATGTTCCCATTGTGAACTGAGAGTCCATTATCCCTCCCTCTTTCCCACATACAAAATCTTCGCTGTGGACTTCACACTGGTTAAACAGAAAACATTGAAAGAATTATTTTTTTTCAAATCTTTCAGAACTTCGTTTCTGCAGAATCCAATCTAGATTAAAGGAATCAGAGCTGAGAGCAAGCACTCAATGGTAATGTCGACAGCCCATGTCTCCCTGGCAGGAAAGGCTAGCTCTCTAAGCTCACAATATGAACTAGCTTTTTTTCAGCTGAAGAGCAAAACTCTGGCAGACGCTCTGTGCAGCTGTAGTTTTATTGACAGTAACGGTATTTCTGTTTTTAAATGACAGAAAATATGTTTGGTACTTTCAGATTTGTTTCCCTTTGGGTCAGAGGTCTTTTCACACCTTTCATAAATGATGGAAAAAATACAAATTAACTTGTCTAGAAAATTAGATCTACAGATTATTTTCAATGTTTGAGTAACAAGTTTGTTCTTACCAGAAGTTGCTACTGAAATATTCTACACAAACATTTTCTGTTTATGGGTAAAATCATTCTGTACTTCTCATTATTTGTTTCATATTTACAGAAGTGTAAATTATCTGATTACAACAATAAAGCATAGTTACCATGGTATTTAATTGTTGTGCCTAAAAGTATGACATTGGTAATGAAATAATATAATATTTCCAACTGAAACAACACAATTTTGGATTGCTAAATATTGACATAAACACGTAATTTGATTAAAAGGGGAAAAATAAGTGATTATCATATTACTTTAGAGACTGGGGTTTGAAGCATAGGTAAATTGAATGGCTTAATCTCGTGAGGCAGGAGTTAACCGAGATCCTGTAGTTTAGAGTCTACTGTCTGAAATCCAGCAATATGCATGCATCACTCCGTCTGTTCATCCATCCACCCACCCACCCATTTGTTTCGTTTTTTCTTTACAGGATACTCAATAGTGTCTGATTCACAAAAATATGGAAAGACACGAAACTAGAGAAAAAGAAAAAAAAAAGAAGGCGGGATGGTAAGGACAGAATGATCTCAAAGACTTTTTAATTTCACTGGTATTACTCTTTGCAGGTGTTCCTCTAACATGTCTCTGGAATCCTTCTATGGTGGAGACTCCCACCACCTTCTCAGTCTGTTCCAGTGCTTCATTATATTTGCTGTTTGAAGTTTTTTGTAATGTCTTTGTTGCAATCCAAGTCAATTATTTCTTTTTTATTCTTCTATGTGTATTGAAAACTATTGTTCTTGTGTTTGAGCAACAGCTTACACAGCTGAAGGCAGTTATCATGTCTCCTCTCTGTCTGGTAGGAGGCTTGTTCTAAAGAGGATATCATGAAGTGACAAACACAGCTACCAAAGAGGAAAGCTGCTCTTAAAAGACAAAAATACGCTAAAGATGAAAATTTTAAAATATTAAAAAGATAACATATTTTTAAAATATCTCTTCAATCACAGTGGTCTGTAATGAAAGTGAAATTCTAAAAATCTAGACTTTTTAGACAGCTGAATAATAAAGATAATCCCCAAGTCTTTACAGTTGCAAAGAGTTTGAATACTTAAGGTATTCATCATTGTAAATGAGGAGCAATATTTTAAAAGTAAGTGTAAAGTGACAGATTTCTACAGGATACAATGAATTTAGTTTCAGATGCATTATTTGAGGAACATTCCTGCTGTGGCTAAATGAAAAATAGAATATATTCTGCAGACCATACACACTCTAATGTTTGTGACCATTAAAATAATAGCTTTATTTATTTGATTATTTGTTAATAATTTAATATCTTAATTCATAACCCAAGTATTATGACAGGCATCTGAAACTTTGAGGCTTGATTCACATGAAAACTGTACAAACAAAATTTTAGATTTATACTGGGTAAAGTGAAAGGAAAAACAGTGTTCTTAATATCATCTTATCACATAAAGTACTGAAAGGATTTCTTTGCAGAAATAATTTCCTAACATTTATAAAGGCATGGTAAATTGATGTAATAAAAGCAGAAATTTTCAGGTTTAAGTTCATAACATCAGCACAACAAGAACCAATATTTTTGTGGTGGAAAACACAGTCAACTTTAACTCAGTGTTTCATCTTCTCCAGCTTAATTTGCAGTAGAAATGAAGTCAAATGGAGCTCTCTTGCTTTACTTTACAAAAATAAGGTAATATTATGATTATGAACTTCCTAGTTCCTCAGAAGTATTTTGGTTTCGTTTGGTGCTGAAATGCTGAATTTCCCAGCCTATGCTGGTTTACGCCCAGTGCAATCTGATACTGAGAATTACTAGAAGGAAAAAGGATAAAATTTACTGTCAAGAAGTAACTGAATACTGCTCCATTTGAAACAATAGGAATTATTCTCATTTACCATTAGATGGCATACATACAGTATAAAATACATGATTAAACAGAATTCCAGTCTACTAGGCGAAAGGTTAAGTAATACTTCTGCAGTATAATAGATGCACACTAAAGTCGCCTAATAATACTTGTTTCCACTCAAAGTTGTTATGTCTAAAGAATCTCAGACTCTCTACATTGAATACTGCTAGATAATAGGCCAAATAATTCTGTGCTGCTAAAAGTAGCTCAGTGGCTATTAACACTGCAGCACCGCTGTGTGTTCAGCTCCTGCATCCTTTTTTTCCGTTTTCCCTGTTCAACAAGGATTTGCCATTACTTCAAGTTCTGCAACAGACTCACAATTTTCTCCATCCCTTTCTAGTGGGTGTGTGAGAAAAGTAATTACAAAAAATAAATTTATGTATCAGTAGTCTACAACAAAAAAAGTTAAGTGAAAACCTAAGTATTCTACCTCAAAAAAGAAACGCCTGAATTTCTTCTCCCACAGAAATGGAGCTGTTCTTAATTTATAAGTACTCTAAGACAATCTGTCATATCACTGTAGTAGTTACTGTGGTAAGATGACCTGCTAAGCACAGGGAAGATCCTGCTCTAAATTGACTAAGGACTTTACATGTATTTGATGATGATCACATCATAAGACGTATACTGCCATGGAAGTTATGAGACGTTCCTCCTGGCTGTGTCAGAAAGGAGGGAATAATGTTCAAGGCTACAGTGGAGAAAAGGACATGCTTCTTGGTACTGGCAGGGCTTTGTTGCATCATAGAATCATAGAATGGTTTGGGCTGGAAAGGACCTTAAAGTTCACCTAGTACCAATCCCCCTGCCATTGCCAGGGATGCCTTCCACTAGACCACGTTGCTCAAAGCCCAGTCCAACCTGGCCTTGAACACTTCCAGAGATGGGACATCCACAACTTCTCTGGGCAACCTGTTGCAGTGTCTCACCAGCTTCACCGTGAAGAATTTCTTCCTAATATCTAACCTAAATCTACCCTCTTTCTGTTTAAACCTACCCCTCATTCTATCATTACATGCCCTTGTAAAAAGTCCCTCTCCAGCTCTATTGCAGGCCCCCTTTGGGTACTGGAGGGCTGCTATAAGGTCTCCCCGGAGCCTTCTCTTCTCCAGGCTCAACAACCCCAATCTCTCAGCCTGTCTTCACAGGAGAGATGCTCCAGCCCCCGATAATCTTCATGGCCCTCCTCTGGACTCTCTCCACAGATCCATGTCCTTCTTATGTTCAGGTCCCCAGAGCTCTGAAAGCTTGTGTGCCAGATATATTTCCCTGGTGTGCTGATCAGCTGTGCTTGTTATGTGGGGCTGAGGAATTGAGGAAACTTACAGTGTTGTGCATCAAATGTATGCATCTCTGGGTCAAGAACTGGGAAAGGGGAGGAGGTTAATGTACTGCTACAGCCTTCTTTCTTAAATATATGGAGGCACAATTTAAGTCAGGAGGAGAACTACTTCAGACTGAAATTTAGAAGTGACAACTTCTTCAGAAAAAAGCACTGAATTTGTGGAGGATCTGTGAACACGGTAAGAGAACTTTTGGGCTCGTATGCCCAGAGGCTTAGATGTAGAGGATAAAAATAGTTATATTCTCTCTCATGACCTCATTCTTTCCTGCTTCTTAGTTGGTGGTCAGATCATCCTGACTCATCAGATAATGTCTTAGTAGCAGATGTCTGATACACAAAATGTCATGATATCTTAAAGTCATCTCTAAACTAAGCTGTTTCTTTCGTTATTTGTGGTAGAAAGGAATTTTTTGAACGTTAAGGCAGTATCTCAGTGGAGTCCTGTAGAGATACATGCAGCAAAATAAGCAACTTACTGATGCTACAGGAAATGGCTAGTGTGATATATTGTATAGTGCCAAATTTTAGTACATCTTTCTTTGGTCCAAAGAAGCTCTTTTAAGTACCGTGGATCTGAGATTTTTTTTCTCTAATAATATAATCATANTCCACAGATCCATGTCCTTCTTATGTTCAGGTCCCCAGAGCTCTGAAAGCTTGTGTGCCAGATATATTTCCCTGGTGTGCTGATCAGCTGTGCTTGTTATGTGGGGCTGAGGAATTGAGGAAACTTACAGTGTTGTGCATCAAATGTATGCATCCCTGGGTCAAGAACTGGGAAAGGGGAGGAGGTTAATGTACTGCTACAGCCTTCTTTCTTAAATATATGGAGGCACAATTTAAGTCAGGAGGAGAACTACTTCAGACTGAAATTTAGAAGTGACAACTTCTTCAGAAAAAAGCACTGAATTTGTGGAGGATCTGTGAACACGGTAAGAGAACTTTTGGGCTCGTATGCCCAGAGGCTTAGATGTAGAGGATAAAAATAGTTATATTCTCTCTCATGACCTCATTCTTTCCTGCTTCTTAGTTGGTGGTCAGATCATCCTGACTCATCAGATAATGTCTTAGTAGCAGATGTCTGATACACAAAATGTCATGATATCTTAAAGTCATCTCTAAACTAAGCTGTTTCTTTCGTTATTTGTGGTAGAAAGGAATTTTTTGAACGTTAAGGCAGTATCTCAGTGGAGTCCTGTAGAGATACATGCAGCAAAATAAGCAACTTACTGATGCTACAGGAAATGGCTAGTGTGATATATTGTATAGTGCCAAATTTTAGTACATCTTTCTTTGGTCCAAAGAAGCTCTTTTAAGTACCGTGGATCTGAGATTTTTTTTCTCTAATAATATAATCATACAGTGAAACGCATTCTTGACAGGAAAATAAAAGGCTCAAATAATCTGGAATTAACATGTAGTTTTATTAAGGATGAATAGAAACCAGATTGACCTAAATGTCTTCTTGCTTGTTTTGGAGAGTCATTTTTTCTAACCACCCATCATTTTACTCCATTTCTCTTACCTAGATGAGGATTTGATTACAGACAGCCTTGCCTGCATTTCTGAGGCCTAACACCTGAATTTCTGTATTCCGACCTGAAAAAGAGTAAGTGCAGCAGCTGTTGCACTGGTTAAGTAAAGGAATTAAGGGAATCCCTCTAAGCGTGGGCTATTGAAAAACAGATTGTGGAGGGTTTGAATGAATAAGAAAACTAGAAATATTTCTTAAGTTTTAATAGGTCTTTCTGCAGGGAAAAACTGCTCAATTCATGTAGTTTAAATTAAATCAGTATCAAAGCAGTTTATTGATTTACATGTAACTAGCCAGTAAACAGTGAATAGTGCCCAATGGAGAGGTAGCTCTGCCTCATCCAGGCATAGGTTGAGATGCTAGAGGCAGCTTGTGCCAGCGTCACTCCAAGTTTTGACTGCTGCTGTTTCTGCTGAAAGGTCTCTTCACCCCATTACAAATGTTCTTGCTTTTATACTTCTTTTCAAGTTGACTCTTCCTGTTTTTCAAAAGTCTATTTGCAATTCTCTGGTTACTGTTCAATCTGCCTGATGGGCATCTTCCTCTTTAACGTGATCAGTCTGAAAGCAAATGCCATTCCAGGTGGTTTTGAGTATTTGATCCACTTGTTTTGGGTATGCTCCGTGTCTTATCAAGTGCTGATATCCAGAACATTTGCCAAAGGTTGGGTCTCAAATCACCCACCACAAAGTTTCTGTTTAGGAGATAATTATGGTGTCTTTTAGCTAAATATTATGATCAGTGCTCCTTTTAGGGTTACCTGGGACTCTTGTAGATTTATGTAGTGTTTGTTTCTTTTCAGGACAGATGAAGGTCTTGTCAATCTTGATTAAAAGCTGTGAGTCAAACATTCACAGTATATTTTTAAAAACTGTTCATGTAGACAAAGATGTTATTACTTAGATCGTTACATGTGTTTATATTAAACCAAGTAGAAACTCGAATTTCTATCTCCTAGGAAATACTTGCATTTCTAGAAAAAAAAATAAATTCCCAGTTGAAAACAGAAAGTCGGAAATATGCTTTCCTTTTCTTGTTCTCCTTTAGGAGCCAAAGACAGAATTATCGCTTCTTGGGAAAGGGTGAATAGAAAAGAGAAAGTTTATTTATTTTCACTTATCAGCTCCCATCTTGGCAGCAGACTGAGTTAGGGCTTGAGGGTCTAACATATGAGTTGCTGAACAGTCATTGCTCTCTTGAAAGATCTTGGGAGCCTGTGTTGTGGAAGAATACTGAATACTTAGTTACAGCAGCACACCTGATAAGCTGCTGAAAAGCTGGAGAGTTTCGGAGCTCCACCACCGTGACAATAATTTTTTTTGTCATGAATTAACTTTGTGATGCAGGAGGAAAATGTCAGTGTTCATTAGTTTCCTTATTTGACTGATCTCGAACCATTATCCTTACAATGTTCATCACGTTCCAGTTATAAATTGTGTTTTCGTAGAAAGGCTGGAGACATCAAAATAAAATTGGAGCTTTACTTTTGTGTTTCAATACTCCATTAAAAGACAGACAAAATAGATTCTGGGCTAATATCTGGTCATAGCTGAGTGCATAAAAGCACAGAAGCTTTGAAGGATGAATGTGAACGAGCCATGAGTCTTCACAGGGATGCGAAGTGAGCACTACAAATAAGATTTGTACCCCTGAAGCTGTTTCATCAGACAGTAAAACAATGTGAGATTTGAATGTGATTGTCCAGAAAATAAAGCACTGGAGGACAGGAACTCCACTCCAGGATTATTCTGTCCAATCTTCTGTAACCTTCTGAACTGCAGTGAGCTGGACAAAGTGTCCATCACCTCCGGGACGTGGCTGAAGGTTCTCCTCTGAAGCATTTTGGAGTCACTACATCTGTTATGGATTCAACAATGATTTAGGCTCTTGTCATTCCTCCTGCTTCACACTGTGAGCCTCCCTGCTTAGCATGCTGTCTATGAGGTACAACCAACCCTGCAGGCAGGCAGCCTTCATCTCTCTGCTTCCCAGGCATATGCTTTTTTATCAAAATGTGCTATATGTGCACATGAAACTGTCACAATCCAAATACAACTTGTATGCTTTCTGTCACATAAGGGTGCCTTTTTCTGAAGGACCACTATCTTTTAACTTTGAATACCAGACTGCAGAAACCAAGCAGAAAGAGACCAGAACAGCAACTGAATGGGAAACATTAGAAAAACAGAGCTTTAGGGATGTGACACCAGTGTTTCTGGAGAGGTGCATTTCAGGTCAGCAATAACCATCTCAGCCAAGTTTCTTTATGGTGCTGTGAAACACTTAAGAGTATTTGCTGCCTTTTAGTTGAGATGAAAATCTAAGTCCTTTGCAAATTTTTGGGAGCACATGGAATGTTTAAACTGTCCAAATTCCAACACAGTAAATTGCATTCTCTTCAAGCAGATTTGCTGTACAGTTACCTACATTTCAGTTACCTACTGGCTCTTTCCTTTCTTCCCTGAATTTGTTTTTGGTACTGTTTAATACTCTTCAGCTTTGTGTTTCATACTACCAGGGTTTTGCCTTTCTACAGTAGATGAAACAGTACACTAGGATGAATTGTTCTCTAAAAATATAAGAATATATATTATTTCCATTATTCATCTTTCACTTATTATTCTAAAAGAAATATAATCGTCAGAATACATAATGCTCATTTGACAGTTTGTGGCCAGGTTTTGGTGAATACCACTAGTTAGAAGCATTCAATTTCCTAATTTTTTGTCTCTTTTTTTTTTTCATTCACCTTTTGGTGCACTACTAACCTCAGTTAATTTTGCAAATCATAAACACTTGTAACTGAAATGAATGCCTAATGGAGTGCCTCATTGAAGCAAACCCATTTATTTTCACATCAGCTCTTTTCCTTGAAGACTCGTTCATTTGATTGTGTAAAATACACTAACTAAAGCACACTCTTCTGGTTGTGTTTTCTGCTCCAGGGATTTCACACATTTTTTGCTTTAGAGATTCACATGTTTTCTGCTTTAGAGATTCACATATCTTCATTTTGTGGTATCGAACAGCATTGACAGAGCTTCTGGGTAGCTGCTCAAGAAAATATAATAGGAGATTCCCCTTCTTGTATCAAATTCACAAAATCAGGATTAATCAAAGTTAATAATAATGCAAAGTTGGCAGAATAATAAGCACTCGCAGCCCATCTTATATTATCCATTTTTAACAGAAAATGCAGGTTTTTTTCAAGGTGGCATCGCTTCACTGAAATGTATTTTTTTCTAATTGTGAGAAAAAAAGAGAAAGAAACATAACACTTATTTATGGTTGCTGTGACCTTATTCTGATCACTGCAATTACAGAAAGAGATAAAAGGGTTCTGAGTTGGTCTGATGTTAATGTAGGCTGCTTTAACGCCTCCTGGTAATTAGAATTCAAGTGATTCAAGTCTCCAGTATCCTTTATACCGTCAACATCCTAAACCTGCTCTCAGCACTCCTAGTGCACATTCTCCCTGGGAGAATGAGAATACGGAAAAACACTGCAATTTACAGTAATCAGGGACAGATTAATGTTGAATCAATCAGAAAAGGACTTTTTCTTTGGAATATGAAAATGCTTTATTTCACTATTGGTTTAAGACTGAAAGAGACCATTCTGGTATTACACTTAGAGTTAATGTTCCCACCACGACACCCAACAGCTTAGATAAGACAGTCACACTTCTACTGCTTTAAGTAAGGCTGTACTGTGACACTATGGAGGTGAAGACTAAGAGGCTGAGATTCATTCAATGTAAAGGAGCTGCTTAACAGAGATACCAGCAGTTATTCTGAGGTTCATATTATGTGCCTTATGGAAGACTGAGGAACTGATAGAGCAGCTAATCCTGGAACCCATTTCCAGGTACATTAAAGAAAAGAAAATCATCAGAAGCAGTCATCAAGGTTTCACCTAGTGGAAGTCATGATTGACCAACTTGGTAAAAGTCTATGATGAAATGGCAGTCCTGGTAGATGAGGGGAGAGCAGCGGACATTGTCTACCTGGACTTGAGTAAGGCCTTTGACACTGTCTCCCGTAAGACCTTCATTGAGAAGCTGCTGATGTACAGACTGCATGGGCAGACACTGAGGTGGATTGAAAACCGTCCAAACGGCCAGGCCCAGGGGATGGTGATCAGTGCTGCAATGTCTACTATGTCAGTAGCTAGTGGTGTACTCTAGAGGTCAATACAGGGTCCAGTCTTGTTTATCATCTTCATTAATGATCTGGATGATGGGGCAGCAAGTTTGCTGATGACACAAAATTAGGAGGACTGGCTGATACACCAGAGGATCATGCTGCCGTCCTGAGGGACCTTGATAGACTGGAGAAATGTGCTGGCTGGAATCTCATGGAGTTCAACAAGGAGAAGTGCAAAGTCCTGCACGTGGGGAGAAACAACCGATAAATGCTTGGGGTTACCCAGCTGGGAAGCAGCTTGGCAGAAAAGGACCTAGGGGTTCTGGTGGACACCAAGTTGAATATGAGCCAGCAATGTGCCCTTGTAGCAAACTAGACTAACAACACCTTGGGCTGCATTAGGAAGAGTGTTGCCTACAGGTTGAAGGAGGCCATCCTTCCCCTCTACTCAGGACTAGTGAGGCCACACCTGGAGTACTGTGTTCAGTTTCCACCTGAACATGAGGAGGAACTTCTTTACTGTGAGGGTAACAGAGCACTGGAACAGGCTGCCCAGAGAGGTTGTGGAGTCTCCTTCTCTGGAGATATTCAAAACCCGCCTGGATGCATTCCTGTGCAACCTGCTCTAGGCTAACCTGCTTTAGCAGGGGGGTTGGACTAGATGATCTCTAGAGGTCCCTTCCAACCCCTACCATTCTATGATTCTATGATTCTATGATTCTGGACTCCCCAGTATGAGAGAGACATGGGCATACTGGAGAGAATCTAGTGAAGGATGACAATGATTAAGCGACAGGAGCATCTGTCCTTTGCAGACAGGATGAAAGAGCTGGGACTGTTCAGCCTGGAGATGAGAAGTCTCAAGGGAAATCTTATTAATGTACATAAATACCTGAAGGGAGGCTGCAAAGAGGATGGAGCTAGCCTCTTTTCAGTGGTATCCAGTGACAGGACAATGGGCAATGGACACAAACTGAAACACAGGAGAGTCCACCTGAACATCAGGAAACACTTGCTCGCTGAGAGGGTGAACAAGCACAGGTACATGTTGCCTGGAGAGCTGGTGGAGTCTCCATCCTTGAAGATATTAACAAACTATCTGTATATGGTCCTGGGCAAGTGGCTGGTGGCCCTGCTTGAGCAGAAGGGCTGGACCATATGGCTTCCGGAGGTCCTTGCCAATCTCAATAACTCTATGTTTATGTGATTCTGTGAATTGAAGGTTTGCAGCTTTTGTTAATGCAATGACCTGGTGTCTAGAGACAGACCTTGGAGTTAAGATAGCATGTAAGTCTTTCTCCTCTTTTCTTGAGCTGTAGAAACAAGAAATAAGAATAAATCAAGTTCAAATTATTAGAAATAATTAAGAGTAGTGCAAACATAGTCCAAAAATTCATATTAGTAACTGGATTAGAATATTTTTCTTGTTGAAACCACTGTCTCTGCTCAAGTTCTCCAAATCCTGGGGATGAATTCACTTTCTTTGCCTCTCTGATAGTCAGTGTCTGACTGTCTTTATAGTTGAGATTTTCGAGGTTGAATTTATTCAGCTCTGATGTTCTTCCTTTCATTTTATCTTCTTACGCCTTTGTCAGCAAGGCTGAGAAGTCTCTCCTTTTGTCAGTTTTTTTTTTCTTCTTCCAATGTAAAATATCTCTACAGAATAAGTCACTTCCAACCTTTTCTTTTTTGATAACTCCTGAAATCCTTCTTGCTTTTCAGCATGAGTATCTCTTCTCTGAGTGATTGTACAGCTTTCTTGAAATGAGGGTTCAAGGCCAAGCATGAGAAATTTCTTCCACTCCATAATTTTACTTTCCATATCTTTAAGAGTGTCAATCATTGTTTGGTTGGTTGGTTTTCTTCTTTCTTATCAGAACAGTGCCCTGAAAGTCCATGTTGAAGTTAAAAACAAGTTTTGACATTTATGAATTAATTTTAACAGATGCTCTTGAAATACTGTTACTTCCTAGGGGATGGAAATCCTGTTTACTTTTTCAAGGCCATTAGTCTATTACATGGGTGCCAGTATCTCTCCCTGTAAAAATGAAATATCTTCTCTACATCATAACGAGGAAATGGGGGAATAACATTTCATCTTCTCTAGTATAAACATAGAAAAAAAAATCTTGTGACATTAATGAAAAAATATTTACTGAGTTGAAGAAAAAAGAGGAGGGTGGGAATTGTGACAGATGGGAAGGGAAATATCCTATTTGCGATTTTGTGGATTTTCCATTAAAAAGTGGCCAGACTATGGTCTGCACCACACCAGAGTCACTAGAGGGCAAGGCGAAGTGTTGACCTTGCTACCAGCAGCACACATCTTTAATAACTGAGAGCAAAGGAGAGCAGAGCAGAACGCTTGTACTAAGAAATGAGATTATGAGAAACGATGCTCTGTACGGATGTTTGCCAGAACAACCTTTACCTTGATACATATTGTGCTCTTACTGAATATTTGAAGTGTGATCACCCTCTGATCTTGACCAGTCTTGCTGGTACAGCAGAGAGCTGAAAGCACCATGCACCACGCAGTACTAGCTGCATGCAAAGAAAGGAGTGGGGTGGTGAGAAATGCCATGGTCTTGATGCATCTCCATCTCTTTGAAGGGCTACCCAGAGGGCTTGCAGTGGGCCCTGGCATCACTGAGCATAAGTGTGTGTTGGCTGGAGGAACCTTCTGGATTCTTTCTTGTTTAAGCACCAAGACAAATGTCAGAAACATATACACCCAAAGGAGCAATATATCAGCACAAGCTAATTATAATAAAGCAGGAGATGCGTCATGCTCCAGTGGCTCAAGCAGGAACCGGCAGTGGAGCATCTTGAGCTCTATTTTTGATCTAACTATCCAGCTTTATGGCATTGCATGTCCCTTAACCTCGTTGTGCTTCTATTATGTAATATATGATCATATCTGACCTTAGAGATTTGCTTCAGAGATTCATTTGTTTTTCAACAGAACTTGGCGATTGTTGGGGGAAAAAACATTATAAATAAATCATTATTAACTTATTGCACATCCAAGCTAATTTATTTTATCATGACATTTCTGCTAAAAATCCTTTGTTTTCGATTTTTTACAAACTGTGCTGAGGGATGCAAACATTTTAAATCTTACCAGCTCTGAGGTGTGGTAGGGGTCTTAGGGCAAAAGCAAACTGGTAACTATAAGTGATATGAGGCTGTTATGGTCACTGATTTCATTACACATCAATTTTAGTGATTATAACAACAGGTACAGTATTAGGAAGGAAGCCAGAATTGCCATAAGGATGAAAAAAAAAAATCTTTACAATTTATAAAAGCTTCAGTTTTGAGGTTTCTTTTTCTTTGCCTTTGTTATGAAAAGTTGGAGCAATTTCTCTCTGGAGAGAAAGAAAAATGCTAAATACTCAGTTTCCTAATTGATAGTTCTGGCAGGAGCACCAACAAACCCCACAAACCTAAAATCTGAGATCCATCTAGTGGGGTGGGGAGTGGTGAGGCACAGCTAGCAGGAAAGTCTTACAGGGTAGGCAAGAAAAGGTCCAGCTAGTGGAAATAGGTAGGATCCAGGACTGGAAATAGGTAGATTAATGAGAAATAGGAGTGATTGTTGAAGAAACACTCACTGCAAGATCAATGGCAACTTAAATCAAATTTTGCTACTCAGCAGGATTTACTAATTGCGATGTGATGCTGCTGCAGAAGAGGGAGGGCAACGAGTTGGCCTAAGTGTTTGTATCCAGTGAAAGCCAATGATTTCAAAGTAATATAGCTGTACTTCAGGCATTAGCTGTTGTATGCTGCCCTGTTATGTGTGATGTTTTATTTCCTTCCTTTAATATAACTACTGTTTTTAAAGCATGTTTTAAAATGTTAGTTTTTAAAATTCATGTTTGCCTTGAGAAAAAACTAGCTCATAGAGCACCAGAAAGTTTAATGTAATTTTCTCAGGATTCTGGACCAAATCAAGGTATGTTAGTAGTGATGCTTTTAAATGTTAACTCAGCCTTTGATGCTGTTAATCAGGTTGTTGCAGAAGGACTTCAAGACATAAGGTCTACAGGTGAGAAAAACAGATGCGTAACAGAGAAAACAAATACTCAGTTTTTCAAAACTCTTACACTATTGATTCTGACTAGACTTTTAATATACTTAAAAAAAAGTGTGAATACAGGCAAAAATATACATCACCAAATTAGAGAATATTTAGATATCAATTACATCTAAACTAGTGACATAGAATCATAGAATCATAGAATCATAGAATGGTAGGGGTTGGAAGGGACCTCTAGAGATCATCTAGTCCAACCCCCCTGCTAAAGCAGGTTAGCCTAGAGCAGGTTGCACAGGAATGCATCCAGGCGGGTTTTGAATATCTCCAGAGAAGGAGACTCCACAACCTCTCTGGGCAGCCTGTTCCAGGGCTCTGTTACCCTCACAGTAAAGAAGTTTCTCCTCATGTTCAGGTGGAACTTCCTGTGTTCCAGTTTGTGCCCATTGCCCCTTGTCCTGTCGCTGGGCACCACTGAGAAGAGTCTGACTCNCTGTGACTGCGAGGCAACTTCCAGCTGTCTGTAGAAGGCCTCGTCAAGTTCCTCTTCCTGATCAGGTGGCCTATAGTAAACACCCACAACAGTGTCACCTGTATTGGCCTGCCCTCTAATTCTTACCCATAGGCTCTCAACTCGTTCTTCATCCACCCCCTAGGCAGAGCTCGATACATTCCAGTTGCTCTCTGACATAAAGAGCAACTCCACCACCCCGTCTTGCTGGCCTGTCCTTCCTAAAAAGTACATAGCCGTCCATGACTGCATTCCAGTCATGCGAGCTGGATTTCTCCATTTAAGCATCAGTGGAACTAGGTGGTGTATTTTCTGCATTAATGATGACCTTTGAATACTTTTAGAGAACAGGTAAAATAAAAGTAAATAATAGGAAAAACAATCTTCCAAAGGAGAGGACAAGTTTAGCCTGTAAGAGAGTAACCATCCACTAATCAGAAAAGTACTAAAACCCCCCTGTATGATCTGTCTGTGAACATCTAAAGAGTCATATAGTGATAAAAAGTCAATCCTGGTCAGTCAAGCAGGCTCATTTGCTCCCTGGCTGATTAATCAGTTCAGCGGGTAGAAGAAAACAAGGAATGAGATTTATTTTGGCTTGAGTAGGACTGCTGACATGCAAATTAGGAAGACATAGTTGGGTGAAATTAGTGTAGAGTAGATAAACAGCTGTTTGAAAACCTGTGCAGTTATCATTGCCTCTTTGCCAAAAATGGGAGGAGAAATCAAATGAGGATTTGGATGGATCTATTACTAGCTGATATTTTACTTAATCAGGACAGTAACATGGATGACATAATAGAAAATATATTTTGAAATGCTGCAATAAAGTTAAATGTGGTTGCAATAATCTGAGGGAGGAGAGAGATACAAGTTAAGATTTCAGGAAGTTCTTGATAAATTGGATAAAGAGTTTGTAATCAATAGGATGAAAGTCAATAAAGAGCAATGCAGAATAATTCATTTGTAGCAAAAACAAAATGTAGAAACAAAACATGGGCAACAACTGGCTAAAAAGCTGTGCTGCAAAAAATGATCTGAGTCTTGAGATCTGAGCTCACAGGTGCAAGTTAATGCAATGTTCTCTCAGAAAGGCAAATACCTTGCTGGGACGCATCGGTAAGACCATTATGCCTCATGTAGCAGGTAATTTTGCCAGTAAACAAGTGCAGCCTCTGCTGACACCCCAGGTCTGGGCACCAGAGAGGAGGGCAACAAGAACAGAAGAAAAATGACATGTGAAGAGAGGTTAAAATAGTCAGAATAGTGTAGGGGGAAGGAAGATAGAGTGACAGTCAAAAAAATAACCCCCAAAACTTCAGAGGGGTATAGGGACTTTGAATATGAGGGTTAATAATTAGTTAATTGCTAATCACCAGCTTCGTTCTCCTTCATTCTATTGGGGTAGGAAAAGAAAGAAATCTAGAGGCGAATGAGAGAAGAAAGTGTGCAACAGCAGGAGCTGTGAGACAACGGAAGAGTCTGCCCAGGGAAAGACAGACTCTTGTTTAGGTCTTGTCATCCATAAGCAAGGGTCTAAGGTGATGTGACCCAGCTGGGAGCCATCTGGATTAGTACCATCAGCTCCAGGCTAGGAACCATGGTTAGGCAGAAAAGGGGGTGGTGATTGTGGTGGATATAGGAAACAATTGTTAGGGAAACGCGATGGCCAGGTGTCAAATAGAGCTGGGCATGTATGATGGAAATGAGTAGGCCTGACATTCACAAAAGGGATTTGATCACCCACACCCAAAAAAGCTGTATGGTCTGCTCAAGGTACAGTTGATGTTGGCTTAGGGCAACATCAGTGGGATGCAAAGTCCCTTTCTGCCTCATATTGTAATGTTTGCTATGGCATTCACACATTTTGCAGGGGGATCCTGGCTGTGGTGCCTGCTAGAGAATCTAGTTTCACTGTTACCTCCAACTACAGAAAAAAAAAATATATATTTTATTTTTTTTTAACAGATGGAGTGCAAATCAACTTGAGATGCAAGCATCTCTTCCTGCCTCCTGGCCAGTAGGGCTAGAATTCCTCCCTATGTCTGGGAAAAGTGGGAAACCTGGCTGGCTGCCAGACTGCAGATTAGGGCTGCTGAGATGCTGTCAGCAGCAGTCTTGATGGTAAATATTCATGAGTCAAAATGTGCCAATATTAACGTTTGGCGAATTGCATATTCAATGTTATTGTCTATACCACTTTGTAAAGGTCATCCTGGCATCTAAAGTCAACTGAAATGACTGATCCACTGTAAAAGAACACCACTGTCTTAGAAAGTGTGAAACCTGTGCATTTTTGAGTGGTCTATGTGGACCACTTGTAAACACTTCTGTTTCCATTATTGGGTGACAGTCCCAACATATAGAGCAGCTTTAATTTAGCAAGAACAGCTGTTGGTCCTGCTCAGCTTTCCTTGATTCTTGCTATGCCTTATTTGACTTTGAGAGTACAAAAACCTCCATCTAGAATCTCATAATTTCACCCACTTGTGCAATGGGATTTTATCTGCAGTGCGACGCAGCCAAGCTGATGGGTTTGCAGTTTTTGAATATCAACCAGATTTTATTTAAAAAAAAAAATCACTCTACTTAGCTTTACTTTATGAACAGCTTATTTTGGGATGGGACAGGGAAATCCCATATTAATTTTCAGCAACAGGAAGGTATTGCTGTGGGTGAATTTCTGTCAGAGCCAAGGAAATGATTTTTTCAGCTGCAAGAATTCAGTGCTGCAATGCCATAAGAGCTCGTAGTTATTATTCTGAATGCTATGCAGACTGTAACATAAGACAGAAAAAAGTGCTCACGAGGAACATATTGAATTATAATAAATCTGTCTCGTCTGGAGACAATGATGAGCTGGCACATTTTGTCAAGTGGCAGTCACATAGGATGCTGTGCACTGCATACATATCACTGCATTAGCAATAGGCAGCGAGAGGATGGCACCAACAGGGGAACTGCTCAGACAGATAGGTTGATCATTTGTATTCCAGAGCTCAGCAAGTGCTCAATTCACTGATCCAAACCAAACATGTTGAAGTCAAGGCCTGTTTCTATAACATGTTTGATATGCAGCTGAGCAGTAACTGAATCAAAACAGCGTCTCACTATTGCTGTCTGGTGCCGTACTGGGTGGTGAAAGCAAGTGAAGCTTTTCCTGGCACTAGGGGTATGTTGTATGCAAATGGACCATCTCAGCGGTAAATCTTTAATGTGGCAGACAGAACATTAATTGCATAGCTCCCCAGGATCATGTTGCATGCCCAGTTTCCTTAAGTTAAATTATTCCAATGATTCTTCTTTTGATGGAGAATTCCAGACGTTGCAGTCCTACTGTGTGCCATAAATTAACTCTTCGGCCATTCAGCTTTGCGTCCTGCCTAACTCCTGGGGCAAATGCCATTCATATTCACAATGTATATCTAACTGAGGCAACTCAGTGTGTTAGACACATTTCGTATTAATATTGTGAAATCTAGTCTAATCAATAATGTGATATGATGTAATATGTCTGCAGTTAAAACATCTCCTTTTTGAAGGGTATTAATTCATCTGAGGAAAATGAAAAAGCTGCTAATTCAAATCTTTAAACAAGTAAATTCCTAAAGTGCTCTTCCCCTACAAATTATAAAACCAGTTCCTGGAATAAACACAGTGATGTAGGGTCAGCCTTTTGCCCTTTGAGTCAGTACTCTATTGAGGCCATATAAACACACACATGTACCCAGATGTGCACACACGTGTACTCACATGCCTTGCTCTGGCACCTTGTGCTGCAGCAACCTTGCCTTTTATTGGCTGCCCATATCTTAGCACTACTTTAGCTTGTACCGTGAGCAGCATGTAGCAATTTGCAAGAGTCATGTTAGCAGCATGGCAATGCAGTCCTTTATTTTCACTGAACATTTTCACCTCTTAGCCTCCCCTCATTTCCATGTATAGGTGAGGATCTATCAGAAAGAAACTCCTTTTAAGAGTTGGTCAAATTTCTATGTATGTGTAAGAAACAGTGCCTTTTATTTTTCCAGGAAGCATTCTAATGTAGTCCTTTTTATTGTAATGAAGATGCCCTATTTTAGACAGATTAGTCTCATTTGCAAAAGGAAAAAGAAAGATCGATCCTTTCTAAAAAGAAAAGCTCAGCGTCTCCTAAGATAAATTTCATTTGAAAGTATAGTGTAATCCACCTTGACCTTGCTCCCAGGTTTCCTTATTGCAGTATACTTTTACCCTATTTTCTTTTCGAGAGAACTGACCCTCTTGAAAATACAGCATATCTCCAGTAAGGTAAAAGAAAAAAGAAGGCAGACAATAAAAGGACATTTTTAATAAAAAGGTGGAGAGAAAGAGATGTGGGTGAAAGATGGAGAAAGAAGACGACTGTATAGAAAAGATTGCTTGTTTTCCAAACCAAGATTATTTTTGCTGTCCGGTGAGTTCCCTCTTGCACCCCTTCAACAATACATGTGAGAAGCAGACAGGAAGTGCAAGACTGTCCATAGTAACAAGTAAGCAAGCAAGCCATGTATTTATGCCAAGAATGACTGGTAGAAGGATATGCACTCTGTGACCAGATGCATTGCCAAGGCAAGCAATAATTGGAACAGAAGAGTTGAAAAATGTTTATTTGCATGGTTTATTTAAAAAATTATGCAAACAAACCAGCTAGAATACAAATGAAAGGAACACATCATCGAGCCATGCAAGCCTAAATCAAAATGTTTTTAATAAAAAAGTATTCTCTGACCCCATGGCTGTGGGTTGAATGCAACATAAAGGGGAAAATACATCCGGTAATTGTTCTTGTCAGCTTGACTTAGTCAATCTAGATGTTTGGAAACACAGAAGTGTCTTTGGGTATGCAATGACCTCTCTGCTGGATTTGGGCTTGCAATATTGAACATGGGTTCGTTCTATGGCTAACTTTAACTTTTACTGCAAAAGTAAGCAACCAACAGCACTTTTGTGCAATGCTACCTGATTGTAATTTGTTTGGTATTCAGCTCCAGCAGGTTTTGATTTGTCCTGGTCACATAAAAGAGAATGTCTGGTAGCTTGGACATGTAAAGCTCCTTATGGGAGCAGGATGCTATAGCATGCAAGCCACACTTTCTTTGGAACTGTTAATCCTACATCCGTTCAAGACAATGATGTATGCCCTGCACGACTAAATCTTTTTCAGACTCTCTTCACTTAACTTCCAGTGGAAATTTCTCTAAGGTATATTGATTTTGTGATTGTTTTTTTCCTCAGGGAAAAGGATTGCCTAGTTTATCTGTTTCTGTGTCTGATTCATGAACTTATGTTTTTGGGCAGGGGATCTCCGAAATGGCTGCTCAAGGGATACAAAAAGAGAGGGTTTGGAGACACCAGTGTTTAGATGTCAGCTAATTCCCACTGCTGCCCATACTCTTAGGAATAAGAGGAACAGAGGGAATTGTAATGACTTTTAAAGTCACTTATTTGTCCCCTGGGGTTCCCTTGTGGAGGTGCTGCTACTTGGCCCTTTTTATGTGGTGCTGTGCCTAAGGGCATTTGTTATAAAAAGCGACATAATGCGTGTAACACTGCAGTCATTTTTAAGACTGCGGAGTATCAGCTTGAAGAGGTTTCTTTATAGCATATTTAGTGACTGATTATGTAAACAGAACAAAGTTCTTTTTCTGTTACATGAGTGTGTAAACTCTAAACATTTACGATCCAAACAATTTGAAAATGTTGGCTTTTTTCCACTTTTACACCCAAGTAATCCCCACAAATACCAAACTGCAATAACATGTATTTAAACGTCAAATGTCTCTGGCAAAACGTTCTGGTTTTAGTTGTATGCTGGAAAATGTAAGTGCAGTTTGAGAGGTAACAAACGGTTTATGGCAGGCCAGATTCTGCATCCATTACTCGTACAAATTGGGGCTTGAAAAAAATGATCCTGTTTAAGGAGCAAAGCCGTTTGTAAGTGGATAAAAGTGGTAGGATCACTTCTCCTGTTAGCAGAGGGTATTTCTATGGCTCTAGAGATACCTCTGCTTGGAGACATGAGCTATTATTTTGTTACAGTGCTCTGACAAATGACACAGAGACATTCCAGGGTTTATAAAACCTCCAAATACAGTAGTGATACTTAGGCCAGCCTTTCCCTTACCTCAGACTTCACGTGAAATAAAATAGACTTTATTGATTGGAAAATTTGACAATCCCCACTACTATCTGATCAAGCTGCTAAAATTACATTATTTGACCCTAGGTACTTACTTGCACCCCAATCACTGATGGGTGTGGATTTGTAAAACAACATATATTCTGATCCCAAATCTCCGTTTCTCTGAATAGCTGTAAAGGTGGAAAAGGAGGCTGGGGAGGAACTGCAGTAACGTGAATTATTTCCTATTGCCTCTGGGGATCCCCTCAGTTCTTCCACACTTGTTCAAGCTGTGCATGGTTTTTGTTTACCAATCTAGTAATAAATATATATATGAAATAGCAGGTAACAATAGCCTGTGGACAGTTTCTTTTCCCCTGTATACTCACTTCTTTTCCCTAAAGGCAAAATTAGAGGGGATCAGAAGTGAGAAGAGAAGGCAGTGAAAACTCCACAAGACTGAATTCTTACTCTTCCACGTGGATGTAGAGCAAACTGATGAATGATCAAAATATTTACTCTTAAAACTTAAAATCACATCTCATGTTCCTTTGATATACATTGATCTGCTTGAGAGGGTCTAGTTCTATTCTTTTCACTGAATAACATCACTGACTATTGGGTAGACGCGGAAGAAAATCAGACCTTCAGGGAACAAAATAGAATGCTTTCTAAATTCTAGACTCTCCTTCATAATTATGTTTTTCCTTAAACTCTGTTTTTAAAGCTTAGGTGTAAATATACTGTTTTAATAGCCAAGTATAAATAGGACTACATATAAGTGAAGTATCTGTTAGGAAAAAACAAGGCAGCTCATTCTTTTATCTTAGAGCAGAGGTTCATTGCAGAACTTTAAAAAAAGGCCAGAATAATATTGATCACTACTGGGTTTTTTATTATTATTATTTTTGAAAAACAAATCCATAAAGCATGTGAAATATTAACTCTGTTTATTAGAACACAGTTAAAGCACTTCTTATCTCTGTAATGTATTTCAGAAATTGATTATGGGTTTCTAAAGCACAGGAAAATGTCAAGTATGATTTTTCTGATATAGAAAAACACACAGCAGTCTCAAAAATGTATGTGTATTATCCAGGATATTAATTTTAAAAATGGATGGTGAAATATATTTGGAATTACTCTAGTCTGCAAATATTTTGCATCAGGAAAATTTATGAAGACAGCCTAAATCTTGACAGTTTATATACCCTATCGTTTTGCTTTAGATGAGGAAAAGAACTCTATGTAAGTCCATCAGAAATTATTTCTAGATAATTGCTAATGACTTAATGGTGATCTCTGTAGACTGAAATTCCAGGCATCTGTTACTTTTTGCCACAATGCGAGCCATCTTGATCAACAGATTTGAAAAATCAGAAAATTGCACAGCTTTGAGATAATAGTGATAGACCTGAATTTTGTAGGGTAGTATGTGTGAAAATGGAACATTTAGCTTGAACACTATGTCAAAAAACTGGCAAAAATAGAAAAAGAAAAGAAATATTTGCAAAAAAATGTCCCCTATCTTACTGAGCCCTGTTAGCATTTCATAACAAATTGACTTGGTGGAATTGTAGTTAAATGCTTTGCCTGCAACACCTCTCCCATATATTCCAAATCAAGATTAAGTCTTGACTGCAGAATCAGATCTGTTTGCAGGCATAATTCTGCTGGGAAGCATGTGACACTTTCAAGGCAAATGTTTCTATCCACCAGCTCCAAACTTGGGACAAAGAACAGATTGCTCAACTGATTCCTTAGTTTCAGTGGAGTGCATAATGTATGCTAAAGGGTTCAAGGAAATAAACAGAGGATAACGGATCCTTTGTCCTGCTGTGGCTGTGCATGATTTGCAAATAGTTATTTAATTCTGACAGATTTTCTCTTGATATGTTGTTTGTATGTTTTTAACCTTGGCTTTGCTAGTGGACTTTTAAATCAGTAGTGGACAATATTCTACTAAACTGGAATGTTTGTTCTGGAATTTTGAAGCTGTTGCACGCAGCTTGAAGAAGGATTTATTTTTGTTAATTCTCCCAAGTGCATAAATACTTTAATGACTAACAGTTCCCTCTATTAGACTACTGACTTAGCAATACTGTTCCCCACTGGCCATTTTTTCTTCATCTTAAACAGTAAGATTTTTAGTTTTGTGTCCTCCTGCCAACATAATGGAAAATATTTTCAGGGCCAAAACCTGTTTTGACCTGTCTCTTGCAAAACACAGAATTACTCGTGGACTCTGTGCAGATCAGCATTTGGGAGTTCTGTCACTTTCTACAAAATTTGCCCTGACTAGTCATACTTACCAAAAGAATTTGCCAACTGCCTTCATGATGCATATAAGATATGCAATGTAAATATACACACACATATGTATGTATCCACAGAAATTACTAATCTCTGGGAATTTTTCTGAAATGTTAAGCAGTGATATCTCTCACTGCTTTAAAACAAAGACCATTCAAGCCAGACATTTATTTTTTTACATTACTCAGCCAATTCCCTAAGTCAATAAGCAATCCTATGTTAAACTCTGGCCACTGGCCATGTGCTTATCATTTGCCATCTGTTAATTTTTACATTCTGTTTAATTTCTTACCTTACCACCTTATAGATACCCACTATTTGATAGGGCTTTTTAGTGCACATGTAATGTATTACCATTGCCCATGTTTGAAATTTAATGTCATTTTAATCCAAGGAACTGACCCAGGGGCTCTCATTCAGCAATATTTTATTTGCTAGTATGAAGAGCATCTCTGTCATTGACATAAACAACAATGCAGTTCTAGTTCTGTTCAAATGTGTGTGCATTATTATATTTAAACCTTCTTTTCTCAGACAGAACTCATAGTTCCAGAGTGTTTTATTTTGAGCAAGAAATAAATTGTTAAGCTTCTAAATTATTATATTCACTTCAGTGTTTGCTGATCTGCTGTTTGTGTTCATTGTTTCAACTGTGCTTGCCCATTAAACATAACCTGCAAAATATGCTCTCACCCTAATTAAATTAGGTGGTGACACACTCTTTGTTGTTGACAGTAAAAGCTGACTCACTTGATGTTGTTAAATTCATATAAGAATACACTCGGCTTACAAATGACTAGATTTCTGCTTATTTTTGTATACAGTGTAATTTTCTTATAACAATACTTTTGAATGATCACAAATGATCTTCTAGTATTATTTTGGGGGAAGAAATAAATGTTTCATGGTGTAATTCTTAGCTCATTAAATTATGTGAATGATTCTATAACCTAATAGAAAAAATATGTAAAATGACTAAAATTTCAGGTCAGAGTTCAAACATGAAATCAAATTTGACTTTTTTTTTTTAAGTGAGGATAACAAGCCATCAAACAGAACTCCCATTGGATGCGGTAAGTTTCAGGCAGGAAAAGTATTTAAATCTGGACAACAATTTTTTTAATGGTTGCTGTAGTTACTAGGTAGATGCAGGAATCACTACCTGAAAGTAATACTATGAGATTAGGCTGAAGGACCATTGTGATCCCTTCTCACCTACCTATCTGCAAAAAAGAAAATTACTCTCTCTGATTTACCTGTGGCCATTTGGCCTATCACATTCTGTGCATTAGCCTGAGACAAATAAAACCACAGGATGGAAAATTGGAAGCCAATATTTGGACAAGAAAATGCAACAGATGTTAAAAATTTAATATCCAGTTTATATGCCTGCATGTACAACATATGCCAAATCTTCAAGAATCCAGACACTTGAACTTGTAATGATTGAACACAGAAATTTATACAAATAAAGCTCAAAGTCCTTTTAAATAATCCAATAAAAGGAACCAAACTCCCAAACTAAATCTGGTGCTTGATCCTCTCTTCAGCCTGCTGAGAACTGGGAATGTTTTGCTGCCCTGACGTCTATAGCAATGGTAGTCTGGAGATATTGCACTCTTTTGAAGTCTCTGAAGAAACTTTGCCTTTCTATTTCCTTCTGTGCTACTAAAGAATCATGACTATATTGCTACTTTGTGCTTGATACAATTTATTGCCGTGCAATTCTGTTTGTCAGTGGGCAGAAAAGAACCACAATTAATCCTTCTGATGTACAGAATTGTTAGTTTTAAGCAGCGACGTATACCTCCCTTTGGCTCAGGGAGGTACGAATACTGCTCTTGGCACTGTCATTAAAATGCCTAACTTAGATTTTTAATTCAGTGGTCACAATTAGAAGTTGTGTCCCAAAATTGGATCTGTGAACTTATTATGAGAACTTCTGAAATATTATAAAAGACAGAAACATCCTGAGCTCTTTCTGTATGCAGAACAATAGCATCTCTGCAGCATCTCTGCTTGCAAAGAGGAGGACCTGATGTGAGCAACATTTTTTTAATTCTGGACAACATGCATTAACAATTCTAAGAGTCATGAAGCAGTCATGCTAGTGAGGAATGAAGCGGTAATTCTCAGGTAGATGACCATCCCTTTCATCTCCTTGCCTTATTCGTACTCTTCTACGATTTACCCCTTGAACAGCTAGGTGTGAAACACTGCATTAATGAGCTGAATTGAGTTGTCTCCTCTTACTGCGCTCTGAAGCCATGATTTGCCTTGGCAGCTATACCTGGGGGCCACCAACATCTCAGCTTTCAGAACCCGAAAGGGACAACCTACCCTCTATAATAGTATTACTGGTCTGGACTACCTGTTTATGCAAGGTGCTATCAAAAATGCTGCTAAAAAGGTGAACAAAACTCTTAAAATCCCCACGCATTCAACACACATTGGTTAGTGACCGGTCACAAAAGTAGTCACAACTAACTTGCAATTACAGCTTTTGCGACAAGCAACAGGTAAGTAAAGTTGTGTTATATTTTATTGTCCCCACTCTCCCTCCCCTGAGCTAGTTGTGTAGGGTGACCAAGAGAAAAAACTGAAAAAACCATCCTTTTCAGAGAATTAACTAGAGAAGTAGAATGGGAAGAAGCAACAAGACTTGAATGCAATACAAAATAGGGACAAAGTAAGATTTAAACACATAATCTGCTGTGTTGCACTATGAATTTTCAATATTGCCTACCATAGGCATGTTTAGCAGATGGCCAATCTTTTTTATATGAACTTGGTCTCAGTTACTTAACAATTTGATTATACTGTCTCCTTCTTTGTTTCTTGGTACTGCCATTGTCCCAACCTGTTCATCCGCTGTTATCTTAAATAACTTATTTCAGAACAAGATCTCATCAGATGTTTGTTTGACACCTCATAGAATAGTGTTAGGTAAGGACATAATACAAATTATGAATAAATATGCATGCTGTTTATGACTTTAGGGATATTCAGGGATGAAGGGAGACTCAACATAAAATCCTATTTCCACCTGAATTGCTCATTTAAAAAATCTCATCTACTTTAATAATACTAAGATTTCAAGCTAGGTTGTAACACCTCCACTGAAACTATTCCAGTTAAGGTTCATATTGGGCCTTAAATTCATGGGCTTTGTAAAGAAGGAGATGTGAGTTTTAGAACAACTGCAGTTAAATTTCAAATGGAGGCAAGAAGCATCTCGCTGCCAGAAAAGGAAGTTTCTGATATCACCCTCAAGTAAGAGTAGTGGTCTAAAGAAACATCACTAGTTTTTGGATGGAACTAGAAAAGTTTGTGAAAGCAAGTAAATAATTTGCCTGTTAAAGGAGGGAGCAATCTGCTACATATGATCAAGTAAGTTCTTTCTGGAGATACATGCTCTGTACCAGCTACACTCTGTCACTCATGCTGTATCATGTTTCTAATTTCGTGCAGGAAAATCAAAGCACATTTTCTGTTCGAAGTCTCTGGCTGTTCATGAACACTTTGGAACTCCAGCCTGGCAGAGATTTGGAAGAGTGTCTCCCTTAAAATTGGAACCAAAATGAACATATAAATCATTTTTCTAAAGGAAATGTTGAGATATTTTGCTTGAATTAACAGTTGACATTATTAGTTCTGAAACTAGATGAATCTTTCCCAATAAATAAATCATCTTTTTGGACTATTATGTTCCAGAATTGCAAAACATGTAGTGTAACAAAGTGACTCTGTTACCTTTCCGTATGTTCTGTTCAAAATCCATACCTGTCTACACACAATTTTGCAGTCTTATCTTTCTGTATGTTTGTCATTATAGAATATTCTTTAGAAACAAGATCCTCAACTATAGAAAAGATCCAAGATGGAATATACACAAGAATAGGATATATTTAGTATCATGCACTGTAATTGCTGAACTTCTTCATATCTATTATTATGACAACACTGTATAAATCACTACTAAATGTGATAATCATTATATTTATAAGAATAGAAAACAGTGAGGTAATTACTATAAGTTAAAAAATCAATAGCATGCAGCTGTAAAGGTACTTTTTATGTCTCTTGTACTAATTGTCTTCATACAGTTCCAGAGACTATTTCCTGAGAACTTGAGCACAGGCAACTTGAACATCAGGAGTATCCTTTAGATCCACAAGATGAAACAAAAGTAAGTGGCACTTCATGTAGTCTCCTGCATGTAATTGCATTTTCATGTGCCTGATTCATCTGCTCGAGATCATTGTACTTCTAGTGGATTTTTTTGTTGTTGTTCATAGATTGCAAATGAACTGAAATTGAACAAATACTGAGGATTACTGTATTGTATGAGGATTTTCTAAGGAAATGTCTCTAAGGGAAATACTGCATTGTTTTTAACCAGGCGAACTGCTAAGCAGTATAATCAATCTGTATACCCAAACCTGCAGGGGAATAAAGAAAGATCCAACAATAGATTCAAGAGGTTTTTCATATTTTCAGAGTGTCTCAGCTGGAAACTCACCCAAGTAACAGGGAAAAGCAATTACATCTTTTTTATTAAAATGTTCACACCATTTAATGTTGTATTGTTTTTGATTAAAAAAGTCTGCTTGGAGTTTAAATGCTTATAGATCAATGGAGTTTTAAATTGGGAAGTTAATGGCTCTGCAGGTGACAATGGGTCCAACTGCATATAAAGTATGTGCAGCAGACAGGCACGTATAGTTCATAACAGCAGCATGGACTGAAACTTTCTTCATTTTATTATCAAGACATTGTAAATGTCTTGTGTGAGTTACAGCAAATATTGCCAAGGACTAAAAATTTTCCAGCTACTGTCTTATATCAGTAATGTAGAAGTTAATTGAATTTGGTTCTGTTATACTGGGAAATGTACCATCCCAGCTAACAGTCAGCAAACAACTGTTGATATAAACCTTCACCTCTTGGCAATTTCTGTTTTTTGTAAAATATTGCTGTTGCAGCCTCGCTGTCACCTACTAAACCCACAGTGCCAGACTGTACTCTCTTTGTTTTGTGATGCTAAGTGTCATGAGGTGTCTAGTTCGGGATAATTCTCTGTACAGTCCCTGTCAACTCTTGATCTAACCCAGATTTCTTCTTGACTACACCAACAGAAGCTCTTCTGTGTCCTGCAGCACCAGCTAGTGTCTTGGGAGTGGCTGTCCATTCTGGCTCTCCATGGGTCCATCCTCTAGAAGGGATAATCTGTGGGGTTGACACAGCCGAATTTTCCAGGGCCCTTCTCTACCTTTTGGGATAAGGATCTTGAGTAGCTTACAGAACAACAACCCAATATGTTGTTTTAAAACTGATTAAACTGACCTATTGACTATTCCTAAATAAAGCAGACCAGTTTTTTGGCTCTGGAGTTATGTCCTGTCTCACATGCACAAACTTTCCCACTTCCCAAACACAGTGGTCACACATCTTTAGGAATAGTCCCTGACATATGCAGCAGATCCAAACAATGCTCAAGCATAATCTGAAAGAGTGGTAGTTGGCATGAGCCAAAACTGTGCTAGGGACTGTGCTGATATTTAAACAGTGTGTGTGTTTGTGAGCTATAGACTGTTTACTAGTATATAACCACAGAGCTTAAGGTCACTTCTGCTGCTATTAAAAATAGATCTCTTTGTGAATGGGCATCTATGTGGTCCTTCTCTCAACAACCTCAAATAAGGAGAGTTTAAGCATAGCCCCAGGGACCTCAGCTGGACAAAGCCTCTATGTGCTGGGCCCCATGTGACTTTTTTTTTCAGTGCAAAGCATGTCTCACCACAGTGAGGCAAGAGGATTAACTTGTTCTTCCATGTGTAGTAGAGCAAAAAGAAACCTTTAGCCTTGAAAAAAGTTAGTGATGAGAGCATCTTGTGTCAGCAAAAACAAGTGAAAAAAACTTCTGTATTCTTCTCCAAGGCATTAATGCAGACACAACAGTGAGGGCAGAGCAACAAATTTTGCTTCAACTTCGACCCTGTTAGTTAGTGCTGACCTGAAAGTCAAAAGGAGTTACAGTCCTTCAGTGTGAGGACCAGGGCAAAATAAAATAAGCTAAAAATATAGACTTTCTATATTTGCTCCATAAATAGTGCAAATAGAGGTGCTGGAATTCTAAGGAGCTTGCCACAGTAGGAAATAGGTTAGTTCTTATTCCTGGCCTGCAATGGTGCCCGGTCGCCTGGCCAAATGGGGCAATCATCTTGGGGACAGGGAAGCTGATGATAAAGTTTGCACAGCAGTACTAGCTACAAAAGTGCAGAAGGCACAAAATGATTTCTTCAGGGTGATCAACCAGGCAAGGTTCATCCAAGGGTCCCCTGGATGGTGGCCCATGGCCCATCATGCTCTGAATCATACAGCAAATTTATCAACAGCTTCATAATATAAATACTACAAGATAAGTAGAAACAATTAAAACTACGTATGCAGAAATTTCTTTCTTTTGCAGAGTCGTTGTTTTACTTGGTTCAATGATTTAGCCATTTGTTAAGCAGGTAACGAAACCAACAAAGTAAGGACAAGAGACTCATTTCAAGGAATCTCCTTAGGGATATAAATGGGGAATAATGACAGATCTACTGTGAAGGTCTATTTTTCTGCCCTTCTCCAATAGATCAGCTGTCAGCTGGTCTGCTGTCTGTGCTTTGTTTTTAAACTGACATATACAAGGAGCAAGTATATGTGTTTGGATATGTCTGCTCTAATAAACACCTTAAAAAGGAGGCTGTAGCTAACAGAGATGATGTGGACAACAGTGAAGACAAAAATAAGATGGTAGAACATCAAGTATAGACATCCCTATCTGGCAACATGTGTTCTATTATCTTTTGTTCAGTCTTACTCCTGGCACCAAAGGTAGTGTTTGCAGGTGAATAATAGAAGCAGAAGTGGCAACAGGTGGTGTGCTCCAGACCGCATGTGTTGGAAATTGCCTAAATGAAGCTCTGGGTGTGCTGTTGGGTAGCGTTCTCCCAGTTTTCAAGTAAAGTGGACAACAAGAACACAAATTGAAGAATGTGAGTATGGAAAATTGTATGCAGCTTATGGATGAAATATTAGCAGTATTAAAAAAACTCCACAAAATAAAACACATAAATCTCAAAGTCAATGTTTGGGAAGAATTTGCTTTGCCTTTTTTTTTGTCCAACACTTCAGCATTGTGCACTAAACTGAAGAATGATGAAACAAGCAATTTATGACACTTAAAATGTTTTATTTCTTTGCTTCCTCATTTTGTTATTTTTGCCCTTGGACTAGTTATTTGCCTGGCTATTTCTGGAAGTTGAGCTAAAAGGTCTTAAATATGCAGGAAGGAAATTGACCGTCAGAACCTGCAATTACTGCCTCCTTAGGAAATAACACAACACAGGATCATTCTTGGAAGACAACAGCTACTCTATAACCTAGATTACAATTCAGTCTGTAAAGCCCACTTTTCTTCCCGATTGATCCACAGTGAATTGAATGCCAGACTCAAAGCTGACACTTGAGGCCTATAGTGAAAACAGCCAGATTTTTCTTGTAAGTCAATGAATTAGTTGGGAATTTTCTAATGAAGGTAATTTTTATTCAGCAGGCATGGAGAAGAGGACAGGAATGCCTATTCTTTAAAACTGTATTTATTTGTTTCGGTGAGGATGACATCTGGAGTCATAGTGGGAAGACAGTGGCAAACTTCATTCTCTAGAACAGATTAGACCCCACTGCTTAGGAACATACCTAGATTTTGCTTGCTGTTTGACTATGAGTCTTCTGAAGTAAGTGAGGTTGTGTCCTGCTTTTTCCAACTCTGAAGGCTTTTATTCATTTTGATGATGTTGAAGAGGAATTAATATTTTTGTAATATTATTGTCAATTTGACATGAAGCTAACATGGCAAATTTATATCTAGAGGGAAACAACTTTAACACTTGTTAAACAATTTTAAACAAACTTTATAAACAAACTTTTCTTTCAAGCTATGAATGATCCAATATTATGTTTTGTAAACTTTTACTTTAAAAGATTATGAATGCTATTTGCTTAGAAAGTGAAGAGAATGTTCATTCTCAAGAAAGGCCATTTTGATTTGCTGAATTTACAGGCATTTTGTATGCAAAGTAGAGATTTTAAGCCTGTGTCTGGGTTAACAAGTAGTGCAGACCAATAGGAGCAGATGTGCAGAATGAAAGGGCAATGAAGAACTATTGTTACAAATGTACGTTTCATGCTTTTTTTTAACTTCAGACTCACTCTGGTCTGCTCCTTTGGACTGAATGCCCGCGGCTGACCAGAGGCATTCAGTATGTTCCTGAATCACAAATTCTAGTTTGATGTCATCCAGAAGATTCCAGTCAAGCACCCAGAGACAGAGAGCTATAGTATGTGATCAATGCCCAGGTGACTGGAAGATTTCCTTCAGAAGCTCACTCTTTCCCTGAACTAAAACACTTCTGCAGATGTGTCCTAAGCCACCTTTTAGGTTAGGTTATCTTATCCTGGCCTAGGTTACCAGTTGCTGAACCTGAAGCAGGTCAGAGTTCAGTATCAGAGCCTGAAATACTCAGTTTAGTTAGCACTACTTTTCAGAAGCAACATTTTAGGTACTGAAACACACTAATGTTGTCATTTGAAACTTTTTTTTTTTTGTCTCTTAGCATATGATGGCTTTATGGGGCACATACTACTTTCTTATGTGGAACCCCAATAGAAAAATGTACTTTGAAGAAGGATTTTATCCAAGATAAGAGCTATGTAAATGAATAGGTTTTCTCAGTCACATAGAATACATTTTATATGTGCTACCCTGATTTTTGTGTAAATAGGTTCATGATTAAATATATCTAGTCAAAGATACTGCAAATTAAAACAAAATGGAGAAGAAATATGAAGTTAGACTAACATTAAAACAAAATTAGAATAGGAAAATTCAGAAGCAAGGCTACCTTAAAAACCTTATTTTTGTCCTGGATTAGCAAGTCTCCATAACTTCTTGTCTATGCTTGCAAATGGCAGAGTTGGTCCTTTAAAAAGGGGAATGGAGAAAGTACTTTTTGCAGGTCTTTTACAGCTCTACTTGGTTGGGTTTAGCTACATGTTTCTTTTGAAAAATTAACCTTCAGTGTTTATCATAATAAAATTAATGAGCTTTAAAAAGTTGAATCAGTGAGGCTTTTTATAGGGTTTTAGATATCAACTTCTAGTTTACATAGGGGTGCATGTTTGGTCTTTAATTCCACTGGGAGATGCACAGGATATAGGTTTTTGCAATATTCTCAAAAAAAACATACAAATAAAACCCACCCAAATGTAATATGACAAATTATTCTGATTTTAATAGAGAGAACTATTTTACTATTGATCTCTCCATAATAATGCCCAGACAGTGGACTTGGTTTCATATGTGTGCAAGCCAGAATCAAGCATAGATTCCACAAAGCACTATATGTGGTCCATATGGATACCATGTGCATGTTTTTTGTGCCCGTACAATGATCACCTACCATAAGATAACTTTCATTCAGTTCCCTCTGGAGTACATGAAATGTTGACAAAGGGAACAGCATGTGCTGAACAGTAATTGGCACCAGACAAACTCATTATTCTCTGAAAGATGTTGTTCATCAATAGGGAACCATCTGCATTGTATTTACATAAGTAACTATTGGTTTCTCTCTTATTACCATGCTGGATCCTTGACAAAAAAGCAAGGTATTCCTAATACAACCGCTTTGATTATACATCCTGTTGAACAAACCAGGCACTAAAAATGTATGACTTTAAGTCCAAGATTAATTTAATTCTTTGATGGTCAAATGTGTTTCTGTCAAAAACAGTATGGAAAAAAATGTAGTGAAACATAAGGATGTTTTCTTTGGTGAAGTGAGAAGTCAGAAACCTGTCTCTGGTTCTAACATCTAGTGGATATTTAAGGAAATAATATAAGACCAAGGTGATACCTCTCTCAGCTTTTGATATTTGGAAACTCAGTGGCTTCTTTGATGAAGGATGGTATCTATAGCATTATATTTGATAGTCCATGCTGGGTCTTACATAATCTTTTCAATACTGTTTCACCTACATATGCTCTTCAACATGGATGACAACCTAGACATTTGGTGTTTTCTATATTGTAGAAAATTTATTTTCGATTGCATAATTTTCTCTAAGTTCTACTATATCTACTCCTGTAACATTTTACGAGCTAAAGAGCCTGAAGCCTAGTCCTAGGGATCGTATTGTGTAAACTCTAAGAATGCTATGATGGAGAATCTCATTCAAATTTTGTCTATTCTTCCCTCTATTGTTGGTATCCCCAGTCATCCCAAATTCACTCCCATCCTTATCTAGATAACCGATGAAGTATTCTGCCTTTTCCTCATACAGGTAAATCTTCACCTAATCTTCTCTGTCATCACAAACCCAGCTACTAAGCTCTACCGCTACTCTCAGTTTGACATTGTAGGTGAGGATATTGCTGATGATTTGATTGTAGAGAATTTGTTCTGAAACCTAAAAGTGGTCTTAATCTTGTTTTCATCTACACAGGACAAAATCCTTTAACAGTAGTTTTTAAAATGTAACCTACTATTTCTGAGAATTTATCACCAAATTTTTGAGAACAGGAAATGCCTCCTTTTTTACTGGGCTTAGTATGGACAGTTTCTGTTTTAATTTCATACCAGACATGATGCAATCACATAAGAAAGTTCATGTTGACATTTAATGACATCCTAGTTTATTGGACAGTTGGAGTGTGAATTAGCAAGAAAATTCTTACTAAGGAAAAATTACTCCACTGTTGGCTGACAGCTTTTTTTTTTTGAAAAGGAATTATGTACGACATCTAATGTTCAATTCCATTGATTAGTGAAAACTATTCTTGAGTTCACTTTACTGTTAAAAAAAGTGTAGATCCTGTACAATTAACTGATTTGTGTGCATTTTTACAAAATATATAATTGTTTTGGAGGCGAAAAAAAATCTGAAGAGCCTTTCAGAATCTTTGTTTTAATTGTCCTGAAGCTGAAAACAGTATTCATAGAAATTTTCTGGAGTAGGAGCAGTAGAGAATAGTGAAAAGTCCCAGTCAATCTGCATTACTTAATGTGACTGTACAGTGCTAATGAAACAAATTAGATACTGACAAATATTACAAATGTAATGATGAGCTGCATGGCAGAATCCACACTGTAAGAAGCATATCTTAATTAGCAGTGGTTACACTAACTGCACTTGATGCACTTGGTATACTTAGATTTGCCTACTGTTAAAAGAAGTGGTTTGTCATCTAGTACTAGTGACTTTATCATGACTGAAACATTTTTTTTCCCTTGGGTTAGTATGATCTGGATCAGATATCTTACGACGTTCACATTGGATCTGTACAATGAACTCTGCTGAACTAAAGAAAGAGAGAAATATGCACAGGAAGTAGAGCTCCCATTGTTCACGGTGCCATATTGCATTGGTTTATGGTAACTGTGGAAGTACAGCTTCACTATAGATCCTCATTTCACTGGAAACCTTTAATGCCTGAGTTACTAAACAAAATGACACCCATGGCATAGCATTTCCACACAGCTTAACAGGAAAAGAAGTAGTTTAACACTACTTCTTTTAAATTCGAGATGCTAATACAAAACAGCTAACATAATAGTTTTCAAAGTTCAGATAGATCCTGTTGAAACAAAATAAATGCAAGGTGGTCTTGAGAACTGTCTGTTGGTCTTAGACATTTATACCTTAGAGTCACAACACAGTGTTAGTTTCTTGTCTCCAGTTTTAACACTGACATGACAGAAAGAAGTATTTTGTCCTAGACTTGCAGGAAGAATGACAACATGTAGGATATGTTCTTTAATTAGGTCATAACTTTGTCAATCTAACTCCCCTGGGGATCACCTCCCAGTGTTGCTTAGAATATAGGTCTTTGTTTCTGTCTTGCACATTTCCATGTCCTGGCAGGAGGTATGTGGGCAGCTGTCATTCTTCACCACTCCAAACCCAATTTCAGTTCTTTATTTTGACCCCTACAGTCTTCACATCTATAGAGGTTAAGAGGTGAGAAAAAGGAGGTCATTATTTCATTTTTCTGTGTGAAGTGGGAAGAGTTGCTGCATACTGTTATCTTTGCCTGAATACGAATGAGCTGTTAGAAAGAACTGTTGCTTTAACGCGAACTTACCTGTTTTAATGCATCTAATTGAATAATGTATATAGCCTGTTAATGGGAACCAAATCATTACAAAAATGCAGGATTTTCTTACTCAGGATGAATTACAGATGGTGATTTCTGCTTCTGTCCATGACTTTTCTTGATGTTGTTAAAACTACCTTTGACGAGAGTGTTTAATTAGAAATGTTTTTAGCATAACTATTAATGACATTTATGAATCTCAACATTCAAAACTTAAAATTATCCTTATAAATTTATTCTCCCATTTATCTACTCTTCAGGACTCTAGAAGGCAGGGGGGGCCCAAGAGAGTTGGTTAATGTTCAAGAACTACCTCCTCCAAGCTCAGGATCGATGTATCCCTATGAGTAAGAAGTCAAGTAAAGGAGACAGGAGACCTGCATGGGTGAGCAAGGAGCTTTTAAAAAAACTTAAATGGAGGAAGGAAACGTAGAGGATGTGGAAAAAAAGGACTGGCCATTTGGGAGGAATACAGGAATGATGTCAGAGCATGCAGGGGTGCAACGATGAAGGCTAAGGCCCACTTGGAATTGAATCTGGCAAGGGAGGTCAGGGACAACAGGAAGGGCTACTTCAGGTACATTCGTAGCAAAAGGAACACTAAGGAAAATGTGGGACTGCTACTGAACAAGGAGGGTGCTCTTGTGACACAGGATGCAGACAAGGCGGAATTACTGAACGCCTTCTTTGCTTCGGTCTTTATTGCTAAGGCCAGCTCTCAGGATTCCCAGTCCCCGGAGGTAAGAGAGAAAGCCTGGAGAAAGGAAGACTTCCCCTTTGTAGAGGAGGATTGGGTAAGAGACCACTTAGGCAATCCATGGGTCCCGACGAGATGCACCCACAAGTTCTGAGGGACCTGGCGATTTTATTGCCAAACCATTCTCCATCATCTTTGAAAAGTCATGGAGAACATGAGAGGTGCCTGCGGATTGGAGGAAAGCCAATGTCACTCCAATCTTCAAAAAGGGCAAGAAGGAG